>CM074294.1:2820907-3238407 GCA_037194245.1 Opsariichthys bidens
GGATGGATGGATGGATGGATGGATGGATGGATGGATGTTGGTGCTCACATTGGTGTTTATCATCACATAAAATCCACAATAGGCTGTGAGAACATCACTGTTTTCCTGCCTTAAAGATGAAGTTGTTTGCCGGTTGGGTTTATCCTTGGATAGACTTCATTAGTTTTGAAGTTTCATTTCAAGGTTTGGGCTGTAGGGAATCTTTCTACATTTTCTCTGTAAGTCTGTTGGTTGGTTATAAAGACCCAAAGCAATGATCCCTGCTAAAAACGTTTTCAGACACAATCTCTCGGGACGGCCACTTTTTGAGGTATGATCGCCTTAGAATTCGCTTGGCTTTTCACTGAGGGCCTTAATTCTAAATCACATTTTAAATCATTTCTGCCAGCAGAGTCATTTTTACCAAGTGAATGTCCATGCCTGGGCCTGTCTATCCCAAGGAGGTCTCTAATACTTAATTTCTTCAGGTTTTGTGACTCTAATGATACAGTGAGCTCCATCTGCTTCTTTGGTCCTCATACTGTTTTTTTTTTTTTTTTTTTTCTAAAAATTGACACTTATATCAGGCCTATCAGTCTTTTACGCTCAGTGTGTAAGTGTATATATTACAGACACATCATGCTCTTTTCATTTTTCATTAAATTCAAAAATTAAACGCTACTCTCTGAAAGATACGCTTCAAATAAGAACCGCCCTTGTCACTGTCAGATAGTTTGTTTAACCAATCAGAAGAGGCTTTCATCCTATGAAGTCCATATATGGGAAGCTGAATTTGATTGCCTCATGAATTTGGAGCTTGCAACGTTTGCGTTTACGATTTCAGATCTTTCGACACCAGTTTACACAGACAAACTTCCTAAAAGGAATAGGACGTGTAAAATAAGGAGACCAAAAAGCAACAGAACAAAAAAGGAGTCAAAATGAGAGTAAACCCTGGCAAAGTATTTCATCACTGGAGGGAGCCGAGAGTTTCAAAGTGTATGAAACGGACGCCAAACTCAATCTGCTTCAGCTTGACAGGTGAAAATACCAAAGGGTAGGAAGGTGATTTCTAGTTCTGGCGGAAGTCCTAAAACGGTTAACATCGCTCGAGTGAAACTCATTGAAATTTGGTAATTTAGCAAATGTGTTTGCGAGATAGCAGTAATACTCAATGTAAGGGAAAATACACCTATAGACTCTTTGTGTTTCATGTTATTTAAAAACTATGCTAAACAACTAATAGTATATGGCAGAACTGCACATTGAGACATTCAGTTAATATTTGGACCATCTGACTGTGGGAAGTTTGTAGACCCCTATCCTGATCCAAGGATACCATGTGGTGTCAAGTTTGTGGGCTGCTCAACAGCCATGATGTCAGTCCTAATGGGAAGCACGTGGACTCCGCAAGTGTGAAGATGGAAGAACTTCCTTGCTGCAAAAGCACTTCTCTGAGTAATTTGTCACATATTTTGTATTTTTGGTATTACATTTTTATTGTTAGGTTAACAATTTTGTTTTCTCGAAAAGACATTTGATTCCTGGGGTTGGTTAAGTAATTAAAATGCTTGAACACTTGTATAATATTATAAATGTAGTTTGAAGCAAGTTTATAGACAAAAATAGATTGTGTTCCATGGAAAATGGAAGCTCATGGTCCTCTGCTTTTCATCCTTTTAAGCTCATAAATTGTTCAGTGGGTTTTCGTAAATGAATAAATCGAGTATCCTGAGGTTCTGGATTCTGCATGTTCTGAGTCTTTGTATTTTAGGACTTCATATTCTAACAAGATTTCAGATGTTGCTCTTTGATGTTGAAAGACATGCTGGTTATCAAATGCATATGGTACCATGATTTTTGGCATATCCATAATTCTTTTAAGATTTTTGTTGCAAGAGGGGAATGCAAGAGGATAACTAGTGCAGTTTTGTTTCACGTATGAAAGTTGGGACTGCATTTTTTAGGCTTTTGTTACTTTACGGAAATACGCATGATTTGCTTTGCTCCTGTCCTAGTCAGAGACAAGCGTCATGTGCCCTTCAATTGAGGATTGAGGTCTGAAATATTGTAATTACGAGTTCCGAGAACACATGAACGAACAAATGAAGTCACATTTACAAGTGGGAAATCTAGATGACACTTGAGCTGTGTCATTGAAAGTGCCGTGTCGGTGTGATTATAGCGGAAACACTGACCTAAAATGTAGATGCTATCCTTTAATACTCTGTGCAATACTTGATTTTGATTGGTAAATCGCGCCATCAAGCGGTATGTTATTCCGCGATAACAACCTCTGAGAACAGATAACACAGGCTCATCCGGGCTACTGAAGTCAGCAGCACTATATGAAAGTTTTACGTTTGGTGAGCTAACAAAATATTAAAACTCAGTCAAATCAATATTTTGTTTCTAATTATTTACTTTATAAGCGGGATAATGTTATTTATTATGTACTCTTCGCGTCGGGGTCCTGATCACCCCGTCTGGGTTTATTCTGAGAAAACTACCAACTGGATGTACATTATACCTTGCATAAGATATTCATAATCTATAGAGATCATTGAGCTGAAAGCAAATCTGTGGTGTACAGTGAATCACTCAACTTTCATGGTTGAACGTAGATGTGCTGCACTGTGTTTACAACATGATCGGTGCAGGAGACTGGCAGGGAAGAGAAGAAATTGTTGAATAAAGTCATTTTTGTTTTGTTCTCGTCAGTTGAACCACTGTCATCATGTGGACTATTTTAACAATGTCTTTACTACCTTTCTGGGCCTTGAAAGTTGCAATGACGTTGCTGCCTATAGGTGGTTCAGAAACCTCTCGGATTTCATGAAAAATATCTTAATTTGAGTTCCGATGATGGACTGATGTCCCACGGATTCGGATCGACATGAGGGTGAGTAATTAAGGACAGAAATTACATTTTTTTGAATGAGCTAACCCTTTAAAGCGCACAAAGATTCCTATTTTGATTACACTGAGTGTTTAACTCAACATGGAGAAAGTCGCCATCTCGCATCCCAGATGCGGATTACATTGTTATTTTCAGCAGTAGTGCAAATATCAGTGCTCTGAGAGAAGTGCTGCCACACACACCCGCAAACACTCACAGATGGGTCCTGACTGCAGTCACCTCAGTGAGGTTGATTTGACATAAATCTCTGCAGACAGCTCCCAAATGCATCCTCTACACTTCCCCGACTTGTGCTCTACGCACAATGTCACCTGCTTTTTTCCCCCTTTTGCCAAAGCAGAAAAGTTCATTTCGCAAAGGACCCTCTTTGCTCTTTACCTAACCAATCCAATTGATTACTTGTCACCCCGTGAGTTGCTTCCTTACTTTTGTCACTTCGAATTCTCGCCGTCATCCATCTGAGGCTCACAAGGACCCGCGTTACGTCGAAGAGTTATTTAAGTGAACCCCCTCAAATTGAGTTGTTGATGAAGCCACGCTCTTGAGTCGAGAGATTTAGAGGAGCGAAGCTAAACTGCAGCATCTAGAGCCGGGGAGAGGCATTTGTCTCTGCCACGGTGTCGGTGGGACATCAAGGACACTGATGTTTGTTAGCGGGGGAGCGAGGCTCAGCTGGAGGTGCAGGTACAGGTAGGATGAGAAGATGCAGGGTGACAGCAGTTCCAGGTAGCTGCCGCGGCTGAATCCGTGGGGAAATGCTGAGCTCAGCAGTCTGAAGTGAAGTTAACAGAACAGGCAGCTTGCAAAAGTGCAGGGAGGAGTGTGAGGTGAGAAGGCACAGCAAACATGACTGAGCAGATGGGAATTTCTTATTGTTTACCAGAAGCTGCTCAAAAGGGAACGTGCTTTGGTTTTGAAAGAGCTTTCTTTTTGCTTGAGCTCCAAATTTTAAATATGGAAAAATCAGTGCGCAACCTCAAATTCATTACACTCTCTTGAGAGCAAAAGCAGAGCAGCTATGTTCGTACTACTCGCATGCTGCAACCTTTGTAATATTCTAAATCTTGCTAAATGTTTGTCCAGAATCTTTCTATAAGCTTTGATGTCCATGCCACACATCCACAAGCAATTTGCATGCTTTTGACCATCTGGAGAAATAAAAGGTAAGGAGTTTTGCGTTACTTCCCATATTTGGCTTGCAAAGTTTGGCCCTAGATTGTCCACGCGTCAGGGTGCAGTGAAATAGGTCACAATTCCACCATAAAAAAAAGAGCCTCTTAGTTGTAATTAAGGTAATAAAGAAAGAAAACGTGTTTACAGGCTATTGTCCATGTGGAAAACTCCAATTCAAGAATAAGCACTTGGACAGTTTGATGAAACCAAGGATACCATGAATGTGTGTGGATGAAAGCTGTGAACCACAATTGATCAAAATAAAGTGTTAAAAGGAAGATTGTGTACTTTGTGTGCATTTGAAGGGAGTCTCATCGAGTTGTCCTGTGATTTAATGTTTCTTTTACCGGACAAAAAATGAGACATTAATTTATGCTGTGGCGCTGAGCATTGTCGAGACACTCACCAGATTTACAGACAAGGCATGCAGTCAAAAACAAACTGTTCCTGAAACACCAGGGGATTTCAATTCTTTAAGACACTTTTTGGAAGATTTCCCTCCCATTCCATTTCTTTCCTGTCCAACGTTTCAATGCCTTTGATCATGGAATTGGAAGCAGAAGATGTAGAGTACGAGGCGACAGAGCCAGCAATGGAAGCTGCTTCTGGTTAAACAGAGGGATTAAACCTCACAATCTTATTCAGTCTGTTATTCAGTTCATGTTCACATTTCAAGGATGTTAGTCACTCTCGCCACGTATCAGAGCCGTGTAATCGGCACTTCCCGTGAACAGGGTACAAAATAGGGCCTGAAACTCTTAAAACTTTACACTATAAATTACTTAAGTCATTTACAAATGGTCAGTGAGACCATTTACAAAATGCTGTTCTTCCACCTCAAGAGGTCAAAAAGTATTATATGAGCTTTTTTCTTTTCTTTTAATTTTATGTGTTCTCTTAATTTACAAAGTCCTGTTACCAATATGTCTAAAAGATCTAAAAATGTGGAACATGTCTAAAACACTTTAGGCCCTTTGTGTAGTTTTGTTATTTTCAAGCAGTAAACAGTCGATAATCATCAATATTACAATATTGATCTTATTCGTTACTCTTTTTTGATAGTCCACTTTAGACATTCTGCTAACTATAATTTTGCAGCTGCATGTCTACTAACTCTCATTAGAGTATTAGTAGACTGTTGGGTTAGTATAATAAGTTGATATATAGTTACAAAGTTACTCATAGTAATTAGAATATCCGTTTGTGTAGCATCAAAATAAAGAGTTAGCACATATTAAAGGGATAGTTCAACGAAAAAATGCTAATTTGGTCATCAACGTGTTGTTCCAAACCTGTAAAAGTTTCTTTCTTCTGTTGAACACAAAGGAAGATATTTTAAAGAATGTTGGTAACCAGTTGGTAGTAGTCATTGACTTCCATTGTATTTTTTTCCACTAAGAAAATCAATGGCTGCCACTGACTGTTTGATTACCAGCATTCTTTAAAATATCATGTTTTATCATCACAGAAGAAAGAAACTCATACACACTGTAAAAAAAAATTGTTGTTTCAACTTAAAAAAATAAGTTTTCCTGCCTCCTGTTTAGTCAACTTGAAATGTGAAGTTGTTGCTAAGTGAACTAAACCTAACCTAAACCTAAAATTTTAAGGCAGCATGAACATTTACTTTTTTAAGTTAAATTTATTTTTTTAGTTTTTTAGTGCAGGTTTGGAACACTTTGAGGGTAAGTGATGACACAATTTTCATTTTTGGTTGAACTATCCCTTTAAGCAGACAGTCTAATATACTCAAATGAAAGTTATTGTAGTTTCAAAGTACAATGCCTAAAGTAAACTATCAAAATTAAGCATTACCGTGTTCTTATAAATAGACACATGACATACAATAAATATTATAAATGAATATGATTAAAAAGTCTAACCATAAAATGTATGAGATATGATGATAATATTTATTTGATTATTCTTTTATTACAATTTGAGAAACTGTCATAATTGTAGAGAATTTAACACACTATAAATATTATGAATTTGTTAACTAAAATGACCTAATAATTTATTTGACTGCAATTCATTAAATATTAATTAATTCGATATTCATACAGATATTTAACATATAGATGTTGATGTTTAAAACGAGCTTTTTCCATGATGGTATCAATTTACACCTTATATCTGGAAAGTACCCTTTATTTTTTACAAAAGCAAATCTGTTGTCTTCTGATCTGAATCATTTTCCTATTCCCACTGTGCTGTGAGTGCACATTGAAAGTCGATTTGGAGGAGGACGTGTTTCCTACATGAGACAACTTGTCTATGAAACACCCTCTAATGAGGAGCGCCAGTGTCGCTCTGTGTCTAACCATGGTGACAGTCTTCCTGGTCCATTTTCGAGGCAGATTCCACTGGCTGCTGTCACAGACATGTCTCATACAGCCCACTCATGCTTTAGCCCGACAGTTCCGAATTGGTGACTTTTCATTTGGTGCTAAGTCAATATAGGAGAAGATTCAGAAGACCTTGAGGTCCTCCCGGACCATAGTGTGTCCTGCTGATCTGGCATATGGCTGCTCAGTAGGTTTATTGTGTGCTACAGCAGGGAGTTCTCCCAATCTTCCTCCATTAAGCAGCAGAAAGGGATAACCTTCACCTGAACCCACTCGGGATACCACTATTGAGGTGCAGTCCGATCTTCATCTCCATCGCTTAAGAGAAATATATATCTGCTAATGCATTCCTTAAAAATCCCTCACCATTCTTCACTGTCAACTCAGCTGTGTGATCTCAAACTGATGACAGAGAGCACAGCCTTTCCACATATCCGTTTCTGCATGTTAAATGTATACTCTGCAGTTTTTTGTAATTAAAAATATTTTGCACATAAAAAACAATAATCATATCAGTAGCTGAATAAAAAATGTTTGAATTTATATGAAGAGGGTCACCTCGAACGGACAACCATTTTGAGAGCATATGATCAGACGAACACTGCTTTATTTATCTCTGTAAAGTCCCTTAACCAGTCACTTTTGCATACAGAATAATTTAACTCTTTAGGTGCCAGAGTTTTTTTTTTTTTTTTTGCCAGCCAGTACCAGCATTTTGTCACAAAACTTTCATGGCCCCCCAGAATAAGTTGTTGTATGAACATCTGAACATAAAATATATCAAAAGAAAGAACAGATCCTCTGATGTTAAACAACAACAACAAAAAAACCTTCATGCATTCTTTTTGTCAACACTTGAATCTGGGAAAGTTTCATAAAAAAGCAACATTTGAACAAAAAGACAACAAAAAGAACAGAACGAGGTTATTTCATAGACTATAATGTGCATAAGCAATGCTTTTATCACTTGTTTCTGATCCTTTTTTCCTGTGTTTTGATCCAGAGAAGTTGCGCAACGGCGACCCCTACTGTATAACATTGAAAACATGGAAAGAAGAAAAATTCCATCAATGGTGGGGGAAGAGTTCATTATGCCCCTCTGTGAAAAGTAAGTGGCTTTTAATTTGCTAAGTAATGTTTGTGTTTGTTTGTTGATGCAGCTATACCACTGGGTGATAGTATGTGTCCAAGACAACTGTCAGCACAAGTAGAAATACTGAGAACACCTTTAAGAAAAAGCAAATGTTTGTAGGAACAGGCTTAAAGGTTTGCATGCATGTAAAAGACTGTTTTATAGAGTTTGTATAAAGTTTTCAGAAAGCTGCACAACAGTGCCAGACTTCTCCCTTTACTAGTCCACTTTGTTTTCTTTCTGGTCCTGTAAATGTCATTTGTAAATCATGCTGCCCAAAGATTCTGTTCTTGACTCTTGATGGACTCCAACCAAAACCTTCTTATGAAGTAATTTTTCTTGTGGGGTGACCCACTGTATAAAATCATAATTCCTTCAACAAAGTTATAGCAAAAAAGCTTTGCCATGGAAAATACCCTATTGAGGTATAAAACCCTCAAGAAAGTTTAAAAAAATGCATGATGATGTAATTTTTTTTTTTTTACTTCATATGCAAATGTCTATCCACCAAAAAGCATGTCAGTAAACCACACTGATTGATCCTGAAACAAAATTCCAATCAAAAACCAGACCAGATCAAAAACTTCAAATCAGATTTGAAGGACAATTTCACAGTTTTTGTCAAGTTTAGGCTTACAACCAGGGTTAGGTTCTTCTACATCGGTGTTATTCACCAATAATTTCCCTCAGATTTTAGGGATAATTATGGGTAGGGATAGGTTTAGGGGTAGGGATTAAATTTTCGGACAGGAATGTTGCTCCAAAATATGTCGACTGAGGAATGCGTATAACTCTGCAAAATCAGGACAATGTAGGTGTATGACCTACATTTCAGAGTTGTTCATAATATATTTATTGGTCCCAACAGATTTATTGTTTCCTTGAAGAACTAATTAATCTAAAAATTTAATTACTGTCATCGTTTACAGAGCTTTCGATCGAATGTTTCAATACAAGTGTGATCATTATAAAAAAAAGGAAAGTCTTTTAAAGATCTAGTTTAAAACATGTGCCAAGTCCTTAGTCTTTGTGTTCTCATGGTTTCATATGCTTATGATTTAATTTAATTTATTTATGTTTTACATTTATTTTGAATTAAATTGAATGACTCTAAAAGCATCTTTGTCACAGTCTAGTACTGATGAGGACAATGAAAAAGGTTCAAACAGGTTCCAATAAACAAAAGGTTCTTTAATAAAACAAACTCAAGAAATCCATAAGCCCTTGTTACTTGAAACACATGAGAATACATTTACACATCCACATGATCAATACCAGACAATAACTGAGTAACTGAAGGAACTAAATACCAGGACTATTCTACTGTGGGGGGAAGTAGGGGGCTCTGTAGGTGGACAAAGATCTGGTGAAGACCAGGAAACAGGTAGAGATGTCAGTCGGGGAGACCAGGGTGGAGTAAACTGTGGAAGCGCCCATGGAAGAGTGGATGATGGAAGAGTCCATGGATGAGCAGATGGCCAACGTAAGCTCAGAGAATAGCAGGAGGCAGCCAGGAGGAAGGTGACCCACGGTGGAACCGAAGGAGGGAGTTGTACATAGTTGAGATTGACCGATGGAGGGGATGCAGGGAGAGTCCCAGGCAAAGTCCGATGAAGCAAGATACCCGGCAACATTGATGGACACGAGGCCAAAGGTGGAGTCCAGGTAAGGAACAACCAAGGTGCAGCCTGGTGGCGGTGGGCCGAGACGATGCCGGTGTGTACGAGTACCCCGGTGAAGCCTGAGGGATGGAGGAGTCCAAAAGAGCCACAGGGGTGGAGGGTTGAAGCGCAGCAGACAGCCTGGAAGTCCGTGACGATGGTGTGGCAGTCTCGTGCGGAGCTGAGAGGGTGAGGAGCTAGGGTGAAGCTGACTGGTTGAAGGTCCAAGGTGGAGCTGAGGGCTTGGGATGAGGGATGAGGCAGAGGGGAGTCTCCGTGCCATGGCAGAGCTGTTGACTCGAAGTCCCAAGGTGGATCCAGGTTGCATGACAGAGCCTCTGGATGAGCCGAAAGGCTTAGGGGAGCCAGCAGAGGCAGGATCGAAGGAGTGGCTGGCTTCGTTGAACTAAACAGAAGAGGACGGTTGGATACAGATACCGATTTGGAAATGGATAGGGATGGTAGTGGCGAAGACAATACTGTGCTGGATGGGGATTCCAGCAATGGAAATGATGATTCAGTGATGGCCGGAATTTTAAGCGGCTACAGAGGTTCAAGGGTGGGAACTAGGGCCTCTGCACTCCAGTCTATTAGCCAATCATTCTCCTCCAGCTCCACATTCCCACTCGGTTGTGACGGCCAGCTCACTCACCTGGTCAGCCAGGACCTCAGGTTTCTTATCCCGAATGGACATGGCTGCTATATTTTTATATATATATTTGCAAAGAAAATACTAATACTATAACTAAGTAACAAATGCGGACGACTTTGAACAAGTTAGACTAGTACTAAATGCAGTCACGTGTCATTCGCAGCGGCTGCGTCTCCTCCACTCGCAGTCTCACACGAATCACAACGGGCAGCTGTATCGTGTAGCGTAAGTGCAACATGGAGCTCCAAGAAGTAAAGAAAAAAATAAAAACAGGAGAATTGCACTTTGCACTTTTGCACTTTGTGAAAGTTTGGAGGAAAGTCAGAGGTATGGAACCATTTTACCCCCGTCTTCGATAATTGCGCAACCAGGCCAGATTGTTTCAGGTATCCTTGTAAAAGGTCTGAAGATCGAATTTTATCTTCCACAGGGTCAAGACATTAGGGTTTGATTTTGTAGCCTACTGCCCAGAGAAAGCGAAACTAAAATCGTCGGTGTTTTTATGCGCTATAGCCTACAAATAAACTTGACGCGCCTGAAGGCTAATAACAAATGCCCTACAAACTGTAAAATTTAAATAAAATTTGAAGTGAAAAGGTATAGCCATCCTACAATGTTTTTTCTACTTTACCACAGCAAAGGATGTGAATAGGTAGCCTAGTAGACTTCCCCTGCGAAAATAGGTGGGATGCGAGTGAAGATTTGGAAGGGGAAAATGTAAATTACGTCCACGTATTAAAAAAAAAGGTCAGGTGTAAATCGGGCTCGGGCTCATAATTGCAGTTAATGTGTCGGGCCGGGCCGGGCTCAGACACAACGTGCTCGGGCTTGGGTCGGGTCGAGCTTAATTTTTTGGGCCGGATCTAAGCTCTACTCTGGGGTAGTGATGGATGGTAAGTGGGCCTGGACGCTGGTGGTCAGATCCCCTTCTACCTTGCCCACTGTAAAAGAAGATCCTTCTACCCATAAGTTGAAGGCAAAAGACTTTGTAACAGCATGTATGGCATTAACACGTGAGCATATGTTTAAATGTCCAAATGATCAATACCAGACAATAACTGAATGAAAAGGAGGAAGAGGACAGAACTCAGGTGATGATGAGTTAAACAAAAACCATCCATGGAAACAAACGAGGAGCATGGAACAGGAACAACGGAAAACATATAACTGAGAGAAACAAAAGAAAAGTCAATGAAAATAAAAACAAAACGGGTACAAAGTAATAACATCTTTTCCTTATGCATTGAATACATATCTCAACACATCTTTTTAAATATACTTTCTAAGATATTTTTTTTTTTACAAATACTATGAATTATATGAATTGATTTCATTTCAAGTAAACAGTAGATAAACACCAATATTACAACATAAATAAGATTAAGAATGTACTATATACATTAAACATACCATAATAAAATTTTAAAAATCACTCAAACTGTTTACAAATGTTATTTTTCAAATATCATCAACTAGTGAAGCAGTTTTGTTTGAATGTTTTTTTTTTCTAAGAAATAATAATAATAATAATGGCAAACTACTTTTTAAGTTCGTCTTGTGAAATCAGGACAGTTTTTTCACCCTGAAATATTTGACTTTATGCCCCAAAAAGTTCGAGCTTAAGAGCCTCATTCGTTTTTCTTCTAAAAGAGCAGCATGAACATACGTCATAACATCTTTTGTTTTCCACAGAAGAAAGGCTGTCGAACGACATGAGGGTGAATACATCATGACAGAATTTTCATTTTTGTCTTGTCAGTACTTGTATTTAAGCGCTTGTATGCCTTTAAGTGTATGTTCATGTAATCCATGTGTCTGTTCAGCAGCAGCCGTGTAGCCCAGCACGTCACGTGACATGAATTTGTGCGGAAGGAGTTTCAGGAGGAGAGGGGAGAGAGGGAGCGAAGGAACAAATGTGAAACACACGTCCTGGCGGGACACACTGGCTCGGCCGTGGTTCGTTTGAGAGCCAGCAGTGACGGCAACATAGATCCAACTCTCTTTTACAGCCACTAAACAGTAACAAGTCCCTCTACTGCTATCCTCTGCCAACTCTGGGCCCTATCCACGCAGTCTCCGATTAAAACCAAAGGCAACATAACACAGCATATCTGTCCTGCCTTTCCCGGATCCACATGAGTGAATCATATGACACATATGGTGGATTTGGCCGGTTGCACCGGAACAGGCGAGGAATTCAAGCAGTGTTTTACATGCATTAGGACATGTTGTTGCACATGTGGTGTGATAATACCATTGGTCGTAATGTAAATGAAGTTGCTCAGGAACTTTAGATGGTTCATGGCTGGATGTGTATACACTTCAGGTTGTGTCTAAAGCCAGCTGCAGTGTGTGTCTGTTGGTTTATATATCTAAAGGATGTATTTAGCTGCAGTATGCATCTATTGGTTTTTCCCTTCAGGCTCTATTACATGAAGTTTGCTGACGCGTCATTTTGTCCACAGTGGGCAGTAAATAGGAATAGCAATAGTCTATTGTTGCCTGACAAGATTGCATTTGTAAATGAAATTTAAAAATGTGTTTTTTGTTGCTTACATTTAAATTGGAATACATTTTCATTTTAGAATAACTGCTTTCTATTTGAATATATTTTGAAATATTTTAATAATTTATTCCTGTGATGGCAAAGCTGAACTTTCAGCATCACTACTCCGGTCTTCAGTGTTGTAATCCTTCAGAAATCAATCTAATGGGATTGTCAATCATTTATTTATTTACTTACAGTGCTAGTTATCCAATAGCTTAGTTTTTTCAATTCTTAAAATGCTTAGAAAAAATATTCCTTTCGCATATTGCCTCAGATGGTGTTATTTAGAAGAGGATTAATATACATGACCATCTGGTTTCACATTCACTCTTTTGCAACTTCTTTCAGTTCAGTGAACCAAACCTCAAGTAGCCTTTCCACATCTGACCCCATCATGCAAGTTCAAATGACAAAACTCTCAACCATTCCCAAGATACGACCTTCCCGATAAATATAAAGTATACTTTTACAGCTTTAAAATTGGCCTCGGCTTTAATAGAGTGTACTATTCAAATTTTAAATGCAGTTATCTTTACGCACTTAGTTTACATTCTGGATTCCAGCTACAAGAAAGTGGATTGCCTTGGGTAAAGCATGACAGCATGACCCATCTGGCTAAGCAATGGATATGGAATGTAGCGGTTCAATTAAACCATCGTCTGCCTTAACCACAGTGACAACCTCAATATTTTACCTCAGTCAGAGAAGCATGAGAAATGGACGGTGTTCCAGCTGCCCTATAGTGCCGCCCCCCTCAGAAAACCTCTCTTTTGCTCTGCTCTTAAAATCCCACAATCTGAGATCTCTGCAATTATGTCATAAAGTTAACCACAGCTGACTTTTACTAACTGAGCTTATAGTTTTATAGTGTGCTGTTTTTTTTTTTTTTTTACAGTCTTATCTGATTCAAAATGCTTCCCAAATCTGTTATCTATAAACAAATATTTCTGTAAGTGAATAGTTAGTTTTTATACTTTTCTCTTGTGAGTGCAATGCAAATAACAGTTCATTACTCCGTATGATATTGCCTAAATTACATACCCTAAAGTATGTGGCAAGCGCATGTATAAGGTATAAAGTGCGATTTTATATTTTCACCTGATGGCTTTTTGAGTTGAGATACACATGTTGACCTGTTATTGATCCCTGGATAATGTCTATTTTTAAAAATAATGCCATAAAAAGATTATAGATTTGGGATTCACGTAAATTTTGCTATATTTATATGTAATTTTACTACTTAAAAACACCGAAGATTCCTAGTTAGACTTCAGAATTGGACTTCATTCATAATTTCAGCAGTGATAGCAAAAATGAAAATAATAATAATTTACTGATGACAAAGCAACCATATATGCGGACAAATGAGATTTAACAGCTGTTGTGTAGGGAAACATTTTCAGATGAACTTGTCATATGAACTAATTTTGTGTTTTTTCCCTTTTTGGGTCTTGATTGTCCCAGATCATCATTCACTTTTGTTGAATGGCAGAACATTCTGCCATTAAGCATCTGCTTTTGTGTTCCACAAATGAAACAAAAGGGGGAAAGTAATGACAGTCTTAATATTTAGGTGAAATATTTTTGGTACTTAATACTTTTATAATCGCTGTGATAAAAGGAAAAATTATTGGAAAAAGCAGTTCACACAATCACATTTTAAATGGTTACCAATGTTAATGCCAGATTGCTTGTACTCCATATGGTGGTGAGTTGTTATTGCTTATCATCAGTGCTTTAAAACACAGTGAAGGCAAATCGTACTTTTAGAGCCTTTGCCCCACAGAGGTGATTGGAGAAGTAAAGGTGCTGACAGATAGATGGCACATGATCCATTTCCTCCTGCGCCACAGATGCATTAGATATTTCTTTTCCAAGAACCCAGCATCCAATCTCAGCAGCTGATTTATTTCAATAATCCACTAACTTCATAAAAGAGCAGGATGCTTCTTCTCCAACTGCTGTGGTCCTATATAATATATGATATTAAAAATACTAGGACAGACATACTCATTTTTAGTTATAAGAAATATAAAGGAGAAAATGAGGAATGAAGACATCATACAAAAGCACAACCACAAAAAGAGCATTTAGCTTGAATGTAATCTGCAAACTGCTTTCTTGAC
This sequence comes from Opsariichthys bidens, assembly GCA_037194245.1. NCBI lineage: Eukaryota > Metazoa > Chordata > Actinopteri > Cypriniformes > Xenocyprididae > Opsariichthys > Opsariichthys bidens. The sequence goes on from CM074294.1 coordinate 2,835,447, forward strand.
ACTTGTGAATAGAAAGTACTCACCTTATCCTTCTGAAATGTCTTAATTGTAAATGGACATCTTAATCATTTATTTTTCCTTCTAAAATGCAAAACAGGTCAAGGGGTTTGGCTATAATTTCAGCAGTTGTCCAGTTGGTAGATGCTGTACACCATTAGACAAGAATAAAAACTTATAATGATGATTTCTTATATTTTTCCATGTATGCTGCTTTACCCCTGTCTTTACTGTATTAGTGCAGATCTCAAGGTTTAATATATATATTATCAATACAGAAAATCTCCACTGCTTGACTTTTAATTTGTCGCAAAATGTAGCTATATTATCACCCAACTGTTTATGTAAAATTGGATATATAAGTATATCCAACTTAATTTGCATACTAACAGTATACTTGTGTAGGACGATTATACTGTTTACTGTATAGCTTTTCTTAATGGCTTGATTGCTTGTATCATCATAAAATGTAAACTATATTGTTGCCCAGCTCTAATCTGACAGATATGGCTATAAAGAATGAAGATATTAAGATACAGCATGAAGATATTAAGATATGATTGAAATAGTGAAAAGCACTAGTTTTTTTTTTTTTTTTTTTTCCGTGTAACAGCTATAATCAGTGTGAAAGATTTTTGGGTTTGCTTGGTTTCTTAAAATGCATTTTACCTTTATGCATATCTTTGTAGGTAATCAATATATAAATAACAGTAAGAATAATAAGACTAACAAAAAAATTATTGTTATCATTATTATTATTATTGGTAAAAAATATTATAGTGGCCGAGAGAGCTTGAAGCACTGCAACTGAAGAAAACACCAGCAAATTAAGAAAACATCTTCATCAGTTCAACAAATACAGAAACGCACTGCAAATACTCACAACACAACAAAATACAGAAACATGCTGCAAATATTTACAAAACAGCCAAATACAGAAACACTGGAAATACTCACAATGCAACCAAATACAGAAACATGCTGCAAATACTCACAACACAACCAAATACAGAAACTCACTGCAAATACTCATAACACAACCAAATAGAGAAACAAACTGCAAATACTCACAACACAACCAAATAGAAAAAAGTGTCGCAAATACTCACAATGCAACCAAATACAGAAACTCACTGCAAATACATATAATACAACCAAATACAGAAACACGACACAAATACTCACAACACAACCAAATACAGAAACATGCTGCAAATACTCACAACACAACCAAATACATAAACACACTGCAAATACTCATAACACAACCAAATACAGAAACACGACACAAATACTCACAACACAACCAAATACAGAAACATGCTGCAAATACTCATAACACAACCAAATACAGAAACACGACACAAATACTCACAACACAACCAAATACAGAAACTCACTGCAAATACTTGTAACACAACCAAATACAGAAACACGACACAAATACTCACAACACAACCAAATACAGAAACTCACTGCAAATACTCATAACACAACCAAATACAGAAACACGACACAAATACTCACAACACAACCAAATACAGAAACATGCTGCAAATACTCATAACACAACCAAATACAGAAACACGACACAAATACTCACAACACAACCAAATACAGAAACTCACTGCAAATACTTGTAACACAACCAAATACAGAAACACTACACAAATACTCACAACACAACCAAATACAGAAACTCACTGCAAATACTCATAACACAACCAAATACAGAAACACGACACAAATACTCACAACACAACCAAATACAGAAACTCACTGCAAATACTCATAACACAACCAAATACAGAAACACGACACAAATACTCACAACACAACCAAATACAGAAACTCACTGCAAATACTCACAACACAACCAAATACAGAAACACGACACAAATACTCACAACACAACCAAATACAGAAACTCACTGCAAATACTCACAACACAACCAAATACAGAAACACGACACAAATACTCACAATGCAACCAAATACAAAAACACGCTGCAAATACTCACAACACAACCAAATACAGAAACTCACTGCAAATACTCATAACACAACCAAATACAGAAACACGACACAAATACTCACAACACAACCAAATACAGAAACTCACTGCAAATACTCATAACACAACCAAATACAGAAACACGACACAAATACTCACAACACAACCAAATACAGAAACTCACTGCAAATACTCATAACACAACCAAATACAGAAACATGCTGCAAATACTCACAACACAACCAAATACAGAAACTCACTGCAAATACTCATAACACAACCAAATACAGAAACACGACACAAATACTCACAACACAACCAAATACAGAAACACGACACAAATACTCATAACACAACCAAATACAGAAACACGACACAAATACTCACAACACAACCAAATACAGAAACTCACTGCAAATACTCATAACACAACCAAATACAGAAACACGACACAAATACTCACAACACAACCAAATACAGAAACTCACTGCAAATACTCATAACACAACCAAATACAGAAACATGCTGCAAATACTCACAACACAACCAAATACAGAAACTCACTGCAAATACTCATAACACAACCAAATACAGAAACACGACACAAATACTCACAACACAACCAAATACAGAAACACGACACAAATACTCATAACACAACCAAATACAGAAACACGACACAAATACTCACAACACAACCAAATACAGAAACATGCTGCAAATACTCATAACACAACCAAATACAGAAACACGACACAAATACTCATAACACAACCAAATACAGAAACACGACACAAATACTCACAACACAACCAAATACAGAAACTCACTGCAAATACTCATAACACAACCAAATACAGAAACACGACACAAATACTCACAACACAACCAAATACAGAAACACGACACAAATACTCATAACACAACCAAATACAGAAACACGACACAAATACTCACAACACAACCAAATACAGAAACTCACTGCAAATACTCATAACACAACCAAATACAGAAACACGACACAAATACTCACAACACAACCAAATACAGAAACACGACACAAATACTCATAACACAACCAAATACAGAAACACGACACAAATACTCACAACACAACCAAATACAGAAACTCACTGCAAATACTTGTAACACAACCAAATACAGAAACACGACACAAATACTCACAACACAACCAAATACAGAAACTCACTGCAAATACTCATAACACAACCAAATACAGAAACACGACACAAATACTCACAACACAACCAAATACAGAAACTCACTGCAAATACTCACAACACAACCAAATACAGAAACACGACACAAATACTCACAACACAACCAAATACAGAAACTCACTGCAAATACTCACAACACAACCAAATACAGAAACACGACACAAATACTCACAACACAACCAAATACAGAAACTCACTGCAAATACTCACAACACAACCAAATACAGAAACACGACACAAATACTCACAATGCAACCAAATACAAAAACACGCTGCAAATACTCACAACACAACCAAATACAGAAACACGCTGCAAATACTCACAACACAACCAATACAGAAACGCACTGCAAATACTCGCGATGCAACCAGATACAGAAACGTGCAGAAAATCCTCATAACACAACCAAATTCAAAAACATGCTACAAATACTCACAACACAACCACAGACAGAAACGATATGCAAATATTCATAACCAACCTTATACAGAAACGTGCTGCAAATACTCACAACACACCCAAATACAGAAACATGTTGGAAATACAATGTAACCACAAGCAGAGACATGCAATAATTATCACAGATCACAACAGAAATGTTTCAAGGGAACCCCAACAAGTTGCGAACCTGTCTGGGACATGCTTATTGTTCAATGTCTTCTCGTCAGTGTATGTGGTTTCGTTGTGAGTATTTGCAGTGCGTTTCTGTATTTGGTTGTGTTTGCAGTATATTTGTTGTCAAACTGATGAAGATGTTTTCTTAATTTGCTGGTGTTTTTGAATTTGCAGCGCTTTGAGCTCTCTGACTGTAATAATATTTATTATTATTTGGAGTATTATTTTCTGTCAATGACATAGCTGGTCATGTGATGACAGCATAGCGGTGCCCATTAGGGGGCGACCCTCTCCATGTAGAATAAAATAGCTTTTTGCCACGATTGGCTTCTCATGTGAGTGTACAATTATTTCTTTATGTGTAAAACCTATTTAATACAATACTCAAATGATGCAACATTCAATTTTTCTTTCCTTTATATATACAGCCTCACATTATATCAACAACATGATTATTGAATGGCGTCAATTGAGCTTATTAAACTTTTTAAACAAATGATTCTAAAGTGTGAGTATAAGAGTTTTTTTTTTGTTTGTTTGTTTGGTTTTTTTTTGTTTGTTTTGTTTTTTCATGTTCACCACCCGAATGCATCACAGGAACGACACAACTGGAGTTTCCCCTGAACGCTGATAAGAAGAACGATCAGGCTTCTTCTGGCACGAGAGGATCTGCATTCACACTTACCGTGGACTGTGGAGGAGGAGAGGGGGCTGGACAGGGAGGGCGAAAATGGCCTATCTTCCCCAGTGCACTTTGCAGTCAGTCTGAAAGGGGAGGGGGGAAGGAGGGGGCAGCGTTCGCTGCTGGATCGCTTATCTGAGATCTCAAAGTCCGCCTTTCGCCCGTGCGCTCTCCCCTCTCCGCGGACCTGCCATGGATGTTACTCCTGGATATGCATTCTTCATTCTTTTCCTTCACTTTCAGCACGCAGATACTCTTTACATCGCCAACAGTATAGGTACGTGGAGAGGTTTTTATTGTCACTACTGGTCACGGTTAGGCTACTTTATGTAGGAGATACGGATCCGTTCAGATGTCCAGCTTTATGAAGCAGCAGCAACTCATGTTTCAGCAACTTATACTTTTAAAAGATGAATGAGTTTTAGGAAGCATTTTGCTGTCAGCGACGTTTTCCTTGAAATTGAGTGTCTGGAACTTTTATGACATCTAAACCGAAGATCTCTAACTTTTGTTACAGTAAAAAGGACGTCATAATACAGAATACGCATTTACATTTGCGATTAACGCGTCGATTGTGAAAGTCGGATGAGGCGCAAAAATCCATGGGGTCTGTCAATAATGTAAAACAGCTGATGGATCTAGTGTCATCTGCTTGAAATAACTGTCGCAAAACACCGACATTACTGTCAAGATGAGTACACAGAAGAGTAAATTATGCACATTACTTTACTGTCAAATTAGATCAGCCAAATCATATTATAGTGTTTACTTTGTAAGCTGCTCTTTCCTGGTGAAGTGAAGGACACTTATGCAGAGGATGCATAAACAGAGCAGCCAAATGTGTTGCTGCCTCCCTCATCAGTATGAAAGGAATGCATGACACAGTGTAAGGGAGAATGGGGTAAGATTTGTCTAGCCCTTATTCCCCAAAAATAACACACAAAAAATGTCATGTGACCTTATAGATAGGTATTAGTCATATTCAGCTGCACATTAGAAAAGTGATGAGTAGCCTATTTTTTATGCTTAAAAGCTTTTTTTTTTTTTTTTTTTTTTTGCATGTGTGAATTAATTTCACGACAGGCGTACTGTCAACGAAAATCTATTCAGCTCTAAAAATATACATTTTGGAGAATTGCAAATTTACCTTTTTATCCCTGTGGGGTGTGTCAGATGCTTTGGGGTAAGCTGTGTCAACGACTGAACTGGTGATCTGATTTTATAGTAATATTTCTCTTTGAAATCACTAAAGTGAGGACCAAATAACTTTATATAAATATAAAAGTAAATAAATAAAATAAAATAATAATAACATTAATCAATAAATAAATTCAAGGGTTTTAAATCTTCTCATGGCAGATTTATGGTCGTCTCAGAATAGCGTGCAGCAAAACACCACTCTGGAATCCATATAATGTATTATTATTATTATTATCCTTGTAAAAAAAAAAAAAAAAAAGCAATGTAATGCTTTTAATTAAAATCTGAACTGATCAGGCATTTACTCAACCTGCCTGTTGATATGACCTAACAAGGGGAAACTTGTGTCGACTAACCACTTTTTTTTTCTCCGATGGCCCTGTGATGTAGCAGACATCCTGAAATATAATTAAATATATTAGTTTTACATCTGTCTCATTTCTCCTTGCCTAAAGGACGGGCTAAGCAAGGCATGATGCAATTCGCCAATTCTCCTCAATGCGATATGTTTCCATAGATTTTCTTTTTATTTCATTTTTTACTTTTAATAAGAAAATGTACACATGAAACTTTTGAAAGATATTTATTTTAAAATGGCTACACAATTTTCATGTGTTTGGATAGCGGTGGAAGTATTGAGATCGGTTGAGTTTTGACTATTGCTGGAAGCTTCTGGTGTGGGCTGTGAAATCTATTGACTTTGTGTTTGTGTGCACATTTGAATGTTTGTAACTGTGTGTGTTCCCCTGGCAGATTCCCTGCAGCATGTCCTGAGGGAGTACGGGCTAGTGAGGCCGGTGAGCGTGGATGCAGACGGACGCTTCCTCTCCCATGCCGTCTCTGCCAGCCGGTTGAGTGGGCAGGGGTCCCACCGGCGCAGGAGGAGGCAGGCCAATCAGCATGGAGAGGCCAATGAGGAGACGAACTCTGAGCAGGACCACCTGAGGCACAAGGAGACACTCTTTTATAACGTCACTGTTTTCGGACAGGAGTTTCACCTTCGCCTCAGGCTAAATTCCAGGCTCGTGGCCCCAGGAGCCAAAGTGGAGTGGCTTGAGGACGATAACCAAACGCACTCTGAGCCCTTGTTGCCCAGTGACTGTTTATATGTGGGTTATGTTACCAATGTGCAGGATACATCAGTGGCCATCAGCAATTGCGATGGCCTGGTAAGTTCTTTGCTCTATTATATTAAACATTACTGCATGATGTTCATCTAGTGGAATGTGGGTAATGATATAATGCCCATGTTTTAAAACATTTAAAAATTCATACATTTAAATGCATTTTAAAACTGGGGAGCTACCCGTCAAAGGTTTTGAAAAAAAAAAAAAAAATTTTTTTTTTGACTCATATGCTCACCAACGCTGCATTTGTTTGATTAAAATACAGTAAAACAGTAATATTTTTCATTTAAAATAACTGTTTTCTATTTCAATCAATTTTAAAATGTATTTTATTCCAGTGATGGCAAAGCATCATTACTCCAGTGTTCAGTGTCACATGATCCTTCAGATCCTGAATTGCTGCTCAAAAACATTTCTTATGATTTTTCAATGTTAAAAACAGTTGTGCTGCTTAATATTTTGTGGAAACTGTATATTTATTTTGAGTAATTTAAAAATGGAAATCTTTTGTAACTTTCTAAATGTCTTTCCTGTCACTTTTGGTCAATTTAATGCATCCCTGATGTATACAAGTATTCATTTTTTTTTCTTTTTGTTTAATCTTACTTACCCCAAACATTTTAATGGTAGTGTATCACAGTTTTCACAAAAATATTAGGCAGCAAAAAGAAAAGTTTCTGGAGCACCAAATCAGCATATTAGAATCATTTCTTAAGTGACACTGAAGACTGGTGTAATGACTATTATGTTTAATCAAATAAATGCAGAATTGGTGAGTATAAGGGACATTATGAATTATTTTATGAATATATTTTAATAGGAATTCATGATATTTGTTTAAAAAATGCTAAAAAAAAAAACATTTAAAAGCTTATCTGAAAATATCGTTTAAGATTGGAAATTGTATTTTTTATTTGATTACACAACAAGACATTTTTAGAGGAATTAAAGTTGGAAAGTTGAAATTCAAAATCAATTTCGTGGACACATTTTCTCATGTACAAATAGAGCACTGCACTTTCAGTGAAGGCTGCAAAGGTAGTAATGATTCTGATCATATACTATACTGATCTATACTGTCTAAATCATTGTTATCTGTGTTGAAGAGGCTATTTAGCGACTTGCTATTGGATGTCCGCCAGAGGTCCTTCCTGCCGGGTGTCTGTGCATGCTTGAGCGCTGACTGGCATGGTAAAATGCTACTGAAAGAAGGTTGCTAGTCGCAGCTCATTGACATCACAAAAAAAGCTTGCACATGTGTGCTGTACATTGTGTTTATGTACCAAATAACATCACTTTACAGAGAGACAACATTGAGTTTTGCTGCCATTCTCCACCGTCAAACAGTTCTCCTCACAAATCGCCCTTGAAAAGCTATTCGGCCTTGGCTGTTGCCCATGAATTAGAGATCAACATAGATATTATTCATGTGTTTATATCTTGGATGAAATTGAAGGAATTCCCATACCCTTTGGTGGTTTGAATGTGGTAGAGATGGATTGAAAGGTGATTCTTTATTCAAGCGCAGTTCAGTTTGGGTTCTTAAAGGCTAAAATTGTAACGTCACATGCCTCGCTTTTAAAAACGCAAAATTTCTGTCCTGAATGGCTTTACATCCGCATTGTTGAATAGTGTGGTCCATTTGTCTTGTGTGGACGTCACAATGGGCTACCACCAGGGCTTGACATTAACTTTTGTGCTCACCGGCCACTGTGGCTAGCAGTTTTCGAAAGTTACTAGCCACTCAGCATTTTCATCGGCCACAATTTTGACATACCATGGAGGAAAACTGCCATATGGATATTTTTTAATATTATCTCATAAATTGGGAGCAGGAATAGTAGGCTGCTGTCACTTCATGTCGTGATGCACGGATCCTTTATACTGTTACACATGCGTTTTCTTTCTCAACTGTTTACGTTCACTTAAAATTCTGACTGTGTTTAAGTCACTTAAGTCATTTTAACATTATTTTGTGTGTATTTGACTGTTTAAGCACAATAAGCTTTGAAATAGAAATCAATTTAGTACTGAGACGGAGGAAGCTTTATTTGCGCCCACTTTGGGTGTGAGTAAAATTATGTGCAATTATGTGTAACACCAACAATATTTACCCAGAACAAATGAAAATAGTGAGTAAAGGGAGATGGGTTTGTGTGTCAACACAAAAAGCAAGGGCTAGAAAGCGCAGCTGGTATTGAGTATTGGAAGCATTTCGGATATTTCAGTACTATTGACATGTATTGAAAAATCGATTTTTGACAGCACTACATTGCACTTAATTATTTCAGATGCCTTTTTAAAAGACTACAATTGAAAAATGTATGTAGTACATGTATATGTGTATATATATATATATATAAAATTTAACCCACCAAAGTAGTAAGAGCAAAAAATACATCGCGGAGCAAAGAGGACACTGACAACGCGTCGACAGACATATGAAACAGTTTCATATTTAATATATCGTAATTTTTTTAAGAAGTTTAAACAATAAATACCGTATAGTGGCTCTTTAATGTGTCGTGACAGATCGCTGTAGCTCCGTCAATCGGCTCGAGAACCAACCATCTCTTCATACTAGTTCATTTATAGCGTCAAATAAACACGAATGAACATCAGAAGGTAGAAAGACGTGAGTACACACAAATTTTGGAAGTTTAAGTTCACCAACGTTAATCTACTAACTCCCCTGACTGCTTTGTCAGACAAAATGCCAGATTCGGGGTTATAATTGGTCAGATCGCCTGTCGATCAAAATGTTTGTGAAGGGTCAATTGCACAAAGAAAACATTTTGTAAAATCAACAGTGCTGTTCTAGACTCCATTTAGGATATAGACAAAAAATTTGTGTTATGCAGAAGAAGCTTACAGATTTGGAACAACATTTTTGGGTGAACTAACACTTGAAGGATTTAATGGAAACCCAAAATCCTGGAATTACCAAAAAGATGGTAGATCTCAGAATAGAGGGAGCTGCTCATTTCTGCTGCTTTCAGTGATGGACACACTAGCCGTCCACTGTCTGTACTTGTAACTTTGTGGCGTTCCTCACGCGGAGGGTGTTACATTTCTGCGCCTGGAGCACGTGGAGTTTAGAGCATGTCTGGGCAGCATTGGAAAACACTCTGGAGTGACCTCACAAGTACAAGCCCCTGCTCCTCCGTCACTGCAGGCTGAGAGGAGGGGTAACAGTAGCCCTGCAGTGAACTCGCAGACACGTACAGCACCACGGGAGAGCGGGGCCTGTAGAGAGTCGATTTAGAGTGGATTTCTGGATTATTCCATTTGACCAACAGGGTTGTTACTCCGGAGACAGAATCTGAAGGGAAACAGTCACCTTTTTAGATTCCTCATAAAATAGTAAAAGGAATTTAATGCTGCATTTGGGAGAACTTCCCTATCCTTAAGCTAAATGCGGTCTAATTCAGCAGATCCGCTTTTACACCGGTAATTGTGTTATTCTTAGACACTTTTTTTGCACATTCAGGGGCGAATTGACTAAAAAGTTTCGCCATTGGCATGCAGTATTTCAGCACAACTTTCTATACACAAAACTAAGCACTATTTGCTGGATGTCGTAAACGTTGTGCTGTTACTGCTAGAGAACTGTAGGCGCTAAACAGAACTTTATCAAAAAGAGATGTTTATATTCATTTTCAATCAATCATGGCAGCATTAATTCATCAAATAGTGGATAAGACCAGTATAAACAAGCGAGTGGTATAGTCAAGTACGTTGTCATCAGTTAAGTATCTGGATCGAAGTAAACTATGTCAGATTGTGGAAGTGTGCTGTATCCTCCACAACAGAGCTGCCGGATGGGGAACGTGCATTGTGCAAATCGTGCTCCCCAGTAAATTGAACCTTTTTTGTTCAATTTCTTAATCAAATCAAGTGTTAAATAAGTGCAACTAAATGACGCTATCAGTAGGCTCCAATCTTTCTTCAGTCCTCAGATTGAACAGAAAAATCTTTGTTTTACAATATTACATTCAATGACACTATCAAAGCATGTGACCTCACAACCTAACTGCTTTTGATGCAGACTGCATACTCAGTTCCATGCATATTTAATGTCCCCCACATGCGCACGCACAAACACACACGCCTAATTCTTACATAATAGGAGTTTGTGGAAGAACAGAATTATATAATTCCAGGGGCTAAGAATGGATTTTATGGAGATTAAGGTACACTGACCTTTCTTAACTAACAGTTAATCAATTAAATGGATATTCGTATTATACATGTCCAAATTCTCCTTTCTTTTATAATTGTTGTAGATTTAAGTCAAGAGAAAAGGCTGACCTTTTGTGCTTGGGTACAAAAAATTTGGCAGTGGGGGTTGTTTCTGAAGTGTGCAAAAGTAACTTTTTAAATTTTAAATTGAAATTTAAACATTTTCTTACCAGCCTTGAAATTGTGGTTTGCATCATTTTCTCTTAAAATATATATTTTCTGTCCTCATGAGAATGGAACAATAATACCATGTTTGTGGTAAAAAGGGCTTGTGATTTGTGTCACTTGCAACATATTAAGCTATTAAGAATGATAACATTAATAGAGCAACGTGATACATTTTTCACATCTTTGCAATTTAAAAAGCAATTGGCCCCAGCACCCTACACTATGCCTGTTGGCAGGAGGGCCCCATCCTTCTTCTGGAAATATACATTCCTGCTGAGTTTAGTCTTAACCACTGAAACACCTGCCTGCAATTTTTGCAATTTTGTCAGGTGTGTTTGTTTAAAGTTGGAACTAAACTCTGCAGGAAGGTAGATCTCTAGGATCAGGAGTGATCTCTTCTACCCCTGAGCAAAACACTTCAACTCTGTTTGCTGGGGGTGCAGGGTCAAAACTACGTGACATTGGAGTGATAAGACAACATTCCTCAATGGGATCTTTCTAAACATTCTTCTTAGAACAAAATATCCTTAAAAGGATAGTTGACCAAAAAATTAAAATTATCCCATGATTTACTCACCCTCAAACTATCCTAGGTGTATATGAATATCTTCTTTCAGACGAACTCATTTGGAGTTATATTAAAAAATATCCTGACTCTTCCAAGTTTTATAATGGTAGTGAATGGCGTTCGAGATTTTGAAGCCCAAAAAAGTGCATCCATCGATCAAAAAAAGTAAACTATTCATCTCTTGTGAGTCAATAAAGGAGAAAAAAGAAAGAAGCGATAGCTTTTTGTAAAAAAATAAATAAAATATCGATATTTAAAATATGTTATGAACTGTAATAACTGGCTTTCTTTGTAATAACTGGCTTTCTTGTTCTGGGCGGAAGAATGTCCTCTGACCTGACGCATGACATATTGATGAACGCAGAAGCAGAGCATAGAGCAAAACAAAACACTGGTCACGAATTAGAATTAGAGGATTTCGACATAAGAGAAGAGGAGCTTGAGTTGTTGCCCAGCATTATGTTTTTGAACTGCAAGAGGAGTCTACTTTCACCTAAGTTTATGCTACTCCTACATCATACAACGGGTCAAGGGTCACTCTTCAGCCTGAAACTTGACTTGTGTATGGCTGTTTTCCAGAAGCCAGTTATTATAGTTTATAAAGTTTTAAATATGGATATTTTTCTTGTAAAAACCCATCACTTTGCTTCAGAAGGCCTTTATTACGCCCTGGAGTTGTATGGATTACTTTAATGATGGATGGGATGCACTTTTTGGGCTTCAAAATCTCAAGTGCCATCCACTACCATTATAAAGCTTGGAAGAGCCAGGATATTTTTTTTAACATAACTCTGATTGTGTTCATTAAGAAGATCATATATAGCTAGGATGGCTTTAGGTTGAGTACGTCTTGGGATTATTTTCATTTTGGGGTGAAATATCCCTTTAAGGAGGCTGTTGTGATTGAATTTTTATTTGCTCAATTGCATAATTCCACAAACCTGTTGTAACAGTCCATAATTGGTACCAAACATTGGTATTGGCATTGGTGTCAGTGACTCACTTCATCCGTTTTCGTTTGCGCTCTGTATTGAACTTATTTTACCCAAGCTTAGCTATGACAGCAAGGAATATGACTGTGTCCAAATGCATAATGGGATATTATAGGCATGGCATGATACATCTATGCTTTCTTCAAAAATGTCTTCCAATCAGATTGTACACAAACATGATGCCCTTTAAGGTTTCTGACAAAGCCTTCTTGTCAACCAGATGGTCCATAAATGTAATGACCATTTGGCTTCGTTTTTCATGTGATGCAATTAAAACCAGATTGTGTGAATAGCTGACCGTTGACGTGTTTAACCACTATGGCACTGCACGTTCACACCAAGAACTATAACGATAACGGTAACTATAAAAGTTTTAATAATCATTCTAATTCTATGAGAACAGGGAGATCCATGCCACAACTACAACGATAACGACACAATATCGTTGGAATCGCAGTAATACTTTTTTACAATAAGGTCCCATTAGTTAACGTTAAAGGCTTTCGCTAACATTAACAATGAACGATACATTTGTAACAGTATTTATTAATTTGTTAACATTAGTTCATAAAATTCAAACTGTTAATTGCCAAAAAAATCACAGTGTTTACACTCCTGGTAAGTCAACCTACAAAAAGAGAGTTGTCTCTGTATATTAAAGTACGATTAACTATATTCATCAAAAAATGTACACAGCTCACCTTTTTTATCAAAGTTCCCAAAAATGAAAATTCTCTCATCATTTACTTACCCTCGTGTCATCCCAAACCCATAAGACTTTGGTTAATCTTCGAAACATTTAAGACATTTTTTCTCAAACCTGAGAGTTTTCTGTTCCTCCACTGAAAGCCCATGGTTTAATCCAAGTCTTGTGAAGAGATGCTTTTATTTACATCTAAACAATGATCAACACATATGGCCTACATAGAGCACATCACATATAGGAAAACACAGAATTTCAATTTTGGTTTTACCTGGACTTTCAATGGAGAGACAAAAATATCTCAGGTTTCATTGAAAATATCTTAATTGGTGTTTCAAAAATTAACCAAAGTCTTATGGGTTTGGAACGACATGAGATTAAGTAAATGATGACAGAATTTTCATTTTGGGGTGAACTAACACTTTAAACCCACTTCCTGTTTTGTAAATCTATAATCCAAACAGAGAGCGAATAAGCGAATAAGTCTGATTGTGTCCTCACTGACACGCTCATGTTCTTTCCAGAGCAGAGGATGGAGCTCAGAGCTCATTGGTGCAGAGCCTGTCCTGGAGCTCAGTAGGGCAGTTGCGCGCTGTGAGGTCTGAACCCCTGCTAAGTGTGAAGTGAGTGGGAGGTGCACCGTGAGCTTGTGCCTTAGTTCTCCAGCAGGGGCACAAGCTGTTGCTGCAGCTAAAGCTAGTTTGTAGCAGGAAGCCCGAAATTAGCAGGATACTCCTACTCAATGAGGCTTTGCACAATATACAAGTCGATTATTTGGGCTTGTGGATAAGTAAGGGGTGTCTTTAAGCATGTCATTTTAATATTCATTCTCTTATCTTGTGTTAAAGTGCTATATGTAAGGCATTTGGTGGCTGATTTTCCCTGAAAAGTGTAAACACTGTGACTGTGTTGCTTTCAAAACATTGCTTTGTTTGAGTCTTGTTTGTTTGATCTGCCCTGGCAGACATAGCAACTTCTACTCAACCAATAGTGTGAGTTTGGGAGCTGTGTGGTTGACCAATGAAGTACGGAGAATGTTCTCGGAAACCTGTTGGTAACAATAGTTATTTGATGCATTTGGCTCTGAAATTTCACTCGGCACATTTTAGTGAGGGGAAGCCTCATGAAGTGCTGGCTTACAAATTTATTCCACTGCTGAGATATGAGACAGTTTGTTTCATTCTTTTCGTAATTTTGACATCATTAGTACAGCACATCAGGGAATACAGAAACATCTGGAATACTGAATGGAAATGAAAAGCCTCATTTATGTAAACAAGCATACATTTTCTCATTAGTTGGATTGCTGCTTGTTTGGCTTCTTGACTCCAGTCACCCACACATGCATGAATGTTTGTGTTACTCTTTGTTAGCAATAGCCTCGATAGTCAACTAGTCATCCAACAACTGACTAATGAGGTCAACCTGGTCAATTAGGTTAATTGGTTAGGTTAATTAAAGGATTAGTTCACTTTAAAATAAAAATTACCTCAAGATTTACTCATCCTGACTTTCTTCTTTCTGATGTACATAGTCGAAGTTGTGTTAGTAAATATCCTGACGCATCCCAGCTTTATAATGGCATTGAATGGAACCAACAAATATGAAGCTCAAGAAAGGGCATCCATCCATCATAAACATACTCCACACTGCTCCGGGAGGTTAATAAAGGCCTTCTAAAGCAATGTGTTTGTGTAAGAAAAATATCATATTTAACTAGTTGTAAAGTAAAATATCTAGCCACTACGAAGACGTCAGTTATGCTATTTTCGTTAGTTGAATACGGAAGGCGTAAGACGTAGTGTAAGTGTTTTGAACTGTTAGAGGCGTTACGTTTTCTTAGTAAGTTGGAGATATTTTACTACATAACTTGTTAAAAATGGATATTTTTCTCACACAAACACATCACTTGCTTCAGAAGGCCTTAATTAAAGGAGCCATGTGGAGTACGTTTATGATGAATGGATGCACTTTCTTGAGCTTCATAGTCGTTGGTCCCGTTCACTGCCATTATAAAGCTTTGATATGTCAGTATATGTATTAATATAACTCTGAATGAGTTCATCAGAAAGGAGAAAGACATATATACCTAGGATGGCTTGAGGGTGAATAAAACTTGGGGTAATTTTCATTTTAAAGTGAACTAATCCTTTAAGGTAAACTGACCCCTTTGGGGGTTTTCCGGTCAGTTGTGTTGTCTTTACAGCTTTCCATTCCTTTGTGCTCTGTCTAGCTGATGTTGAATGCAAGAACTTGTATAATGGAAATGCTTCCTAATAATAAACCAGCCTAATACAACGCAGCAGTCAGGTTGAGGAAGTAAAAATCCCATTGACTTTTTCCATAGAGTGTTCCTTAAAAAATCGTGTGAACTCTGAGATTAAGTAATGATATATTGCAAACTAAAAATTTCTGATAAAGAACAGTTTATTGTTCTATTGCACATGGATTTCTTAACATTGACTTCGAAAACGTACATTTGCACGTCCATGCTAATTGTATTTTGTGTTACTTGTGTGCACTTCTTGAAGGGGACTCCAGGCCTCATGTTCTGTGCCGATACAATCCTTTCTCTCCACCTTTGATGAAACTGAGTGTACATTACTCTGATTCAGGATCCAACCGATAGCCTTTAATCTTCTGAACAATCTCTTTTGATGTCAGGTTTGTTCAGTCTGGGTTTGGGCAGCATCATGAGAGCGGTGCACAAGCTTAGAGCTGAGAGTCTCAAGTGACCTCTGAGCTGTCTCAAATGAATTGAAAAATGCTCCAAATGAGAAACCGGGCGGTGGTTTTTATGGGGGCCATCTGTTAGACTTAAGCAGCAGGCCTTGGTGGCACTTTGCAGCATTTGTGTGTGTGTGTGTGTGTGTGTGTGTGTGTGTCACTGTGGCGGAGGATAAAAGAGGAGCACTAGTCAGGTGGGGTTGCTCCAGAAATCTCCTGGCACCTGTCGCCTGGGAATCTTTCGGAGTGCTTTGAGGATGTCATTAACATTCCAGCAGCAACGCTCTCCAAAACATAAAGTGGCGGAGAAAGAAAGAAATAAACAGTTTGCAAATTCCAGAGCGCTCCACACTGCTCAGTGTGCTGAAGTAACAGAACGCTTTAGAGGTACAAATGAAATCACTCAAGAGCTTTGGGCACGGGATTGACTGGGAGTTGCCTTCCAGATGGATGACAGCTCACATTTCTGGAATGGCCTCTGTGCTTTTATTGTGAACCTCGACTTAAGAGTCTTGTGATGTGGCAGCTGTGAAAGAGAGAGCAGGAGAGTGGTCTGGCCTGCTTCAGAGAAGTCTCCTGATACCTTAAACACACGCCTCTCCTTCCTGCGGAGGGAAAAAGAGAGACTGGACTGACACACATGTGTTCAGGGAGGACTGGAAAGAGAATCATAAGCCAGATAAGGAGTCCCTCCCTAAGGCTATACTTACTTGAACTCACTGTGAGAAGCTCATATCTGAATTCCTCAAATTATTGGAGGACATCGAGGTTTGGGTTTGTTGCTTCATGGAGACAAAGAGGTGTTTCCCTTATTGCTCTGTTTCTCGCGCTCCCTCTGGCCCAGTTGTGCTGAGTGTGTGCTACGGCACTGTTTTAAAGTGATATTTCTTGGCAGAGTTTCCAGTCGGCAAAAAAAAAGCTGTGTTTTTGCTTTGTTTGGAAATTTGGAAAGACACGAGGGTGAATACATGGTAAATGAAGTTTCATTTTTGCGTAGAAATTTAGGTTTTCTTAATGTTTTCATAGGATTTTTCTTAAAACAAGAAACAATTCAACTTAACTCAATATACATTCACAGAAAGCAATCGTAAACATTGTACATGGCGTTAAACAATATAAATGGCAAGCAACATTTCTATTTCTGCG
Source organism: Opsariichthys bidens (assembly GCA_037194245.1). Classification (NCBI taxonomy): domain Eukaryota; kingdom Metazoa; phylum Chordata; class Actinopteri; order Cypriniformes; family Xenocyprididae; genus Opsariichthys; species Opsariichthys bidens. Next base: position 2,852,870 of record CM074294.1, read on the forward strand.
GCATTGATAGCCCCACCCATACCAAAACCTCATTGGACCGCTCCTCATCTATCATGATTGAGGGGAGTGTGGAAATTTAAAAACAAATGATATATGACAAGTCCCGCAAGTTCCACCAGGAAAAATCATAAAAAGAAAACTTTCTGGTGAAGCATCAATCTAAACTGTAGTTTATAGTTTTGCGTAATATTGCCACAGCACATCGCATGTGTGCCAAGATAGAGAACTGATCTAATTTGCTGTGTTTTGTGGTTTATCGGTCCATCACCCCATTTTCATGTTCTTAATGCATTGCGGTGTTAGGCAAAGTTTTCAAATGTTTCTACTGGACAATAGTCTGAACTAAAAGCCAAAAACATACAAAACTTAGTTAGACTACAAAGCCAGCGGGACTTAGATGAAAGCAGTGCAGCCCAATTTCCATTTTAATACCTTGAAATATAACATCAGCTTCAGCTGGATTTGATTTTGCTTTTTGCTTGGGTTTGATTTGATCTCTTCTCGAAGGAAACGTCAAGGATTAACCTTGTTTTAACCGTGGAAGTGCAAGTGTGAGGTGTGAGTGTCGGATTTTCCTTGTGTTTAGGAAAGAGAAAGGAAAAAGTCAATGAATTCCTTTCAGCTGATGATGTGGCGAAGAGCTTGTAAAATGAGGTCATGGTTTCAGTTACCGATAGGCCCATTGATAGAAAAGGTTTCTAGTGAAAGCTGAAACTGAAAAGTTTTGAACATTACACATCTATGTGGAAAAAAAGGCCGATTTCCCGTTTGAAATCGTGAAATTCCTGCATTTTTTTCTCATAGATCTGTAATTTTCAAAACTTTTCAGTTTTGGCTGGACTTCCTAATGCTCTTAGGAAGCAATGCTGGAACTGGAAGTACTGATTTCTAAAACTCGTCCACTTTGGTTTGTCCAGACCTCTGGCAGGAAAAACTGTGTGTGTGTGAGGTCTGACCAGATTCATGTACAGCATGTGTGTGCACATGTGTGTAAATACTTTCCAGTACTTAGAACCCACCGTCATTGCTTCATCACACCAACATTCCTGTTAAACTCTTTGCCACAATTGTGGAATTCTGGCTCTTTTTTTCTTCATCTGTCATCCTTTAATGGAAGCAAAACCAAAAATCGCCAAAGAAGTCCAGAGCTCTTCTTCCCCTCAGAGCTGCTCATATTCCCTGTCATTTCTTTAGAGAGGAGAAGAGACGTCTGTATGAAATACACGCCAGCCATTGGAGAGGCTGTGGAAAAGCAGTAGGTTTGGCTCAGGGAACGTCGTTGTCTTTGCCCGGCTCGGGAGATAAATGATCAGAAGGAACATGTAAGGCTGTGCCTCTCTCTGTGGAATTGCTATTCCACTTCACTATGTGCCTGATCACGCACACTCAGGTTTCTGCTTTAAATCACGATTCAATAATCCTTGAGTAATCTGACATGAATCATTGGACTGGCACAGTATACCACATGGGTAACCAAGACTAAAATTCGCTTTCACTAAAGATGATGGGTGATAGCTTTTATATAATTGTAAATAAAGGAATGCCTCACCACAAAATCAAAATTCTGTAATCCTTGACTTGTTTTCATTTTGCGTTGTCTCGATCCAAACCTGTATGACTTTCTTCTGCGAAACATAAAAGGAAGGACAGTAAATGATGACAGTATTTTCAGTTTTGGGAGAACTATCCCTTCAGAGGAGCCATGTTGTTTGCAGCCTTTTAGAATTATATTCCGGTACTGTATCATTTATCACGCTGTAAAAACTAGCTGTAAAAAAAAAAACACGAAAATTTTACACACTAAAATACCGTTTTCTATTGAAAACAGCCCATACTTTCTTGAAAACGACAAATAATATTACCTAGAATGCAGTGTAATATACAGAAGTAATATACCGTAAAAAACTATGCATTCTAGGTAATATTTGTCATTTTTGACAAATGAAAAATAATTTTACCCAGAGTGCAATTTTTTTACAGTATATTTTTCTGTTTCAATGGAAAACAGTATTTTGTTTCGTTTTTTACAGCTATTTTTTAGAGTTATGATATGAATGATATATCATTATCATAATAATTTATCAGGAATATTATTAATGATATTTTATCATTTTTATATATTTTATCAATGATATTTTATCATTTTTTTTATGATTTTGTATTGGATATATAATGACCAATATTGTATATTTGTACATGCTTATTTCCTCTGTTTTTACATTTACATTGTCTTTTCCAGCATCTAACTCTCACTCAAAGTTCTTAAAAGACCCTACTAATTAAATTACACTTAAAGGGTTAATTCACCCCAAAATTAAAATTCTGTCATTAATCACTCACCCTCATGTCGTTCTACACCCCTAAGACCTTCATTCATCTTTGGAACACAAATTAAGATATTTTTGATGTAATCCGATGGCTCAGTGTTTTGAAATTGGCCATCACTAGATATTATTGAAAAGTCATTATTCTGTTTTTTTGGTGCACAAAAAGGATTCTTGTCGCTTTATAATATTAAGGTTGAACCGCTGTACTCACATGAACTGTTTTAAATGTTTTAGGAGCTTTCTGGGCATTGAAAGTGTTAATTGTCTTGCTGGCAATAGAGGCCTCACTGAGCCATCGGATTTCATCAGAAATATCTTAATATTGTGTTCTGAAAATGAACGAAGGTCTTACAGGTGTAGAACGGCATGAGAGTGAGTAATTCATGACAGAATTTTCATTTTTGGGTGAACTAACCCTGTAAATATAATCTTTGACAAAGCTCAAAATAAATGCATTTTCATACTGTTGTCATCATAACATGTTGTGATGCCTAAATACACTTGATAACTTTGAAGTTTTTAGTATTTGCTTTTTATTCATTAAAAGTGCTATAGAATTGTAAAAACCATTTATCGGTTATCATACATAACGTGACATAACATGAATTCATAACATTATTGGTATTGGCCAGAATTTTTATGATGTGCATCCCTAGCAGCAGTGTATTTTTCAAATATTTGTACATGTTCGTTTCCTTCATTTTCACATTCAGATAATCATGTCATCTAACACTCACATACAGTTACTCAAAACATTCAAATATATAAATGATGTGGACAGAGGAGACAGATTTTAGATCAATCAGCTGTGTTGTCCCAAGAAAAACACACATGAGGAAGCTCATCATCATAAGTCTTGGCTTTGCTTTAAACGAAGTGAATGAAAAACACAGCAAATGTTCTGTGAATGAAAACACGAGTCACTGCTTTTGTACAGCAGATATCCTTTCACTTCTTAGTGAAGCAAATCATGTTTAAAAACCAGGTTAATATCCCATTTTCTTATAACCAGGTCATGTTTGGAAACAGTCCAAATATGATGTTGATTGAAACCAAACCTTAGTTGCTCTTCTTTCTCCCAATGCTAGTATTGAATAACAGTCATCAGGAACTATGGAAAAACTGCTCTCATCTGCGATCCAAAGCTTACGCAGCTGGTCTTCTATGTACTATATTCCCTGACTGACAGTCTAGTTCATCATATGCTGCACTTTTAAAAGAGTTTTAATATACCTGGAGAGAGCTGTCACTTAGCATTTCCATTCATCTCAGTAGCATTTGCTCGGCTAGAAGTATTTGGATGCTGTTATAGTATTTATTTAATTTTGAATAGAGTTAATAATAAATAAAATACATTTCTGTCATCAATTACTTGTTATTGCGTGTCCAAGGGAGAAGCGCAAGGAGAGGAAAGTCTTAACATACACTGTTTAATCACACATTAGGAGAGATCCATATAGAATCCACACCACGACAGATCAACAACAACGATGCGCAACGACTGAAGGAAAACACAGGGCTTAAATAACACAGGAACACAAGGGGATAATGAGACTGATTAAACACACCTGACATGAATGAACTGATAATGACATTGACTAGGGAGTGGAGGAAAACCCGAACACAAAACGTGTGACACATGACAACACACATGTAACATTACCGCCCCCTCCCGGAAGGCGTGGCCTCGTGCCGAAGAGAGTACAAACATAGAGGAGGGGCGGGTACCCTGGAGGTCGTGGACAGGTGCAGGCAGATCACGTGACCCCCAGGGTGGATCCGGGAGCTCCGGCAACAAGGGCAGAGCCGGGAGCTCAGGCGACCAGGGCAGAGTCCAGGGCGGAGTCGGGACCTCAGGCGACCAGGGTGAATCTGGAGTGGATTGAAGGAGCTCTGGAGGGAATTCAGTGAGCACTGGAGTGGATTCAGGGAGTGCTGGAGATACAGGAGGGAGCGCTCGAGATACAGGAGGGAGCGCTCGAGATACAGGAGGGAGCGCTCGAGATACAGGAGGGAGCGCTCGAGATACAGGAGGGAGCGCTCGAGATACAGGAGAGAGCGCTGGAGATACAGGAGGGAGCGCTGGAGATACAGGAGGGAGCGCTCGAGATACAGGAGAGAGCGCTGGAGATACAGGAGGGAGCGCTCGAGATACAGGAGGGAGCGCTGGAGATACAGGAGGGAGCGCTCGAGATACAGGAGAGAGCGCTGTAGATACAGGAGGGAGCGCTCGAGATACAGGAGAGAGCGCTGGAGATACAGGAGGGAGCGCTCGAGATACAGGAGGGAGCGCTCGAGATACAGGAGGGAGCGCTCGAGATACAGGAGGGCGCGCTCGAGATACAGGAGGGAGCGCTCGAGATACAGGAGGGCACGCTCGAGATACAGGAGGGAGCGCTCGAGATACAGGGAAGACTGGAGCAAGCTCAGGGGAAACTGGTACTGTCCAAAAGTCTATTAGCCACACTCCCTCGGCCGGGGTGGCCGTCTATGGGAAGGCAGCGGCCATTTGAGATTGTGGCTCGGGTGCAGATATCATCTTGAGCTGCGGCTCTTGCTCGGCGGCCATGTTGCGTTGCGGCTCGGGAGCAGCAGCCATCTCGCGACTAGACTCGGGAGCAACGGTCCTCTCGCGACGGCACTCCGGAGTAGTGGCCAGGATAGTCGGTATCCTTCCTGTGGAGATGCACTGGCGTACAGGAATGGACCGTACCGTTGGCCGGGTATGCAGAGGCCATCGGCGGGGGATGAGTGGGTGAGGCAGCGGGTGCCTCCGATGGGACGGAATGCGGATCACAATCCCTTAGAACTTCAATATCAGAACAATTTAAATAAAGAATAAGATTAATTCACTCGACAAGAGAACAATTGCAAGCAGGTTCATCGTAATAATGGATCATATCCGCATCCAGACCCCTATGGAAGCATACCACCAGCGCAGCATGCCTCCACATATCGCTCCTCTTAGCGGTTCCATTCATCTCAATAGCAAATACCAAGATGCTCCTACATAGACCAGGAAAAACACAATTGTTTTGCAATTTAAAAAAGTGTACATTTGACATGGCTGTCAGTTGGAGAAACATTCTTACTGTCTGGATATTGTTGCAGTTACAGCATCTACAAGCAGGAGAAAACTGCTAAAGCTAACCAGGCAAAGATTACATGAATTTTACAAGTTGCAAGGCAACATTTTCAAGGAATAGTTCAACGACATGAGGGTCAGTAAACATGAGGATAGAGAATTATACATATACACAATATATCGTCTTTAACTGATACCAAGGAACAGGAATGATAAACTCTAACCTAACATGCAATGTTACAGAGGGTGAGTAAATGATAACTATTCCTTAGAATGAGCTATTCCAGTGATATCTTGTTCATGGATTGATGGATTGGCCAGGACAGTATGTTAAGTGTAGTCTCTCTATCGTCATTAGTGTCATTACAGCCAACCACCCACACGCCTTTCTTTCATCATATGTAAAACTCTTTAATTACAATATACAGACAGCTTTGTAATAGACTCCTGTGTTATGTCAGTGTCTGGCTCCTCATGGGCCTCATGCCGGAGAAGCGCTGAACTTCCTCCCTGTCTCATGGACTGAACTCTGACTGTAATACTTTGTCTCTCTCTCTCTCTGTCTTTCCCTGTGCATCTGTTCACTCTCTAACACACAAGTACTTTGTCAATTCCATCTCTGTTAGTTTTCATCTTGAATTGAAATCATTGAGACTTCTGCTCTGTTCCAAAACCTACGGCGACAGCATTTTTTAAATGTGAAGACTGTTCCATTATTTTTTTTGTCCTAAAACACATTTTTTTTTCACCAAATGCTAAGGCAGCGTTTTGTGAAACTTTAGAAATCAATCCAAGAATGCGTTGCGGCGAAATGAAAACACAAAGATGGCTACGAGAGAGACATCTAAAATGTAAATAAACTTTAATTCGATATTGAACTAAAAAGTATCAAAGTAAGTTCTATGTAATTAAAAAGTGATTTATTTACCAAGAACTTTAATGTGCTATCCTGTATACTGCTTAAAAGATTATTGCACTTTTAGCTTAGCAAAATGCTAATAATGAATTTATATATTCATTACAGTTAGGATGCTGTCTTAAAAGGAAGCTGCCTTTGTAAGTTCCCTCATGAAAAAGAAGTGCGCATAGTTGTCAGGGTTCTGTATGTGTTCTGTTTATTTGTCTGCCTGTTTGCCCCATCATGTGTTTCCCTTGTGACCTAGTTTCCCTTCACTGTCATTATTAGTTCATCATCTTCAGCTGTTCTGTTCATTTGTCATGTCATTCACCTGTGCCCCATTCATTACTCCTCATGTGTCCCTGTGTATATCTCCCCTTACAAAAAAGAACTGCAGTATATTGAAGTAGAACTGCAATAAAACTGCAGTACCAAGTAGTTTAACTGCAGTTTAATTCAAATTTGCAGTATAATGAAGTATAGTCACTGTACAACTGCAGTACATTGAAGTTCAACAGCAGTAAAACTGTAGTATAAGTACAGCTGCGGTAAAATGAAGTACAACTGAAAGTTGCATGAAGTATAAAAGCAGTATAACTGCAGTTGTATTTTTCGATGCTGTTCACTTTATTTAAACAACTTATTTTGATTCAACACCATTATATTGGTTTTAGGTTCAAACGTGATTGCTTCATGTTAAATTGACTTGAAATGATTACTTTTTGACTTAACGTAATGTTTTCATTTTAAAATAACATGTTTCACTCAAGTAAACTCAACCAGGACTCAATCAAACAGGACTTTCACTTCCCATCATGCTTTGCAAAGCGGCTGAACTGGGAGAGTAAATGTTGAAATAAAGTGTTATTTTAATTCCGTTTTTAGCAAGATGAGAAAATTGAGAGATGTTTTTAATGTTTACTGTTCTATTATGTTGATATTTAAAAGTTTCTGTTGTTAATAGTTTTGGGGTTACCATTGTGGTGAAGTGTTGAGCTTGTGCTTAGGTTGAGGGCATGCAAGCTGCTATTCTAATCACTAATAATTGAGTGATCCCTGTGGTAGTGTTTTGGATGAAACCAGTATGATTACTAGACCATGAACAAAGAGCATCACAAAAGTTATACAGAACCAACCAAGTAGCATTAATTATAGGATTAATTAAACAAATCATATTAAATTCCCTTACAAAAAAGAACTGCAGTATATTGAAATAGAACTGCATTAAAACTCCAGTACCATGTAGTTTCACTGTATAATTGGTATAATTAAGCACAACCATAGATTTGCAGTATAATGAAATATAGTCACAGTACAATTGCAGTACATTGAAGTTCAACAACAGTAAAACTGTAGTATAAGTACAGCTGCAGTAAAATGGAGTACAATTGAAAGTTGCATGAAGTATAAACACAGTATAACTGCAGTTGTATTGCAGTTTTATTTTACTAGTACTTTAGTTGTATTGCAGTAGTTGTACTTCAGTAAAACTACAGAAATTTGAGGTTATACTGCAATACTGCAGTTTTTTCGTGTCCAAAAAACTGCATTTTTCTATATGTAACAAAAACTGCAGTATTACTTCTAAAAAACTGCAGTAATTTTTTGTAAGGGTCCCCTGTGTTCTCCCTCAGTCCTGGTCAGTTATCGTTCATTAATGTTGGAATGGTTGTAAGTTGTTCTCTCTGTGTCTACTAATAAAAGTCCTCATGTTAATTCTCAACTCCGTATCTGCCTACACGTTCCATGACAGTTATATTGACAGTGGATTTCAAGATTCAAGAGTTTATTCTCATATACTATATGACACAAAAGACACACTTGTGTCGTTACACCATACCGTCATTCTGCACATCCTCCAGCAACCACTAACATAAATTATGAAAAAAAAATATATGTATAAAAATACACAGTATGTGCATTTATAAAATGCAATGCAAACATAAAAAGATATATGTGCAAAGTAGTCTTAATAGTTTAATTGTTATTTCCCATTTGTTGCAAGATGATATCAGTAATCTTTTGTTATTTGTATTATAAGTGTGTAGAAAAGATAAGGAGTAAGTTTGCCTACACTTACAGGATCCAAGGGCAATCTGTGTCTACAGAGATGGGTGGGAGAGGCAAAGGATATGTGTCATTCACAAACCTAATGGCCTGTGGGTAAAAACTGCTTTTCATCCTTGAAGTTCTAGCTGTAGCACTCCTGTAGTGTCTGCCTGATGGTAGGAGTGTGAAAAGGTTGTGTTGGGACGATTACTGTCCTTGATGATATTTTGGGCTCTCCTGATGATTCTAACCTGGTAAATACTCTTCAGTGTTAGTAAAGCAGAGATGGTTGCAACAGCTCTCACCACCAACTGTACAGCCTTACGATCCTGGACAGTGCAGTTTCCGACCCAGACTGTAATGGAGCTGGTGAGGACGTTATCGGTTCCACACCTGTAGAACATCTGAGAATCCGGCTCAACGTGCCAAATTTCCTCAACCTTCTCAAGAAGGGCAAATGCTGATGTGATTTCTTGACCAGTTGTGTGGTGTTGTGAGACTAGGTGAGATCCTCAGTGACAACGTTAAGTGCTGCTCCCTCTTCCTCCATAGATTGACTATTATCTCCTTTGTTTTGTTAATGTTTAGGAAGAGATTGTTATCCTGGCACCACTTTGCGAGGTCACGTCACCCCCTGTTATCAGTCCAATCACTCTTGTGTCATCAGCAAATTTAATGATGCTGGTGTTGTTCTGGGAGGCCAATACATTTGTGGGTGAAGAGTGTGTAGAAGAATAGGGCTCAGCACAAAGCCCTGAGGAATTCCTGTGTTTATGGTTATTGTCCTGGATGTGTAATTCACAATTATGACAGTCTGGGATCTGCTCGTTACAAAGTTCAGAACCCAAATACAGAGGGTACAAACTTTTTGATGAGCTTCGATGGTATTACTGTATTGAATGCCAAACTATAATCAATGAACAGCATTCAAACATAACTGTCTTTGTTTTCCAGATGAGTAAGGGCAGTATATGTATTTTTGTGCTGATGGTGTCCTCTGTGGACCGATTCGATCTATATGCAAACTGGAGAGGGTCCAGGGTATCCGGTGTGTTGGTCTTGATGTGACTCATAACGATTCTCTCAAAGCACTTCAGCACTATTGGAGTGTAACGGGTCGGTAGTCATTGAAGCAGGTTGCCTTATTGTTTTTTGGCAGTTATTTAAAAAAAAAAAAAAAAAGTGTACTCGCTGATAATATACTACACGTAAGGGTCAGTTATTGCAGTCAGTAATACCATTGTGCAATTACAGCTATATTTAAATGCATGACATACAAATTTCAGTATAGATGACATTACACATAGATGACATTAAATATATGTCAGTGTGTAATTCGATTTCAATACATTTGAAATATACTAGTCGTTACTTAACTTTATCATTGTCATTGTGTAATTACAAATATATTTTAATAAAATACATACAATTTTCAATGTAAAACTCATTAAAGTATATTTTCGTTTACCATAAATGCTTGTCAAAGTCAGTCCATTCGGTGATACACTTTAACCATGTTTCAAAGACAGTGGGAGTAATTAAGAATTTACATATATAAATGTACTTAAGTCCTACTGAACTGGGTCAAAATCGTGCATTTAATTTGACTATAATACATATTATGATACATTTAATTGCCAATTACAAATAATATGCAATTATGTGTCCAGAAACATTAAACTCAGTTAGCACTTAAGTGTATTTCTGCAATAAGTACTCTTTTTTTTTCGAAGTTGTGGAGCAAGGCAGCTTGCTAAGTTTAGAGTACAGCTTTTGTCCTAAATGTCATAATGTTGAATGATGCAGTGTTTTTTCCCCTCTGTGATACCTCAGTTCAAATGGGAACTTCTAAATTGACACTGATTGTATTTTCTCCTAGGTGTGGATTGGGTGTAAATGAAAAATATTTCTCACTCTTTGAAGTGGAGACAGTAATTTGCTAGACGGCAGGACATTAAGAGATACCTTGCTAAAGCATCTTGGCTATCAATTCCTGTTGACAACGAGAAAAGTTATGTTAGAGTCAATGTGGCCAGGTGGAGCCAAGAAAACTTGAAGCTATAAGGGCAATAGAATAGCTACAGTGCTCATTGTTTTGTTGCTGTCAGAGTCAAACAAATATCAGTTTTTTGAGGAATTGCACACATACAGAGGGTTGTGGATTTATTATTGGACAGGGAGGGGGTCCTGGTTCCACACATTCATGCGCATACAAACACAGATAATGCTTCTGAATCTCCTCATGAACTCTCTCTTGGATATTTTGGCAGATAGTGACACTTCAGACCGGCTGAAGTCCACCCAACCACAGTCTTGCTGATATGGAGGTCTTGGATGAAGTTGGATGCTGCAGCTGGCCTGGCTTGTTCTGTTGGGTTTTTTTTTTTTTTTTTGCTGTGTTTCTGTGCTTAGACTGTTACGAACCAGAACATTTTACTATAGATTGTTCATTTGCAACCATTAGAGCCTAAATATGTGTGCTCCAGAGGGCCAAAAGATAGGCATTAGCCATAGTTTCTCCATGAGGAAAGAGGGGCTTTGGTTTTGATGACGGGTTCCATTTCAGATTACTGGATCTGGAGATGTCCCAAAGGAGTCCAAATGGAAAGAATTAGTCGGTTGAAATGCACACAGTTCAATTGTCCAGTAAAATTGTATAGTGACTAGTTTTTCCAAGTTCTGGCTCAGTTCCTTGCACAAACTATGAAGATGTGTTTTTTGGTTAATGTCATTGGAAACACTGCTTTCTGCCTAGACTCTGAACAAGAATCTTTCTAAGGTGCTCAGATTTGAATGACTGCCGCAAGTGTAATTTATGGCTACATCTAGACTAATGTGGATACATTTGTTAATCAAGTAAAACAAAATGCTCTGAAAGGGATCCCAGCAATATTGTTCCTCTTTGTTGCATCTTTTTATCTATGTTTTGGCATTCCGTCCACACTGATATGGCATTTTTGTCTGGTGCAAATTGAGCTTTTTGAAGTCACTACCCCAAGAGGATACATTTGAAAACTTAATATTGCATTCCTGCAAAGATGACAAAAACAATTTTGGAAAAACTTGAATCACTAATGTGGACGGAGAGCATTTTGAAACAAAAACACCCCTTTAGTAAACTGTTTGATTAACAACACAAACTTATATTTTTACTACTTTTTACCAAACCGTAAAAACCATTAAAAATTTAAGCATTATCAACTCACTGACCCCAAACTTTTGAATAATAGTGTGTGTGTGTGTGTGTGTGTATGTATGTGTATCTGTGTGTGAATTTTTTTTTTTTTTTACCTTAATCTTAACTTAAGTCTTAACATCTTGTTCATTTTTAAATTTATATTGTTTGACAGATTGACAGTTTGATATTTTTATTGGTAAATGAGGTAAAACTACTTACTTTGCAGAGTGTATAACATCTCAGGCCCTGTTTGCACCTGGTATTAAGATGTGTTGTGGTTGATCAGATTCGGATCACAAGCAGATGATGCTAAATACAGGTGTAAACTGGGCCTAAAACATTTTGAGCTTTCCACTTTCTACCACTTCCAGAAGTATGAAAGCAATCCGCATTCGACCGGATTGCTTTCATAGTGTAAACGGTCATATGATAGAATGTATTTGAACAGCCACAAAAGACCACCTACTCTCCACCTACTAACCTATTGTGTAAATATCATGGGAAGCGCACTAACCACTTAAACTTTGATTTAAACTTTGTCAGCTGAACACTCAAAATTGGTTTGAAGACAAAAAAATGTACCAAGCACAATGTTCTCTGACCATTCCTGATTTCTAACACACTCCCTGACAGCAACAAAGCGTTGGCCCAGATCTGGACCACACTACGTTCCTGTCTGGGCTTGTGGCTTTCAGAACAGAAATGAAAGCCGATGCTCTCTATCTTTTTCCGTCGTCTCCATGCGCATTCATATGCAGATGGCGCAAGCTTATTTTGTCCATTAGATCGAAAGATCTGAAAAAACCCATACAATTACTGACATGAATTAAAATGAATCTCTCTTGTCTTGTGATCCCATCGACCACAATGCATCTTAATACCAGGTGTAAACAGGGCCTCAGTTGCCTGTTAGGTTATGCAAATGTGAATTATACGATTAATTGCTCACTTTTTCCCAGATGCAGAATGTAGACACATCCAGGTCATTAAGAAAGGAAAGGGCTTCTTTAACCTCTGGTGAGACTGTCATTCCCATTTGCAAAAGAGACAACACTCACTGTTTTGAGTGGATTTTGGGAGAGGACAAAAGTATATTTGAGTGTATTTTGTTTTTACATCAGCACTTTCAGTCAGTGTAGACCACATGCAGCGGCAGCCCTTCATGCAGTGGTGTCGATTTATGCAGTGCACGGGCATTTCCTTCGTAATGAACCCTCGGGGGATGCAGGAGGGAGCGAGGGAGGTGGAGGGACCACTCGCTGTGTAATATTTCCTCAGAGACCAAGCTAAACGACTAGCTGGCCGGCACTCCACCGGGCTTCAGTATTGTGATGACTGAGGGGGCTCCGGCGTGACTTTAACAGCCCTTTTTGAAGTTCAAATTTGATATTCCGCCACATCAGAGAAGAGGTCTAACGTTGCCATTCAATTCGTGCTCTCATTTGGGCTGTCTAATTTGCTATGGAAGCAAAGGGAAAAGACCCTGCGCTCTGGCAGAGAAAAGCCAATAAGTCGTAGGGACTGCGATGTGTCCTACAATCGATTAGCCCCATGTGTCTAAAGCCTTGTAGACTCTCTCTCTCTCTCTCTCTCTCTCTCTCATTACGTTGTCAGCACCCCTGGCAGTGGACGCGGCTCGTCGCTCAAAGCCAACGAATCTCAACTAGACACAGCGAGAACGGAACATGAGCTGTCAAGTGTGTCTGTCAGTGAGTTTGTTCACTCTGGCAGAGAGATTCATATTGATCTTCGCTCGCGGTTTGGATTTCCCTCTTTGCCCTCGTAGACTATTCTTACTCATCTTTAAACTGCACAAACAAGACAATCTCATGTTTGCTCCCTAAAAGCGGCGACTTGTTCGGAAACATTAGCGAGAGTTTGTTTTTGCTTATGACAGGCAATGTCACAGAGTTTTAGAGATGGTCGGGGCCCCAACACATGAGTTAGAAGCAGAAAGAGGATGGATCGATTTAGAGATCGGGTTGCCCGAGGGTTTCTTCCAAAGCTGATGAAAACATGATATAGCAGGCTTACAGAAATAGCCCTTATAGCTGATTCGCTTAATGGACTTGATGTGCAAGCTTTTGCTGTACCTGCCTTTGAAAAAACTAATCTCTACCTCGCTTTCTCTCTTTCAAACCTGTCAGGCGGGGATGATCCGTGCAGGTCAAGAGGAGTTTTTTATCGAGCCACTGGAGAGAGAAGGCGACATGACAGGAGAGGAGGAAGGAGGACCCGGGCGTCATCACATCGTCTACCGCTCCTCTGACATCAAGAAGCCGGCCGTCAATCAGCCCGCTGACTTTCACCCCAGAGGTCAGATCCCCTTTATGACACCAGCTCGTCATGGAGCGCTGCAGCGAGTCCTTCACATGCATGCTGATAACTATGGAGGGATGCTGGGGTTCAGTTTCCTGCCGTTGACTCAATGTGAATTTCTATACTGGTCCATGCTGGTTTATGGAGGCTTTGTGCTGGTATGGCTTTGCCTTTCTGATGAAACTAGTTGGCTAAGGGTTAAGGAATTTTCCGCTTGCATGGTTGACCCAGTAGTTCTGATTGCTACTTCCTTTACCAGCATTTTCCCTCGGCCCACCATAATATAAATATAAATACATTCATTTTAATGTGAGTTTACTTTAACTTCCCTAATTGCTGAGAGGTTTTGGTTTAAATATGCTAAATTCCTGCCAGAAAAGGTACTGAAACAAACCAAATCTACAGCATGTGTATACCAGGGCTGTTAATAGATTAAAACATTTAATCACAATTAATCGCACACTTATTGTGGAACAAAGCATATACCATTTATCTTGTTTAACATGTTCATTTTGTCATCATTTGCTATATCCAGCAAAGTAAACCAACAGATTGAAGGGTGATTTTCACAAAACTGTATTTTCTGCAAGTTTTTTAAAAAAAAAAGACACTTGGAGACTCCAAAAGGACACCAAATAACCAAATGATATAAGGATGCCATTTCATAATTCATACATTTCTGCAAACCAAAGCGCCCATGAATACACAAAAACAATACAGAAAAAATACTTTTTAGAATTCACAGTGTATAGTATGTGTGTAGTGCAACAGGATAGGGCTTGTTTACATTTCAGACAAGTCAAGTTGCCATACCGAACAGGACCACGTTTGCGCATCAATATAACAGACTCACTCGTTCTTACTGTACGACTCCTGTATGTCACTTGAATATTCTTTACCTTGATTGCACCTTGACACTGGTTTGCGTTATCCAGCCGAGACACATGGTTTGCATATCATCTGGCCATACAGCAATAGGATGTTTTGACGTTCCTTTCAGTCTGCATTTTCTTCAGAAAGAATCCGAGAATATCACTGAGCTCGTGTTTTGAAGCGAAACAGACGCTGGAATGAATAATGCAAACGCAACATGAGTTTCTATTGTTTCTATTTGGACTGATTGTTGGAATGAATTTGTTTACTGGATCATTACACTGAAAAATGTCCCGGAGTTTTGCGGTTTAAAATGATCTGATCGCAAACGAAATCGGGATAACGGGTTTGAATGGAAATTTCCGCCTACCAGGGTTATAGATTCTTGCGCCATTGTATATGCTCTCGACTTCTAATATCTTCTAACTGCGTGACGTAAATTACGTTTATGAGGCAATTTGTGAAATTATTTGAATTCATTTAGGAGTTTGAATTAATTGCATGCATTAATGCCTTAATGTTGAGAGCCCTACTATATACTGTATATAGGCATTATATAGTTATAACAGGAAACTCCATACATTTATAAACACCTTGCCGGAAAATGATGGCATTTCTGATTGGTTTGTAATTTTCAATCCATTCTCACTGATGCTAACAAGACTCAAATCATTATTGCAATTTTGACAAAACCTTTAACTCTATTTAAACCAGCAGTTGAAAAGAATTTGCAGTTAAATGTCTAAGAAAAAACAGAGCTTCACTGTCTATCAAAGCTAAAACTATCCATGTCTAGTATTATTAAAGAAATAGTTTCTTCAAAAATGGACAATGCGGGTGAGTGAATAATGACAGAATTTTTTGTTTGTTTGTTGAATGTTTTTGGTCGAACTATTCCTTACAGTACATGGATGAAGTGAAGAAAGTTCTCCAGGGCTGAGTCATTGCTCAGGCTGTTTATACCCCTCCACCCCCATCTTTGTCTCTCTCAGCATCCCGTGTGAGACGTGTGAGGAGAGGAGCAGCAGAGTGACTGGATAAAGTCATAAACTTCTCTAAAAAGGATTCACATGTCACTTTGAGTTTGAGCGGTCGAGTTCAGCCGGGGGATATGGAGAGGCTCGACATGTGTCACAGTCCCTTCGTGTTTTCATTTTTCTTTTCAGTCTTGTTGTTTTAGAGGGCTGCATGAATTGCTTAACTGCAGTACTGCATAACAGAACCCTGTGTTTACTATTTGATAGAAATACACTAATCCTGTTTAAAGGACTATAAGATTAGCACTGTAATCATTACCAGTGTCGGGCAATGTTACTTTTGAAAGTAGCACCTTTAAAAAGCAATTTAATTTTATTTTACCTATAAAAGAGACGTTACGATATTGCGTCAATATGCATCATAAAAAGTAAAGGCCCAATCACACCAAGAATGAAAACTGTATAGTGGACGATATTGTTTTTATTCTTCATTTTTAAAGTCAAAATGATTTTTTTGTTTAGCAACTACTATTCAAAAATGTGCAGTTTTTTGAATACGTTTTTAATGTTTTTGAACCAAGGATGCATTTATTTGTTTGAAAAAAAAAAAAAATACAGTAAAGGCAATATTATTGTTAAATATTATTACTATTTAAAACAACTGTTTTCTATTTGAATATATTTTAAAATGCAATGAAATTTTTCAGCAGCTATTACTAAATATTTCTTATTAAAGGTTTAGTTCACCCAAAAATGAATTAATTACACAAATTAAGATATTTAAAATCCAATGGCTCAGTGAGGCCTCTATTGCCAGCAAGACAATTAACACTTTCAATGCCCAGAAAGCTCCTAAAAACATTTAAAACAGTTCATGTGTGTACAGCGGTTCAACCTTAATATTATAAAGCGACGAGAATACTTTTTGTGCGGCAAAAAAACAACAACAAAAAATAACGTCTTTTCAACAATATCCAGCGATGGCGGATTTCAAACAGTGCTTCATGAAGCTCTACGAATCTTTTGTTTCGAATCAGTGGTTCGAATCACGTATCAAACTGCCAAAGTCACGTGAAGTATTGACATTTCGAATCACTTACGATGTAAGGAAGCCTCGTTTACTGAAATCACGTTACTTTGGCACTCCGAACCATTGAATCTTAACAAAAGATTCGTAAAGCTTCGAAGCAGCGTTTTGAAATTGGCCATCACTAGATATTGTTATTGTTAAAGTTAAAGGGTTTTTTTTTTGACGAATAGAATGTTTGAACTACAAATAATGTGTAAAATTATGTCTCTAATGTCACTTTTGATCATTTTAATGCATCCTTGCTAAATAAAAGTAATAAATTCATAAAATAAAATCAGACTGACCCTAAACATGGTAGTGCACTTTCCTTGCAATACCAGTAATCATTGTTTCCCAAATACTTTTAACACAGGATTAATGCAAGAATAAAAAAAGTGAGAAACAAATGAATAAACCCATTATGGTCCAAAGCCTCAGGTTTGCCTCAAGGTTTTGTTGTTTTGTTTTTTTCTCATGCACAACCAAGAGAAAAAGATGCATGCTGTATGCTGCATGTTACTTTTAATTGTGTTTGAAATTAATAATCATTATAAACATTTTCTCTCACATTTCAGGCCATTTTTTCAACACGGCAGTTTTTTTCTTTACACATCAAATGAAAGCCGTAAATCAGTCATAACCCTTAGGGGTGTGTCTGTTTATCAGAACACAATATTCAGCTTTAACTTGAGTGGAAAGGTTATACATGTGGCAGTAAGCTTGATGTTGTGTTGCATTGTGGAAGTGCAGATAGGCCCAAGCCGGTACTAAAAATAACAGGACAATATATCTGTAAGTGAATCTCCGTGTCTTGAGCGAGCAGGTCTTTGGCGACATCAGCTGGAACGCGTGTGTGCGTATGAGAAGTTGCGGCTCTCATTGAATTCCAGCAGAGACATGCTGGACTCAGGCAGCCAGTGTCTACGTGGCAAAGCTTGATGAGAGTTTAAGTTCTACTTGGCAGACGTGCAGCTTTCACAATTCAGAATTGCTGCAAAAATGGTGGGAGGAGAGAAGGGTGAGAGGCTTTTCCCTCTGGTTTCATAATGAGATATTCTGGAAAAACTCCTCTGCTCTGTTTATATAATTTCTTTATAGTTTATTTGCCTTAGATAACTGCGTTAGAGAGTTGTTTTGTGAATTACTATGCACATCTATGGACCAGGTTTGACCTTGACTTAGTCTTTGGCCTTCTTGACCCTATAATGATGTATGTCAGGACATGCTAACATGCTAACAAAGGGTTATGTATGGTTTCCTTTATATATTGTACTTTTTGGATGTGTCTGCCAGTCTCAGGCATTTATATGACTTCAGAAGCTGTGGCAGCACTCTTTCTAGAAAGCTCTTATTCTGTTCACTTACACAATCATAAAAGGACTTCCTGTTACTGTAACCTGAGAAAGAGGGCTAATACTGAATCATCAATACTTTTTGCTTTCTCTACAAACATTGCTTTTGGCATTTTGTTCACAGACCTATCAGAAAAATTCCGGTGAAGCCAGAGTTTCTCTCCTGGGTGGACCATTTCCCATTTGACGACGGCTGTTTTTCAAACTAAACTTAGGACATGCTAATTGTTCAGCATGATTCCATCCAAGTTGCAGGTTTAATTAGGGATGCACTGATAGTCTAATTCTGTCTAATACCAAAAATAAAGTGATATTCGTTTCCATTCTGTACGATTCTGTCTAAATAAAATAAAAATAAAATTGTGAATTTGGCCATCACAATATTATAATGTTCATTCTGAAAACTACAGAATATAGTGCTTGAATTGTTCCATCATAGATAAATGTGGAAAATTGTCCATCACAAGCAAGTGAAAACAGTTTTAGGCAAGTGTAGGTATTTTTTCAGTTTTGTTTTACAAAATATCTCCATTTCCCATGAATCATTTTTATGCAAATTCACAAAATGAGTGGATGTAAATCTGTCTATTGAAAGCAATAGGTCTCATAACAAATATAATTGGAGATGACCTTACATATAAAGGTGGAAAAATCTGAGCCTTCTCTCCCCCCACTTGTCACTGCATTTGAGAAGAGTGTTGTTTCTGCACTTTCGTCAGTTTCTCTTCACCTCAGTCACCCCGGCATTTCAGCCCACACATATCAAGCCGCAGCATACCAAATGCACCATAATGCCTCCAGATAGCCATCGGAGATCATGTAGGTTTGTGTGTGGTTGTATGTGTGTGTACATGGAAATATGTGACAGCATGTGTTTTTAATTGAACTTTTTTCCCCATCCCTGAAATAAAAACATTCCGGTTGTTCCATTGACTAATAGCTGTTGGCCTGGTCTCATGTTAAGGAGGAGCACGGACTTCCTCGAGTGCCGCTGATATCTCCATTTGTGCTGGGCCACCTTTGTTGAAGTGCAAGTAATGACAATCTCTTAAGAAGGAGAGTGGAGAGCTAATGAAGACTGATCTTTCTGTGCCTTGAAATTCCGTCTTGTGAGATGAGCTGTGATAACTGATGGTGCTCATGTGAATAAGACATTAACTAACAGATTACTGGGTCATATGACTCTAGTTTTAAGATTGATTTCAAAGGTAAACAATGTAATTAAATACTCCTGTGAGAAGATAGTAAAATCGAGGTAAATAAATTCATCATTGGAGAGACCTCCTATTCAGATTCATTTGCTCTTGTGCATGCACAACTAGTCATGTTGACAATGGATATGTTTTGGATGTTGGTTTGTTGGTGTCAACCAGCAGATGTGAATGGTCAACCAATTTCACCTGAAATCCATGTTGGTCCAACAGCTAGACCAGCGCTAATTCCGAACTTACCATAACAAACTAACTGGGACCAGTATAGAAATTGAATGTGTTCTAAAATGATCTTTTCGGCAGGGTAATCGTCCAGAAAAGTAGTACACTAAATGGTGAATTCTGAGTTTACCTTATGCAAATCACTCACCTGACAGGCAGTTTTTGTTCTTTCTGGATGTGAGAGTAAAGGTTTGGTCACATTTACCATTGTCTGATGAATTTTCTGTGAAATTTGGTCATTTCTTGTGATTGGAAGTCATAGCAGGTTCAAGCTTGGTTTGAAAGTACATTCTGTGTGAGCTGTGCTTCATACATCGATACACACTATTGACAGTTGAAAATGTACCTATTTTACCTACAGAATTTCGCTAAAGTGATCACATCTTGGGCTCAAATTCCTGTGTGCTGAGTCACTCCTTCATTGAGGACACTCTTGCTTGTCTAAGCAGATGGACCTTCATTCATCCTGCAAGAAACATAGCTTTTCAATCTGTGTTGTTGTAATAGGGAAACAAGATGATACATTCATAGACAACCGAAATTTGTGCAACATTTATAACGTGTAGGAGACGACGGGCAGACACCGAGTTGACGATTGACATGAAAGCTTTAATTATAAACAATGGTGAGAACAACGTACACGTCTTCCAACAAAGACAATAACCGATAAATGATAGGGGGAAACACAGGAACTTAAATACTGGAAGTGATGACTGGGGCACAGGTGAAGGGAATGATTACATAAACACTGCTGAAGTCCATTAGGGCAAACGAGTGGCGGGAACAAAACAAAACAAAGAACACGTGACAAAAAACAAGACAGTACGTTACAATAACCTAGTCTTTATTTTGTCCACGTAAAAACTAGTGTTGCAAAGGGGCAAAAAGTTTCCAATAAATTTCTGGAAACTTTCCACGGAAACTTAACCTGGGGAGTTTTGGAAAGATTCCAATTTGGAAAATTTATGAGAATTCATGGGAATTAATTGGAAATTTTGGGAAATTAATATAAAATGTATTTTATAAATTATATAGTTATTTCTTTTTGCATCCAATTCTAATTTAGTATGTAAAATAAATGTTTTATTGAAGCAATTGTTATGTGTGTGTTATTTATTTCAGTGTTCTTCAGTTATCATTCTAATATGCTGATTTGATACTCAATTATCAATGTGGAAATGGTTGTGCTGCTTAATATTTTTTTAATAACCTGTGAGTTTTTAGAATTACATAAATATTGGAAATTGGAAAAGTTGCTGCTTAAGTTTTTATAATAGCAATTTGCATATACTCCAGAATGTTATGAAGAGTGATCAGATGAATTGCATAGTCCTTCTTTGCCATGAAAATGAACTTAATCCCAAAAAAACCTTTCCACTGCATTTCTTTGCTGTCATTAAAGGACCTGCTGAGATCATTTCAGTAATCGTCTTGTTAACTCAGGTGAGAATGTTGACGAGCACAAGGCTGGAGATCATTATGTCAGGCTGATTGGGTTAGAATGGCAGACTTGACATGTTAAAAGGAGGGTGATGCTTGAAATCACTGTTCTTCCATTGTTAACCATGGTGACCTGCAAAGAAACGCGTGCAGCTATCATTGCGTTGCATAAAAATGGCTTCACGGGCAAGGATATTGTGGCTACTAAGATTGCACCTAAATCAACAATTTATAGGATCATCAGCAACTTCAAGGAAAGAGGTTCAATTCTTGTAAAGAAGGCTTCAGGGCATCCAAGAAAGTCCAGCAAGTGCCAGGATCGTCTCCTAAAGAGGATTCAGCTGCGGGATCGGAAAGCCACCAGTGCAGAGCTTGCTCAGGAATGGCAGCAGGCAGGTGTGAGCGCATCTGCACGCACAGTGAGGCCAACACTTTTGGAAGATGGCCTGGTGTCAAGAAGGGCAGCAAAGAAGCCACTTCTCTCCAAAAAAAACATCAGGGACAGATTGATCTTCTGCAGAAAGGATCGTGAATGGACTGCTGAGGACTGGGGCCAAGTCATATTCTCAGATGAAGCCCCTTTCCGATTGTTTGGGGCATCTGGAAAAAGGCTTGTCAGGAGAAGAAAAGGTGAGCGCTACCATCAGTCCTGTGTTATGCCAACAGTAAAGCATCCTGAGACCATTCATGTGTGGGGTTGCTTCTCATCCAAGGGAGTGGGCTCACTCACAATTCTGCCCCAAAAACACAGTCATTAATAAAGAATGGTACCAAAACACCCTCCAACAGCAACTTCTTCCAACAATCCAACAACAGTTTTGGGTGAGAACAAGGGCATTTTCCAGCACGGTAGAGCACCGTGCCATAAGACAAAAGTGATCACTAAGTGGCTCGGGGACCAGAACATTGAGATTTTGGGTCCATGGCCTGGAAACTCCCCAGATCTTTATCCCATTGAGAACTTTTGGTCAATCCTCAAGAGACGGGTGGACAAACAAAAAGCCACTAATTCTGACAAACTCCAAGAAGTGATTATGAAAGAATGGGTTGCTATCAGTCAGGATTTGGCCCAGAAGTTGATTGAGAGCATGCCCAGTCGAATTGCAGAGGTCCTGAAAAAGAACGGCCAACACTGCAAATACTGACTCTTTGCATTAATGTCATGTAATTGTCGATAAAAGCCTTTGAAACGTATAAAGTACTTGTAATTATATTTCAGTACATCACATAAACAACTGAAACAAAGATCTAAAAGCAGTTTAGCAGCAAACTTTGTGAAAACTAATATTTATGTAATTCTCAAAACTTTTGGCCACGACTGTATATTGTTACAAAATATTTCTATTTTAAATAAATGCTGTTCTGTAACATTTTATTCATCAAAGAATCCTGAAAATTGCTCCCCGGGCGCTGTCGCAATAGCTGCCCCTGCTCCGGGTGTGTGTTCACTGTGTGTGTGTTCACTACTCACCGCAGTGTGTGTGTGCACTTGGGATGGGTTAAATGCAGAGCACTAATTTCGAGTATGGGTCACCATACTTGACAACACGTCACGACTTTCACTTTCGCGACTTTCAAAAACGTATAACAGGTTATAAAAGAAATATTAAGCAGCTGTTTCCAGCATTGATAATTGAGTATCAAATCAGCATATTGTCACGGAGTCAGTCCCCAATACCACCACGTCATCACCACCAGTTCCACCCACTCAATCACCATCACCTGAATTCTAAGCACCTGCACCTGTTCCTCATCACTGACACTCACCATAAATACACACCTCACAGCCAGTTCAGCGTCTGGTCTCGTCAATTCACGTTACCCGTCTGATCCTGTGAGTGTTCGTCTATCCGTCCGTCCATCATCTCCCCTGCCAAGTGGATTCCAGTTCAGCATCTGTTCACCGTTCACCTGTAACACAGAAAACTACAAGTTACCTTCACAGCTAACTCACCGTTTATCCTAAGAGACTGTTTGCACTTACCCATCTCAGCCTGTGACTCTGTTTGCCTGTTGTCTGCTAATAAAGACTTTATACTTACCATCTCTCCCTGTCTGTTTCTGACAGAAGACCAGACCTTAACATCGCTATGCAGGCAACAGCAGAAACCGGTGGAGAGAGATCAGCGGATCTGTTAACTGAACTCATTCAAGCCATACATCAGTCTTTTCCTGCAACGCCATCTTCTTCATCTTCATCTTCTGCCTCTGCATGTCCCATGGCCCAACCAGCTACCATCTCTGGCGAGGCGGAGGACTGCAATGGGTTTCTGCTTCAATGCTCTCTATTCTTCGGCATGCAACCTCACCTGTTCATCAATGATAAAGCACAAGAAGCATTTATGATCAATCTTCTCTTGGGCCGAGCGCTACAATGGGCTCAAGCATTATAGATGTCTAATGCGGAAGTCTAACTACCTCTCTGTCGGTCTTTGGACAAACTACCTCTGCTTTATCTGTCTCCGATCAACTGTTTAACATCCATCAGGGCACGGAGCCCGTGGGCAGTTATGCTCTGCGTTTCCGTACCCTGGCAGCTACCAGTGGTTGGAACGAGACCACCTTACTCACTGCTTTCTGCCAAGGACTCAATCGAGACGTTCGCCAGTTCATGATCATTTACGATGATAGCATCGGCCTGGAGACCTTCATTCAAAAGGCAATCCATGTGTCACAGTGCTACTCAGCTTGCGTAACTCCCTCACCCGTGTGGCAGCCTCCACGTCCCGCTACACCAGTTGCTCCTCCTGAACCCATGTGTATTGACGCATACCATCTGACTCTAGCGGAGCGTCAGCCGAGACTAATACATCTTCTCTTTTTGAATTGTGGGGGAGAAGGACACCAGATTGCCATCTGTGCTGTGAGACCTCCTCGAGCCCGTGGTGAATACAATACAAGTGTGCCCAAAAATGTTGCATTTAATATGAAATGTGTATACCTAACCCGCAAACTTATGTTGTTCAGGCAAGTCATCATTCATATTCGGGGTCCGCAGGGAACTTTTATATCTCTCCAGTTCCTCCCCATGCTCCCACTCCCAAGGAGGATGCTGTTTTCACCCCTTAAAGAAGATCCAACTATACTCGGGAAAGCCGCTTGGCCGAGGCCGCGTGAACCACTTCTCCCCCACACTGACGCTCCGCATCGGCTGTCTGCACAAGGAGGACATCTCATTCATGGTGTGGAGGGATCCACCACCAAGATCATCCTGGGACACCCGTGGATGGCAGGACACATTGGTCAACTGGAACACCGGTGAGATTCTCAAATGGGGTGAGGAGTGTTTTCAATCCTGTTTAACATCGATCAAGAAGATGCCCAGCAACTCCTCGTCAAGATCCGTCAAAGTCAAACCTACCTCAGTCCAGTTAAATTTGATCTCGGTGAAAAGTCTGGAGGTTTCCAGTCAGATCCAAATCCCCTCTGAGTACCGGGCGTTCCAGGATGTCTTTAGTAAGCAGCTAGCTACTCGTCTCCCCCCTCATCAGCCATGGGACTGTGCGATTGACCTGCTGCCTGGGGCCACTCTACCCAAAGGCAAGATCTATCCATTGTCCATCCCGGAGCGGAAGGCCATGGAGGATTTCATCACGGAGGCTCTCCAACAGGAGTTTATCCAACCATTATCGCCAAGAAGGATGGAGGCTTGTGGCCATGTATTGATTACCGGGTACTCAATTCCCAGATTTTCAAGTTCCGCTATCCCCTTCCTCTGGTCCCTGCAGCCCTAGAACAACTGCGAGGAGCTCATATCTTCTCAAAGCTGGATCTGAGGAGCACGTACAACCTAATTTACATCTGTAAGGGAGACGAGCAAGGCTGAAAGACAGCCTTTATCACGCCTTCCGGCCACTATGAATGTCCGGTCATGCCTTATGGCCTACCAAGCTCTCCGGCAGTATTCTAGAACTATACGAACGAGATCTTCAGAGATTTTCTCAACCAATTTGTCATCATCTACATTGACGACATACTCATCTGCCTCGGGCTGATGCACCAGAGTGGGCTCGGACTGATGAACTGGATCGGCCTCAGGCTGATGAACTGAATGATGAGCAGGAGCTGCAGATCGAAGAAGGGAGGCAGATTTCAGGGCTGACCGAACCAATTGCAGCGGTGGGTCCAACACCTTGGATCTCAGGACCGTGCTGCCGGAACCTCGTCTGCAGTCTTGGAGACATCGCGGAGGAGGAAACAATCTACCAGGTACAGGCCATACTGGATTCGCGATGGTGGGGATCCACGTTAGAATATCTCATCGACTTGGAGGGATATGGACCAGAGGAAAGATCCTGGGTGACACGAGATGAAATCCTTGATCCTATGCTACTAACCCAGTTTCAGCAGGATCATCCCTGTCGACCTGCTCCCAGAGGTCGTGGGCGTCCCCGTCGTCGACGGGGTCGGTCGTCAGGAGCTGCCCATGGAGAAGGGTGTACTGTCACGGAGTCAGTCACCAATACCACCACGTCATCACCACCAGTTCCACCTACTCAATCACCATCACCTGAATTCCAAGCACCTGCACCTGTTCCTAATCACTGACACTCACCATAAATACACACCTCACAGCCAGTTCAGCATCTTGTCTCATCAATTCATGACTATACAGACTCACCTCGTGGTACTTACCTGCTCTCTGCCCGTTACCTGTCTGATCCTGTGAGTGTTCGTCTGCCCGTCCGTCATCTCCTCTTCCAAGTGGATTCCAGTACAGCATCTGTTCACCGATCACCTGTAACACAGAAAACTTCAAGTTACCTTCACAGCTAACTCACCGTTTATCCTAAGAGACTGTTTGCACTTACCTATCTCAGCCTATGACTCTGTTTACCTGTTGTCTGTGAATAAAGACTTTATACTTTATACTTGTGTGAATGTGATTGAGGAATGTGCAGGGTAAAATTTCAACTGAAATTGCGTTAAATTTGGTTGTTTTTACCAAAATTATGCTGCAAGATGTTTATCAAGTACAAATTCCCTGTATTTTGCAAATTGCCTGTTTAATCCCATTAATTCCCATTAATTCCTATATATTCCTGTATAAAACACACTTCAGGTTTAACATCAATGTCTCATTGTCCTTGTCTTTGTTGAAATCAGTACAGACTGGAGTTTAAGGAACTTTCCTTGCATCAGCTGTTTGTTGTACATTTCAAGTTCTTTATCTTACAGTTTTATTTACTTTGACTTATTTTTTCCCACCTATTTTTCCAGTATTTTACATCTGCCTGCATTGATTTAAACAAAGTACCAAGCTGTACATTTGTTTTGCATAGAAATTTGTTTTGATTTGCAATGTGTTTTGCAATAATCATGTCTAATTTGATTCAAAATTAACTTTACCATTAGAAATTTAGAAACGAAACTGTCTCTGAGGTATGTTTGTTCAAAAAAACATGTCGAAAGAGCTTCTACTGCTATATTCAAAGAGGATTTCTCCAGTTGTTAACAGATCCGAATGACTTTGATTTCATTTTCAAAGCAAAGGTTCTACTTGAAAGCTTCTAAAAGATTCGGTTTTCATTTTATCCTGCAGTTTTTCGTGATGCTCCCCTTTCCTGAATACAAATAACCCTGATATGTCAGAATTGACAAGCCCAGGACTCATTGATTCGAGGAATTATGATAATTGGCAACAGTTACTGACTGCCTGGCCTTCATCAATATTCTGTACATCAGCATCGCTCCTTGCAGACCGGCATTGGAAAGCCCAGCTACAGTTGAAACGCCAATGACTTCAGGTCAGGGGATAACTAGGAGCAGACGTGGTCTCTCAGAATGGCAACCAGAATAAAATATGCTTGTTTGTAGCTTTCTATTTTTACCCAATAGCAAAAGAACGCAGTGGCACATTGAAGGCTGTTACCCTTGAAATACGATGACTGTTGAATTCAATTGGGTGTCAGCTGACATTGTGATACTCGCTTGACTGTAACAATGATAGTATAGTGTAATGATGCTGACTTTACATTCACTTCATAGTTTTACCTTCAAGGGACAGTTCACACAAAAATATAAATTCAAACCTATATGAGTTTCTTTTTTCTGCTGAACAAAAAGGAAGATGTTTTGAAGAATGTCAGTTACCAAGCAGCTGATGGACCCCATTGACTTTCTGAGTAAAGAGCAAAACAAAAACAAAACAATGTTAAATAGATGTTGTGATGTAATTTCCATCATGAGGTGCATTTTTGGTCAAGATACTGTATTGACAATGCAAGAGTCAAGCACTTTGTAAAGTCTACTCCAGCCCATCCCAAAGACTTTCAATGAGTTTAAGGTCTGGACTCAGAGGTGCCAATTCAAGTGTGAAAAAGATTCTTCTTCTTGCTTCCTTCCAACCATTCTTTTACAATTTGAGCGTGATGAATCTTGACATTGTCATCCTGGTATATGGCCATGACGTGTCTTCCATCATGGTTGTTTAAGAAATGAAAAGCTACACACTCCAGCAATTAGGTTTAGAAGAACTGTTGCCAAACATATAACATGCTAAAAACATAATAATCACTGCAATAATGATCCAGTCATAGACTCTTAAGCATTTGCCTATTAATATAGGTACTGCGGTATAGGCACTGTTTTAGTTACTGCAACCCATCAGTGCTATTCCCATTCTCATCATTTTTATTCTAAGCCAATACTTAACCTTTTCCATGACATTGGCCTTTTGTGTGGATGTCCTGGTAATTGCCTCTATCCCAGGTGTCGCTCCAGCAACTAGACGCACATTTACAGGTCACCCGTTTTCCTAAGTATAATTTGACTCCGTGCAGAAAACTCCAGTTTGAGTGACATGGACTCTTTATTTTATTTCTTATGTAGTGTGCTTCTAAATACACAGTGATGATTTGGAAATAGTAAGGCAGATGTCTATTGCATGAACAAAGCTGCCCCATTTTTATGGTAATTTGTTATGTCAAACCAGATAATAAACATTGATGGCAGAGTTTGATCTAAATTTGATCTTTATTAAGAATTTTTCTTACATTTATTGTTTCTGCTCATTTCTTTTTGGCTACATTTGCACTAAATAAATGATTGCTGATGATTTGGCAGTAAACATTACTGATTTTTGTGGTGCATTTGTTTGACTTTCCATTTGGTTAAAATATCGGCGTGTTGCTTGTTTAAAAATAAGCCAGAAGTTTATCAAATTCTATTTTATTTTTAAACATAAACAAGAAGTCTATCAGACGATGTACACTGCTTTGCCCCTTCCAAACCTAGGAACATTCCATTCTGATCTATATTAATAGACAGTATTTGCATAATTACCCAAAAAGTGCTAAACTAAGGGAAATAAAATCTGAAAGGACCTAAAGAAGAGCATTTGTTTGAATTACATGATGCACAAATGCTGTACAGAGTCTAATTAGACTGCAAATTAACAATTCTTTGGGTATTGATCTTGAAATCCTGAATCGCTGAGACACAGAAAAAAAAAGTTTCTTGTTTCTATTTCATTTGTTTCCACCCAAAAAGGTTGGACATTTTTGTAGATTAACACAACACAAAGATGTTGGATCACTGTAGAAGTGGGGCTGGTAGCATAATGGTCAAGGCTGCTTTTCTCATTTATTTTCTTTTTAAGCTTTAAAAATATTAAAATTAAAATGTTTGATTTGAAGATAAACTGTTTAGAACTTTGTAGAAATTGGAAATTGGCACTTTGCATTTATTAGACATTTATTTATGAGGAACTGAACTAGTCATCCAATGATATATATTTAATGGCGCAATTAAATACATGTTCTGATTTTGCCGAGTTAGACGCGTTCCTGGGCCAACATAATTTGTCGATCAAGGAGCAACATTTTTGTCTGAATATTTCATCCTAAACCTAACCCTATCCATAACTTATCCCTAAAATCAGAGGAAAATAATTGGTGAATAGCACTGACGTAGAAACACCTAACCCTGGGCATAAACTGTAAACTTGTCCCTCAAATCTGATCTTGATTTGAATGTTGTTCCAGGATGAACATGTTGTACTTGGAAAAAATCAAGTTCTGGCAATTGCATATAGTCTAAAACTTTAAGTGATTGAATATCGTATAAAATAGCATACATTTGAAGTTGTTTTGCAAAATATTCAAACATATACAAGTTGACAGTGTCGGGAGAACCGATTATGTCATTAACTGGGCTTGATGGGAGTGGGCAGTCACTTCTAAACTATTTTGCTGAGATTCTCGTTTCCATAGAAACAGCAACTTCTCTGATTGGTGAATCTCTCCTTCAGGATTATCTCATTACAAATTAAATTGGAACATCAAATGGCAAATAAAAATTTGTAGTTATAAGGTTTATCACCATCAGGTTTCTCTGTCTTCATTGTCAGAAGTTACTTAGCACCTCGCAAGGACTTACAATAAAGCTTAGGATACATGTTTTTGGACATGATACCATGGTGTTGTAAAGTACCATGTAAATACCATGGTAAAGGGATAATTATTGGTAAACCGCTTTGATTTTTTCTGTCTAAGGGAAGTAAAAGGCAATATATCACTGAATTGGTACAGTAATCTTTTTCTGCCTGTCATTGGTTTTAGTTCTGTCTCACCTCACACTGTCCCTCGCTCGAGCAGTTTTGGCACAGGCAGAGCCTGAGAGACATGCCTCAGTGGCACCCAATCTGAACATGAAAGCTCTTTGAGTTGAGAGAGTGTTTGTGCCGTGTATTAGGTGACAAGAGAGAGAATGTACTGAATGAAATGAGAAGCATACTTCCACTGTTTTTCCACATTTTTGTTTGTTTATTATTGTACAGTTAATGATCTTAATCTACAGTCTGAACAATATGCAATAGGCAATATAGTTTCCATGGCACATTTAAAGGAATAGTTCACCCAAAAATAATTACAATCCCATAATTTACTCACCCTCAAACTAGGTGTATATGACCTTCTTCTCTCAGCCAAACACAATCGGAGTTATTTTAAATAGTATCTTGGCTTTTCCCAGCTTTTTAATGATATTGAATAGTGCCCAATTTTTTTTAAATCCAAAAGCACATCCATCCATCATAAAAGTAATCCATACCACTCCCGTGGGCTAATAAATGCCCTCTGAAACGAAGCAATGAGTTTTTGTAAGAAAAATACAAAATATATTTAAAACTTTATAAACTGGCTTACACTGGCTTCCGGCAACAGCCGTATACGTGTTCACGAGAGAGCCACATTCCGGTGGAAGGGTGACCTCTGGCTCGACATATGATGTAGGGATGCATAAGCTCAGGTGAGAATTAATGAACACGGAAGTGCAGAGAATAGAGCACAAATTAGAAGTCTAAAATGAGAATTTTTAAAGAAAAATGTCAGAGGTTTTCATTAAAAGAGAAGTGGAACTTGAGTTCTCTTTCATAGGTGACGCAATGGGAAATGCCCTCGGGTAGTGCTGATTGCCTGAACCCATATAGGTTCACGACAATTTATTGGGTGGTGGCGCGGGCGTCGCCTCAGCAGTGCTATACCCCTCACTCTTGATTTAGTGAATCCATCTCTTCCTCAGATTTTCTCCTTCAAAAGCGGTTTATCTGGCCAGTGGTGGTTCAAGTTATTAAGCTATTTAATTGGATATTTTCATTTATGTGCTTCAGCCACTGCATTTAGTGGAACTTGCTTCATTCTCCTCTCGGTGAAGCAAAATGGATTCTTGTCATTGCCAGCCGCCATGCTCGCACTTCATTGAAAGTGATGACCTGCACGGTAAATGTGTCAAATGCCTTGGCCTGTCACATGCACGAGAGGCTATTTATTGCGCCTCTGGCTGCAAGTATTGCACGGATCTTAAAACTCTCCGCATGAGGCTTGAATTCAAGGAATGGGTATTGGATTTCGAGTTTAAGATTTTTCCCCCTCTCTCTCTTGATCACGCGTTCACACCACGCTGATTTGCTTGTGGAATTTCTCCAGGATTATTTATGCTCTAGAGGCACGCAACGTCGTTTCCTTTGTAACGGAGGATATTTTATTCACCACAACTTCAGATTTTAAGGATTTTGGGCCCGTGATCAAAGCTCTCCTACCTGTACTGTGCTCGTGGACGTGCTAGCAACTCAACATTGAGCGGCCTGAATATCCGCGTGACTCTCAATCCTCTAAGCTTGATGGGCATTTTCTGAGAAATCAATCTATTTCACGGAAGCTGCCATTTTTCAGTGATTTCAAAACCCTGGAAACAGCCTTTTTCCACTTGTCTGATCAATGCTGTGGCATCTGACTTCACTAACCTGGTTGGTTCTGTGGAGCAGGGCTATACTAACATTCCAGCAGTTAAGGACACGCTGACATCTTGGAAGTCCTGCCCTCTTCTTCCTTCTAAGCCTTGTAGGACCTCTTCCGCCCTCGTGAGAAATTCCTACATAGTGGCTGGTCAGGCAGGTATGGTGCTTCATACCATGGCCATTCTTCAGGCCTACCAAGCAGATGTCCTCAAGGAAATGTATGAGGGCTGGGGCCTAAACTGGTGGTGGTCAAGGAGCTCTCCAGTTGGGCGCACAATGGCAGGTTTGGTGGCTCTCGAATGGCATCTTTGATTGAATCTCACTGAGATTTGTGAAAAGGAGAAAGTTTTCTTACTCGACGCCCCTATCTCCCTGTCCAGTTTGTTTAGGGAAGTGGTCAGTTCAGTGGTCGATACATTCCGTACTGCTAAGACGCAATCTGCTGCCCTTAAGCAGTTCATTCCTAGGAGGGCCCTTGAACCTCCCGCTCCTGCCTTCACGCCAAGGCACCACCTTGCACACAAGAAACCCGTCATACCCACCGCCATGATTACCAGCAAAATTTACAGCAAGGACAGAGACATTTCAGGCTATCTCCCCTCAGTACCTCTTCCCACTCAAACTGCTTCACTCATGATGGGAGACGCGTCTAGCTTTCTTCCATGTCAGGGGCTCCAGCCCGACGAACAGAGACTTCTAGAGACTGCCTAGAGGCTTCTGTTCTTTAGTAGGAAGTAACGTTGCTCCTCCTAAAGGGAGCAAGAGAGGAGGATCCTCCATTGGACTTGACCCCTGGCTTTTTCAGCCTCCACTCTCTTTCCGAAGAGGAACAGGGGTCTGCACCCCATATTGGACCAGTATCATCAGAATTTTTCCCTCTACAAAGGGAAATTCGAGATGTTTGACATTAAAAACTATCCTGGTGCAGATCCGAGCTCAGGACATGGTTTGTTACTATGGACCTGAAGGATGCCTATTTCCTCATCCAGGTCATTCCAGGTTCACCTTTGGGGTTCTTCCATTTGGTCTGGCTTTGGCTCCGTGGACGTTCTCCAAGTGCATGGATGCAGTTCTTGCCCCCTTGAAGACAATTAGCTCATTCTGGCTCTTTCCAGAGAGTTGGTGTGTTGTCAAAGGGACGTCCTTCGCCACCACCTCTGGTCTCTTGGTCTCAGACTGAAGAGCATCTTAACATTGTCTCAGCAAACCATTTTCTTGGGTGTCCAGCTCGATTTTCTCTCGATGCAGGCCTGCTTGCCCCCTGCTTGAGTTTCTAGTCTCCATATGTGCTCATGTCACAGACTTCTGAGTCTCATGGCAGCATGGTGCTCTCTTTGGATCTGCTTCACATTAGGCCATTCCTGTGGTGGGTGAAACTCAGGAGCTCTTTATTTATGCTTGGAGTTAGGTTCTTGAGGACTGTGCGTCCTGTTAGTGTCCCTTCATGGGATTTTTCTGTTTTCTGGAGGGTTTACAGCTTTTTAACCTTTGGAGTCAGCTCCCTATAGGATTCTGAGCCTCAAGGTGGCATTTTTGTTAGTGCTGGTTTCTCTCCATCATGTGGGGGATCTGCAAGCTTTCTCTGTGAGTGGGCCTTGCATAGAGTTTTCCACAAGTCTTGTGAAGGTGTTTCTGCAGCCCAGACTTGGTTATGTCCCTAAAGTTTTGTCCACATCATTCCACTCTCAAGTGGTTGTGCTTCATTCTTTCCCTCCTCCTCCCTTTGCCTCCTCAGAGGAGGAGAGGCTTCATTTGCTTTGCCCTGTCGGGGCTTTAAAGGCATATGTAGGCTGCTCTGACCAGTGGCAGTCTCAGTTATTTGTCTACTTTGGGGCTGGTTGCAGAGGGGTTGCCGCCTCTAAGCACAGGATTTCTCATTAGAAATCTCATCTCATCTCATCTCATTGTTGAGTGAACCTATGGAAGAGGTAACCCATGTTCTCTTAATAGGGAACGAGACACTTTTACCATATCAAGAGTGAGGGACATAGTGCTGCTGAGGTGGCACCCGCACCATCTGCCAATAAATTGATTCTTTACGGATTCAGACAATCAGCACCGCCCAAGGGCATTTCCCATTGTTTCATCTCTACACAGTGTCTCGTTTCCTATTCAGAGAACATGGGTTACATAAGTAACTCGAGATGTTTTTCATATTTTGGGTCAGAAGTAAACTTTCGTACCACGTATGAATGTTGCTGGAAACCAATGATCGTAGTGTATAAAGTTTTAACCTGTCAGCGTTCCACTGTACTGGTTGTGGTACACATTCCATTCAAAAGAGACCTTAGGTATGCTAAAGG
The DNA here is from genome assembly GCA_037194245.1 of Opsariichthys bidens. NCBI lineage: Eukaryota > Metazoa > Chordata > Actinopteri > Cypriniformes > Xenocyprididae > Opsariichthys > Opsariichthys bidens. Next base: position 2,886,410 of record CM074294.1, read on the forward strand.
GTTAAATATGGATATTTTTCTTTGATAAACCATCACTTCACTTCAGAAGGCATTTCAGTCGTATTAATTTCTTTTATGATGAAAGGATGTGCTTTTTGGAGCTTCAAATATTTTCAAAATGCTATTTATTGCCATTACAATGCTGGGAAGAGCGAGGATATTATTTAATTAAACTCTGATTGTGTTCAGCTGAAAGAAGAAAGTCATAGGATACCTTATGGATAATTTTCATTTTTGGGTAAACTATATCTTTAAATTGGCTTATTCATGATATATGTCAATGTTACATTTAAAGATGTCATCCTGTGCATTAAAATAAGTGCACGTAATTGAATTTTATAATAATGTCAAGTTAAAAGTTTTACCTTAAAGTACATTTTAAATGATTGTTTTAATTTTTTGTCACATTTCTTAAAAAGTACACTTATGCTGGTGTTGTCTAGAACATGTAAAGTACTTGTTTATTTTAACTGTAGTGTGTTTTTCAATATTACAGTTAAAGTTAATATATTATAAATGTAATATATTTTAAATGTGAATATAAAGTGTTTTAGTTGCCATAAATGCTTTTTCAAAGACAATAGAAATAATTATGAAATAACATACAAAGATGTATTTAAATCTTAAATCTTACTTAAGTGGATCAAAAAAGATTCTTTAAACAAATTCAGCTAATTAAAGAAGTTCAACTAACTGCATTTAATATAAATTTATAATATAAAACATGCAAATATTACATTCACTTTGCACTTTTTCTTGTATTTATACTAGGTATATTATTTCTATAAAAAGTACTCTTTAAAAAAAAAAAAAATCTTTTTCCGAAGGGTCATCATTTTTTATTTTTTTTTATTTAATATGTTTTCCCTCTGTGCTGCACTTCTGGTTCTGAAAGTTAGAGTATGTTTCCATTGTACTGGAAAATTTGTTCCCCATGAGTTGTCCTCTTTAAATTATGCACTTGAATCATTTTTTGTGCATTTTTTGCAGGTTCCCCTTTGGGTGGTCTGGCTGGAATGGAATATTTACCCCATCATGTTAAGAAGAAAATGGAGAGCAATACACGAACACGCCGAGAGACATATGAGGATGAGATCTTTAACATCGAGGTTCTGTTGGGGGTGGACTGCTCTGTGGTGATGTTTCACGGCAGAGAGCACATCCAGAAGTACCTCCTGACCCTCATGAACATTGTAAGTTTCCCCAACCTCATTAGAAAGAATTTACTCTAGACTTCATATAAATATTCGCATATTTTAATCATTTTGATATGTTTTTTGAGGTGGCAGCTAATGGTTAATGTTCTGAGATGACGATTGATGGCTATTAGATGTGTACAATAACAATTGTAGATAAATTGCATTTTAATGTCCAGAAATAAATTTCAGTAGTACAAATGAGTTTCATGTATCGACATAGAACTCATGTTTAGTGTGATAGTTTTTATTCCAACATCTACTATAATATATTACATCGTTAGTGCCAAGATTCTTCAAGTCAATGAAAAAATATATGTACGCAGTCACTATTTGTATTCCATAATGGTCTGGTGCTAGAATTTTTTTTTAGGCATCCAAGAGGTTCCGGGTTCTAATCCGCTCTTGCATAGTTTCTTTTTTTTTTTTTTTCCTTTTATTCTCATTAAAATTAAAGATGTTCACCAATGATTGTATATCAAGAGCAGGGACATATTTGTGTGCATTTTGTTTTGTGATTTCAGCGGAAAGAATAGAGACTCTCCGCAACGGCATAAAGCTATAGTTTGAAGTGCTCGTGAAGACTTTGGCATGAGCTAAAAGAGAACGTTCCACCACTAACATTGGCAACGAACACTCAGCATGATTTAAAAAACAACGCATTCCAGCGCCAGATCGCCACTTATTTAACATAAAGAAACATCGTCTGAATATGTTTTATTTGAATTAGGTATATCCATGCAGTGAGACATTTCATAAAAGTGGTGGGGACAATATCGACCCTGGCAAAAAGTGGTTAGGACATGTTCATAATATTTTTTTTCCATAATATGGAAGTCAGTGGAGCCCATCAACTGTTTGGTTACCCATATTCTTCAAAATATCTTCCTTTTATGTTCAGCAGAAGAAATGTTTCCAATGTTTGGAACCACTTGAGAGTGAGTAAACTATTACTTAATTTTCATCTTTAAGAGTTCAGGGAAAGTGTTCGTCTACTTTAAGTTACTTTGTATAAAAGACGTTAGCTAAATGAATTTTTTACCTCAGGAACTTTTCAGTTCTGCATCTTATGTTAACAAATCAACACTTATCCAAAAGTCTCCTGCAATGTCACTTTTCAGACAGCATCATTATTATATCCAACTGTAACTTTATAATTCACATGAATTTCTACAAACTCGTAGCATTACTGGATGTCGGATGTTGAGCCAAACTTCCGTCCATTTCCCTGAAAACTGGTCTTAGTCAAGAATTACCTCCACATCCCTGACAGGGTTTCCTACTTGAAAGATCGATGTACTTGAGATCCTCGACAAGACCAGACTTGTAATGAACTTGCCGTCAGAACTGCACGGCTAAACATGTTCTGTCTTTCCTCCGTTTTCTTTTTTTATTTTAATCTCTTTTTAGCCAGCGACTTTATGGTACTGCACAAAAAACGCACCCCCTAGTCAATATGAAGTTACTTAACGGAAACTTTTACGTTCCTGCGGTGGTAACAAACCTCAGAATTACCCTCAAATGCCTGTGACAATAAACCAGATGTGTTTTATTTAGATATAAACTAACCGTAGAAGAAAAACGTTTGCTCTACTGTCTGTTACAGTGCCCCTTGTGGCAGTATACAAAATGCAATGCATATTTGCTTTGCTTCATGAACTGCGGTCTGACGTTTTGAAACGCAACAACATACAAAATCGAATTTGAATCGCTAGAAACGTTTTCTTTCTTGTACTAGCGTAATGTATGTTTTGGGCATAAAAGTGATTTGCTACCAGTTCCAAAGGTCCAGCAAGGTCTACCCTCGCAATTCTCTTATTCACAGTTCATTTTTGTTTGCACGGTGGTTCCGTTGCTAAGCAGAAGACAAGCTCCGATGGTAGACCTTGCTGCATTATTAATTAAGTCCTAATGATTTTCTGGCACTTTGGCCTCTTACACGTCAATTAGCTACCTGCAAGCTACAAGCAGAGATCTGGACTAATAAAATACTGACAGGGTCCTGGAGAGGGCCAGAGACAGCCAGTGCTAATGAGAGACTTGCTGCTAAGGCAATTAGTATGGTGTGTGTGTGGGAGAGAAGAGAATAAAAAGGAGAGAGTATTCTGATAATAGTCATTAATGTGTCAGGTTACATAGCTGTCGTTACTGAGTACACACATGGTTTCAGGTGGGAACTGGGTTACCTGGCACTGTTTCTTAGAGACTGACATTTCAACCATGCTTAGTAACAATGCTAATGAATTGTTACTTTAACAACAAGGAAAAATCTCTTATCTCATTATAAATTTGAGTTATTAAAAAAATATAATAACTTTATTCTGACTCGAAGTTTGCCAGTGTCTGTTGGGGCAGTGTGAACATGACAGTTATTTTTCTTAAAATTCTAAATCCAACGGCCAACTTGATTATCTGTGTTTGTTGGCTTCTGTCTGTGTGGTGCGAGTCAGCCTTAAAACTCAAAGTTAACCCTCAAACCCTAACGTTAATTTCTTTATTGACATTCTAGGAGTTTTCAGTATATCATTCAATTGTTTTTACATTTAAAATCCTTTATATTAAAGTCAGCATGCAAGTTGCGGTTTGCTATTTTTGCCGGTTTGCGGTCACCTATATCCAGGTGAAATGGCTTCTGAAACAAAAGTCCATTGTGAATTGATTGGATGGTTGCGGTTTGCTATTGCTGTAATCTCATGTGAGTGACAGGTTGTCCCACCTACGTCATCAGTTATTTTGATTAAAGATTATGTGGCCATGTGATTGTTTTTTTTGTTTTTTTTTACGACGTGCACAGATAAATCATTGATATTAAATACTGCAATATTCCATGAAAAATAAAAGAATTGTCAATTTTGATTTCATGGGGACTTTTTACAATATCAAAAGATTTTTATTAAAACAAAATCTGTCTATACTATCTGTATATGTGAATACATATACCCATGATCAGATTTACTGTATAATCATATATTCCTGTTACAGTAAAGGTCATTTCTGGAGCCATCTGTGATTATGTGAACACGCACGCTCATCTAAAGTTCATTGAAAAAACAAGGGGTGTTATAAGGAGTATGCATCCAATTGTATTTGTATGCATTCTGGTGGAGGGTTGAAGCGTTCTAGTGGAAACTATAGCTAGCTCAGTGTCTGTTCTCCATAATCAGACTCAGATTTTTAAACAGCCTCAAGTCGAGCTGTCATCCATCTGTCATTGTCTTATGAATGAGTATGTGTGTGTGGTTCAGTGCTTCATTTGTTTTCTTTCTCACACACCCTGGTCCTTTAGCCAGAGCTCAGCGCCTCCTTACAGATTTCTTCCCAGGTTGCCCCAGGGCATTGTGTAAATGAGTGGAGAGAAGTCAGGTGAGAGAATGGTGAAACTGTTTCTCTTCTTCAGGACCATGTAATGGTAAATTTGAACTGTATAAATTGCACTCGCTAGTGATATCAAATCTATGTTCTTTTATGAAGGTATGCAGATATGTAGGGGTGTCTTCTCTTACATTTGTTTTTACTGAGCCAATCATTCAGAATTGCATCTGAAGTTCACAGTTAATGATCATTGTGCATTTTTTAAACATTTTCTTCCCCTTAGGGTCCCTGTGGATGTCCATTTTATACTTACTTTTTATGCACAAATTTCAAAGATTTTTTTCATTCAAAAATCTCTGCCTGAAAAATCAGCAATAAGCATATCGTACACATACCTACATACCTCATGTCCAGGCACTAGTATATGATTCAGGGTTCACCCTTAAAACCTTCTCAGGGTGACTGTAAGGGTAAGTGCTGTGATTTTTTCAGCTCACAGGCAGTAAGCTCTGCTTTTCTGTTAAACTGTGTAACTTCTCAAATTGCCTCTGGCTCTGTGACAGTTTTTCCTGCCTACATAATTTTCGTAGCCCTGTTATTGCCCAGACATATTACACATCCATTCATCACATCTAGGCTGTCTCTAGTAAGGCTGTGTTTTGTTACCTTTCTTCTTGTTTATCCTTTATGTTTTTCTTATGAATTGCTCCACAGGTGAATGAGATTTATCAGGACAGCTCCCTGGGTGCCCATATTAATGTTGTCCTGGTTAGAATCATGATGCTCTGCTCCTCCAAGGTAAGACGGCATCAGCCAGCTTCCTTCTGAAACTTTCTTGGATGACTTTGGTTGTATCAACAGCACTTCAAAGTAAAAAAATATCTTAACTATGAAAATATGAGAATCTAGTGTACTCAACTCCAGTCGCTGTCCAATAGAGACTGTATTGAAGTATATGCTGTTATCGCAATCCAAAGCAAACACTGTAGCTGAAGAAGTTAGATTTAAAGTTAGGCTTTTGGATTTGTTTTGTAGTGTCTGGTGTCTGGACACATTAACAAGGACCTGAATGGCCTTTTTTATATATTTTTTGGATATATATATATAGACATCTTTACCTTCAGTACACAACCTTACCTGTCGTTCACAAGCTGTGCACACCTGCTTCATCTTTGACTATCATAGTGTTCAGCGTTTTTTTGGTTTTCTGTCTTATAAAGTATGCCGTCATACTGTGAGTAACCGCTGAACCATTTTGAGACCTTTTTGCAAACCCATTTGACAAATTAGATAAAGAGTGATTCATTCACGGATCTGCCATTCTACGGTGGCCGAGAGAGCTCAATGCGCTGCAACTGAATAAAACACATGCAAATGGAAATAACCACCAGCAAATTAAAAAAACATCTCCATCGGTTTGACCACACATGCACAACCAAATACAGAAATACGCTGCAAATACTCGCAATGCAACCAAATACAGAAACGCGCAGCAAATACTCACAATGCAACCAAATACAGAAACGCGCAGCAAATACTCACAACACAACCAAATACATAAACGCGCTGCAAATACTCACAACGCAACCAAATACATAAACGCGCTGCAAATACTCACAACACAACCAAATACAGAAACACATGGCAAATACTCACAATGCAACCAAGTGCAGAAATGCTGTAAATATTCACAATGCAACCAAATACAGAAAAGCTGCAATTACTCCCAATGCAATCAAATACAGAAACATGCTGCAAATACTCAAACACAACCAAATGCAGAAACACATGGCAAATACTCACAATGCAACCAAGTGCAGAAATGTTGCAAATATTCACAATGCAACCAAATACAGAAAAGCTGCAAATACTCACAATGCAACCAAGTACAGAAACGCTCTGCAAATACTCACAACTCAACCAAGCTTTTTTTGTTGCTGTTTATTTTAACATCCCAATCTTATGTGCGTTGTGAGAATTTGTTTCTGTATTTGGTTGCGCTGTGAGCTTTTGCAGCAAATGTTGTCAAACTGATGAAGATGTTTTCTTAATTTGCTGGTGTTTTTTGAGTTTGCATGTTTTTTTATTCTTCTGTTGCAGCGTATTGAGCTCTCTCAGCCTCCGTACATCTCTAATTCTACACAGTTGATAGAAAACACACAACATGATCGCTAAAATATTATCAGGGAAAATGATTCTCAGGTCGGTACAGTAATCTCCATTGACACATAACAATGTATTAACAATAATATTTCACTTCAACTCATGCCCAATGATCTATAGCGACATCCCTGGTTGACAAAGTTGTACAGTATAAACCTCTGATTTGTGTTGGTTTTGTCAGTCCATGGGTTTGATTGAGCTGGGCAACGCCTCTCAGAGTCTGGAGAATGTCTGTCGTTGGGCATTCCTGCAGCAGAAAGAGGACAAGAATGATGCAGAGTACCACGATCATGCCATTTTCCTCACCAGACAGGAGTTTGGGCCCACTGGCATGCAGGGTAATACTTTTGACAAAAACTTACTGAAAATATAACGTGATGTACATCAGGAGTCTCAGATTTGCAGACTAATTAAAATGTATATAATAGGGAGAGTTACATTAAGTTATTTTCAGCAAGACATGCAGATTTAAGGCAGCATAAACAACAGACTTTTGAAAACAAAAATGACGTAATTTGAAGTATTAGGTGACTATGCAAATAATTCCACACCTTTTATCTTCCTTTCTTTACAGGTTATGCTCCTGTGACAGGAATGTGTCACCCTGTGAGAAGTTGCACTCTGAACCATGAGGATGGCTTCTCTTCTGCTTTTGTTGTGGCCCACGAGACAGGACATGTGTGAGAAATGCTTGATCAGAACTTCTGTCATAATTTGCCACCACCAAGCTCTGTTAGAGAAGCTAATATGAAAGTGTCAAGCCCCAAGCTCCTCATAATTTAAAGGAATCGAGCCACTAAGTAGCAGTTTCAATTCAAACCACAAATAAGAGTTATTTACATTGAAGCTGTGCTGGGGATAACAATATCTTTGAATATCAGACTATTTTCTTTTTAATCAGAGCAGTATTTATCTGTCACAAAAGTGAGCAATATTTTTAAATATTAAATATACAGAGGGTATGGAAAGTATTCAGACTCCCCTTAAATTTTTCACTCTTTGTTATATTGCAGCCATTTGCTAAAATCATTTAAGTTCATTTTTTCCTCATTAATGTATACACAGCACCCCATATTGACAGAAAAACAAAGAATTCTTGACATTTTTGCAGATTTATTAAAAAAGACAAACTGAAATATCACATGGTCCTAGGTATTCATCCTTGAGATGGTTCTACACCTGTCTATATAAGACCTTACAGCTCACAGTGCATGTCGGAGCAAATGAGAATCATGTGGTCAAAGGAACTGCCTGAAGAGCTCAGAGAATTTTGGCAAGGCACAGATCTGGCCAAGGTTGCAAAAAAATTTCTGCTGCACTTAATGTTCCTAAGAGCACAGTGGCCTCCATAATCTTTAAATGGAAGACATTTGAAAAGACCAGAACCCTTCCTAGAGCTGGCCGTCTAGCCAAACTGAGCTATCAGGGGAGAAGAGCCTTGGTGAGAGAGATAAAGAAGAACCCAAAGATCACTGTGGCTGAGCTCCAGAAATGCAGTCAGGAGATGGGAGAAAGTTGTAGAAAGTTAGCCATCACTGCAGCCCTTCACCAGTCGGGGCTTTATGGCAGAGTGGCCCGACGGAAGCCTCTCCTCAGTGCAAGACACATGAAAGCCTGCATGGAGTTTGCTAAAAAACACCTGAAGGTCTCCAAGATGGTGAGAAATAAGATTCTCTGGTCAGATGAGACCAAGATAGAACTTTTTGGCCTTAATTCTAAGCGGTATGTGTGGAGAAAACCAGGCACTGCTCATTGCCTGTCCAATACAGTCCCAACAGTGAAGCATGGTGGTGGCAGCATCATGCCGTGGAGGTGTTTTTCAGCTGCAGGGACAACAGGACAACTGTCTGCAATCAAGGAAAAGATGAATGCGGCCAAGTACAGGGATATCCTGGATGAAAACCTTCTCTGAGTGCTCAGGACCTCAGACTGGGCTGAAGGTTTACCTTCCAACAAGACAATGACCCTAAGCACACAGTTAAAATAACGAAGGAGTGGCTTCACAACAACTTCGTGACTGTTCTTGAATGGCCCAGCCAGAGCCCTGACTTAAACCAAATTGAGCATCTCTGGAGAGACCTAAAAATGGCTGTCCACCAACATTTACCATCCAACCTGACAGAACTGTAGAGGATCTGCAAGGAGGAATGGCAGAGGATCCCCAAATCCAGGTGTGAAAAACTTGTTGCATCTTTCCCAAAAAGACTCATGGCTGTATTAGATCAAAAGGTGCTTCTACTAAATACTGAACAACGGGTCTGAATACTTACAACCATGTGATATTTCAGTTTTTCTTTTTCAATAAATCTGCAAAAATGTCAACAATTCTGTGTTTTTCTGTCAAAAAAAAACTAGAACTGGAAATATCAGAGATTAAGGATGTCTATAAAGTAAAGGTACTTAATTAATAGAAATATTAAACCTAAATGCAATGGCACAGAAACAAAAGCTTGATTTCAGTGGTTCCCTAGATTAATACAGTAAACATCTTGTCATTACTGTGTTGCTGCACTGGAGCAGCTCTAAATGTGTGTTGTGCCATTAAGTACAAAAGGTGACTGTATAGATTGAGTGAGTTAAATTCAATTGTTGTATTCAGACTGGGGATGGAGCATGATGGCCAGGCGAATGAGTGTGGGGATGAGGTTCCCATGGGCAGTATCATGGCTCCTCTGGTTCAAGCAGCCTTCCACCGCTTTCACTGGTCCCGATGCAGTCAACAGGAGCTCAGGCGATACCTCAAGTGAGTTATTGTTTTTTGGTAGCTTCCTGCTTTGTAGTATATGAACATATTCTATTATTCCTCCAGTTCATTGATTGTAAATCCTAAAATAGTGTTGTTACTAATGCAGTACATATGACTGTCTTCGTGATGACCCTTTTGATCATGAGTGGCCAACTCTGCCCCAGCTGCCTGGTCTGCATTACTCTATGAACGAACAGTGCCGCTTTGACTTTGGCATGGGCTACATGATGTGCACTGCGGTGAGTGAAAGAGAAACTTTATCACACCAACCAACCTGACATGGCATCGCACTCCACATCCAACCCCATAAACTAGTTAAGATTTATAGTTAGTAAATCTGGCAATGCAGTATATACAGTGAAGTCCAAAAAGTTAAAATAATAAGAGAAAATACTGAAAATGTGGGATATTGTTTTTCAAACTGTGAATAGCCATAAGCTAAAATTAAGCAGGAATTAAGTTTATGTAATATTTCTAATATGACTAATCAAATGACGTTGATCAAGTAACTCTTTGTACAGGTGATCATATGTTCTTGCCTCCATTTAAGATGCTCTTTGGATCATTCTCAAATTATTCTGGAGAACATGATCATCAGATTTTACAGTTCAGGTTTTTCCAAAAATTTTACCTTTTGGGTAGAACTGTTTGTCACTGGGGCAGTAACTTTAAAGGGACAATTTTGTACCTTTTTATAATATGTAATATGTATTAAGGTATATGGAAGCTAATTTCTGTCACTGAATGAAAAATAAAAAAGTTAATTGTGTCTTTTTATCTCACAATTATGACTTTTTTTCCTCAGAATTTTGTTATAAAGTTAGAATTGCTAGATATAAACTCGTAATTTCAATAAAAAAAGTCATAATTGCTAGATATAACCTCACAATTGCAAGAAAAAAAAAGAAATTTTGATTTTATTTCTCACAATTGCATATCAGAAGTTATATCAGAATTGTGAGAAGCAATTATAATTGAAGTCACAATTATCATATAAATTGTTTTCTTCACAAGCTTCCATTAGGTAGTACTATAAACTTTTATGGGAAAATAAGGCACAAAGTTGTCCCTTTAAGGTTACCGCCTCATTAGTCTCAGCCTCAGAAATCACACCCACGGACTACTGGCTAAATGTCTGATGCATATGGCACACTTAACTGAAAATACTTCATACTTCTAGTCGTCATCTGATTGGTATCATGTTCAGACCTGTGTGTCACGTTCTTTAACGCTCTGCCTGGAAACAAAGATGTCGTGATGCCAAACCCCCTTATGGAAGAAGAACGGTGTCGTGTTTACAACTGTGACAATGAGCTTTTGAGCTTCTGTGACAAAGATTTTGCCAAAATACATCCAAGAGTTTTCACACCGGTCTGTTATTGTAGGGACATCAACGTTACATTTTCTTGTCCCTAAACAGGATGAGGAACAAGACGAACTGTGATTGTGAACAGTCCTCAGCCAATGAAAGCTGCTATGAAGTCTAGACTTTGCCTCAGTGACAAGCTGCTGTACCCTTAAAGGCAAAAGATTTGCACATTATTTTCTGAGAGCGTATGGTAGTTTTATAATTTATAATAAATAAATTAGACAGTTGGGTAAGGCATCATTAATTTATTTATTTATTTGTAGAATTTTTCTTTTCACTTGAAAGAAAATCAATCAGAGAATCAGAGTCTGCTTACTTATTTATTATTATTTTAATATAATTGATTATGAACTAGGTTGCTGTAGATGTATTTCTCATAATTCTCTCACTTGTGCGTTCAGTATTAGGGTTAGTTTACCCAAAAAAGAAATTTCTGTCATTAATTACTCACACTTACGTTGTTCCAAACCCGTAAGACCTTCGTTCATCTTCGGAACACAAATTAAGATATTTTGATGAAATCCGAGAGTTTTTTTGTCCTTAATTGAAGGCAACGAAATTACTACATTCAATGTCCAGAAAAGTAGTAAAATCATTATTACAATAGTCAACATGACTACAGTGTTCAACCTTAATGTTATGATGTGACAAGAATACTTTTTGTGGGCAAAAATAACGACAAAACACAAATAGCGACTTCATTCTCTGTTACGCAGTTGGTGCGGTGCTGCGTTTCTGTGTTTACGTCCAAACGCCAGCATAGCAGAATGACAGGTGAAGAATGAATTTATTGAGTAAAGTCATTATTTTTGTTTTGTTTTTGCACACAAAAAGTATTCTCATCACTTCATAACATTAAGGTTGAACAATGTCGTCAAGTTGACTATTTTAACAAGTTTTTACTACTTTTCTGGACATTGAATGTGGTAATTTCGTTGCTTTCATTTGAGGATACCTCTCGGATTTCATCAAAATATCTCAATCTGTGATCCAAAGATGAACGAAGGTCTTGAGTGTTTGTAACGACATGAGGGTGTATAATTAATGACAGAAATTCCATTTTTGGATGAACTAACCCTTTAAAAACTGTGGATTGGCAACTCATTTCTGACACATGTAATAAGTGAACAGTTTGCCTATTGTTATTAATGGTTTCCTGTTATAAGTTAAATAAAGATAATACAAATAATTAAAAATAAAGAAGTAACATTGTTTAGGCAGGTGCAAGCAGGGAATTCACCTGTAAAAATGTAAAGCAAAATAAAATCTCTGAAAACTGTGTCAAAACCACAAGTCCTCTGCCACTTTACAACCATACAACCATGTCATTTGAGCTGGTCTCGTGAGATTTAGCTGTCACAGGCTTCGTGTATGAATGCGAGCATGACTGTTTCTTTTAGTACAGCACCTACGATCCTTGCAAGCAGCTGTGGTGCAGCCACCCCGAGAACCCTTTCTTCTGCAAGACCAAGAAGGGCCCTCCTATCGACGGGACCAAGTGTGCAACAGAAAAGGTTGGACTTGTAGACCGTCTACATTACACAAAACCAAAATAACAGATTGCACTTTTGATCTTTTACTTTCTTTTCTCTCTCTATTTCTCTAGCACTGTTTTAAGGGTCACTGTATCAAGCTGACACCAGATATTCTTAGGCAAGATGGCCATTGGGGTCAGTGGACCAAGTTTGGCTCCTGTTCTCGGACCTGTGGTGGTGGAGTGCAGTTCCGCACTCGAGAGTGTAACAACCCAATGTGAGTGTCTTCAGATTGATCGTCCCCTCGCATTTCTCCTCTGTTTACTTGAAAAAACCTGTTCTATGTTGTAGTCCAGCCAATGGGGGGCGCACTTGTTATGGAAACAGCTATGAGTTCCAGCTCTGTAATATGGAGGAGTGTGCAAAGACCCTGGCTGACTTCAGAGAGGAGCAATGCAAGATGTGGAACCCCCACTTCGAGCATGACGGCACCAAACACCATTGGCTGCCCTACGAGCACCCTGAACGTGAGTCAAAACTATTTTTTTTTTTACACTCTTGTTCAGACTTTTATGTAGGCGAAAAAGACATTGGCAAACTCAAATCTTATACTTTTCATTTGAATGCTTCCCGATGTCCGCCACGTGTCTTGGACCGTGTTCGATTTTCATTCAAAGGAATGTGCTTTTTAAATATTATTCACAAAGCTACTTTTTCTGTAAATGCTTCCACAGCATAAGAGCTGTTATCTGTGTTTAAGAAAGTTATTACATTTCTGCATTTTGAGATATTGGTAAAACTTTACAATAAGGTTTCATTTGTTAACATTAGTAATATGAACAAACAATTAACAGGACTTCTCTACAGCATTTTCTTAATCTAGTTAATGTTAATCTCAACATTTACTAATACATTAATAAAAGATTATTTTTAAGATCAAAAGTTGTATCTGTTTATGCACTAACATGTATTTTAATCTACATTAACAAAGTTTAAATGCTGTAAATATGCATTGTTTGTTGTTAGTTCATGTAAGTCTATGCATTAATGTTAACAAATTAGACCTTACCGTAAAGTGTTACTGAGATATCTTGTTTAATGCTGTGCCATTAAAACCTCAATGCAGAACAGCAACAAAGAGAATGGAAATTAAATTAATGGAAAGGATGAAACTCCTTTCTGGGTGGAAAAGTGTCGGTAACTGATTTTTCATTTTTTTTTTTTTTTTTTTTTGGCTGGAATTTCTGTTTTCTTCATGACTATGGTATCATTATTTATGGGTTTTTTTTTTTTTTTTTTTTGGTAACTTCAACATTAGGGATTTAGAAAGAGTAATAGGGTTGTTAATCAACTGGAGAGTTACTCTTAGCTGCTTTGATACGTTCAAGGTTTGGGCCAGTCATTGAGAAGGGCATCAGCCAAGTGTTGGACAGCAGCAGTTGGAAGAAAGGCACATGGAAATGTGATTAAGCAGCAATGGCATCTCCAGTTATCCACTGGGGCCGAATTACTGCTGCAGTAGAGGGAAAGCAGGTATCCAGCTAATAACCACTCCAGCGTCCCTCTCTACTGCTGAGAGGAGTAAACAGGCTTGTTTTCTCTATACAGTATAAACAATGTTGAAGTGGTTGCAGAATCTTTTTTTATTATTATTTATGATTATTCATGTAGCAGACACATTCCTCAAAAATCATAATCACTATACAACAACTCTGATATCGTTGGTATTCTTACTAAATCTATGTAATTTATTCCTGTGATGCCAAAGCTGAATTGAGTGCTCTCTTCCACTCTCATTACCCACAACTGAGCAAGGGACACCATACACAGTAAAAACCCCAGAGTTAAATCAACTCTGCTCAGATAACATTTGGTTCTGCTCTAAATAGTGTTAAAGTAACACTGAAGCAGAGTTAAAGTTAATGAGATAATTAAGCAATTAATTACACGATGATTGAACATTATTGATGAACACCTGCTGTTAACAAACAGAATCACTAAAGAATCGAGAAACACAAGAACTACAACTGACTTCAGCCACAGCCTTAGATGAAATCAACTGAAGATAAAAGACATTCAATCTCTGAAGAGTGTTACTTAAACACTATTTAGAGAGGGACCAAATGTTCTCTGAGCAGAGTTGATTTAACTATGGGGTTTTTACTGTGTACATACACGTCACTTTCACTAATTAAGATTAATATTTTTTTAAGAAACTGATTTTTTTTTTTTTTTTTTTTTTTTTAGAATTCTTTGACGAAAGGAAGTTGAAAAGAACAATGTAGAATTACATTTTTAAATGATATAATGATATTATTATGTTTATTTTTTTATTATTTTTAGTCTCAGTTATACAGTTATATACAGATGTTTTTAAATAAAAAATGCAAGCAATTTTTTTTATTAAAACATTCTTAAGTGTCAGATGGAGTAAAGTGACAGACACACCATAAATCTTATAGAAACAATCATAATGTCAAATTAAGTGTTAAAGGGGAGCTATTATGCTCTGTTTTAAATCTCAGGTGTCTGTGATGTGAATATGCCAGCATCATAATACCCCACATATTAATTATTATACTATGTTGAAAATACCAATTTTTTGAGTTGACGTAAAATATATTTCGTACATGTACCTTTGAAAGCAAATGCCCCCTATTCAGAAAAGCGCTGTGCCTTTACAGGTCGGGTCTCAGATACTCTGCCAAAAACCATCTGTTTGGTTTTGATAATAAACATTGCAGTTCTTCATCATCATGAAAGGTTATTATCTCTATGCGTTTTAAAGTTATATCAGTCTGAACATGGTTTTCTGAGCGCACACATTCAAAGCACGCACACAGAAAGCGGGATGTCAGACGATGTGTCAGACGTGTCTTAATGCGCTTAAGCTGTCATATACACTCACGATTATGTCAAAAAAACACACAAAGTTCACATAAATACAGTTGGTTATGTATGTGAAAGTAAACAGCAGGGAAAGAAAGCGCATGGGTACATTAGATATCTGTGTATTAAAGTGACAGAGGCGTAATATAAAGCAGTGGTTCTCAAACTTTTTAGCCCACGACCCCCATGATAAATGCGCTGCTGCTCCGCGACCCCCCCTCCCCCCACAATCATCTCGCGACCCCTGAGCCCCAGTTTGAGAACCACTGATATAAAGTACCTGCTGTATATGCTGTTGTCTATGTGAATCAGACAAAAGAAAAACAGAAAATCATTCACTGCTCTTGATTGAATAACTTTAGCAGCTTCAATAAGAATATATTTATTACTTAGACGTGGCTGTTAAATGATCTGGCGAGGAGATAAACAATGTGATGTCACATTGGAGCACATTTCCTTATCGGCTCATTTTGAGACACTGCTTCAGATTTATGGGGAAAATAACATTGTTTTTGGATTTTTTTTTAGCACAATAGGATGGTTGTGTACACACACTGCAGACACATAATAAAGTTCAAAAACAATATAAAAGTGAATTTTGCATAATAGGTCACCTTTAAAGGGTTAGTTCACCCAAAAAATGACATTTCTGTCATTAATCACACAATCTTCGGAACACAAATTTAAATATTTTTGATGAAATCCAATGGTTCAGAGAGGCCTCTATTGCCAGCAAGACAATTAACACTTTCAATGCCCAGAAAGGTACTAAAAACATATTAAAAACAGTTTATGTGAGCACGGTGTTTCAACCTTAATATTTATAAAGCGACTATATTTTCTGTGCGGCAAAAAAACAAAACAACTTTTCAACAATATCTAGTGATGGCTGATTTCAAAATCCTTGCTTCATGAAGCTTCGAAGCTTAATGAATCTTTTGTTTCAATTCAATGGTTCGGAATGCCAAAGTCACATGATTTCAGAAAACAAGGCTTCATTACATCATAAGTGATTTGAAATTTTAATTGTTCACGTGACTTTGGCAGTTTGATGCACGATCCAAAGCACGGATTCGAAAAACAAATGATTCATAAAGCTTCGAAGCAGTGTTTTGAAATCGGCCATCACTAGATATTGTTTTTTTGTCACACAAAAAGTATTCTCGTCGCTTCATAACATTAAGGTTGAAGCACTGTACTCACATGAACTGTTTTTAATATGTTTTTAGTACCTTTCTGGGCATTGAAAGTGTTCATTGTCACCAAACCTTCGGATTTCATCAAAAATAGATGAACGAAGCTCTTACAGGTGTAGAACGACATGAGGGTGAGTGATTAATGACAGGATTTTCATTTTTGGGTGAACTAACCCTTTAAGTAAAAGTGATTCATGAATATATTTAGTCAATCTCATTAAAATACAATAAAACAACAACCTATTAATTCCATGAATTATATGAACTTAAAGGGTTTTGTAAATGTACAGTATGTAGATTTCTGAAGTTGCTCATACCTAAAATGCTTATTAATGTTTATTAATCATTTCAGTTCTGTGCAACCAAGGAAAAATGTATATCTGCTAAAACTGCACCTTACAGAAAATCAATTGGATGAATTTGTCCGTGGTCTGTTTTTTTGGACAGCTGAAGAGAGATGTCAACTATACTGCCAGTCAAAAGAGACCGGAGACGTGGTGTCCATGAAGAGAATGGTGCATGACGGCACACGTTGTTCCTACAAAGACCCTTACAGCGTGTGTGTGCGTGGGGACTGTGAGGTAAAGGTTATTCAAACACACCCACACAAACCATCCATCACTGAAGTTCATTCTCCAAAATGCCATAGAATGAATAATATCAAGTCTAATCAGCCTTCCGAGGCCTTTCCACTCCTCGTTGCCATGTAAAGTGTTGAGTTTTGAACAGAACACTGGCTTGAATGGCTTGTTTTTAGCTGGTTCTGTTATTGGTGGAATACATGACTGCAATGTCCTATGGGTTGGGCAGATTGATGATATTTTACTACTGGAATTAAAAGATAAAGTGCATTCCAAGATGTATTGCTTTATAATCTGAGAGGGATATGAATGTCTGGAAAAGAATGGGTTTCAATTTGTACTGGCACTGACACTCAGTAAGGGAAAGAGAGGATCTGTGATTGTTTCCATGCAGTTGCGTGCTCAAGAGTGTTTCCTACCTGAACGTCTTCAACTTTATTGACATTTATTGATTTTTTTGGCAAAAAAAGAGTACATTTTGAATTAGGATTAAGTTTAGAGCTAATATACCATACATACATAATGTTGTCTTAGCCTTTATAAGGACGTTTATTGCCATGCTTGCTGCACCACACAAAAAAGTTCTAGATTCAACTTTAAATATTTTCGAGAAATAGTTTTCTTAATCAGTATTTTGTCTTGTTTTCTGAGTAAAAGTACTGAAGTATGACGTTATGTGTGTGTTTATATTTATCATGACAACTCTCTGAGTTTTAACCAGCATTTATTGGCATAAAATGTACATATGCTTGATTTTGATGGACTAGATCTGCTATGCTGCCGCTGAGCACCTACAAGAATCTGCTCGGCTTAGTTAAAATAAGGGATAAAGGAGATGCTGCCGCGAGAACATATTGAAACCCATGTAGTAGATCTCTGCAGGTGGCACTGGGGAGGAGAAGGGCTAAACAGAAGTAATCATGCAGCAGGGCGATCACAGGCAAGGGTATGAAATATAGGGATGTGTGGATTAGGAAGTACGTCTGATTAGCTAATGCCATGACTTTAGAGATGCCAATCAGCGCTCTGTTAGGGTTTTTTAACCAAGGTGACACATAAAACAGTTAAAACAAAGGAAAAATCAGATTGTCTACAGAGTAAGAAAGACAAGTCTTTTGCAATTATCTTTGAAATTTTATATTAATATATTTTTTTACTGAAAAAATGAGAAAAAATGCTATTTGTTTATTTGCCTATTATTCGCCTATGATTATTACTGATAAATTTAGCAGTATTCGGTTTCTCAACATCTCAACATAGAAGGCCTCAAGAGGCAACCCACTCCATACATAATAAATCAGTATTATTACGTCACTCGTGTGATTTTTTTTTTTTTTTTTTTTTTTTTAAGTAGGCCTACAGAGAATTTCTTCATGAGTGAAACCTTTTAATGAAAAAATCCACTTTGAATGAATTCAAAAAAGTTTTTGCAAAAAAGTCAGAACCTTAGTTGGGCCTACATCTGTCTATATATTCTCTTAAACCCTGCTCTCTGCACAGAAAGTGGGCTGTGACAATGTTATAGCCTCTGAAATGGAGGACGATAAGTGTGGCGTGTGTGGAGGAGACAACTCCACCTGCAAGATTGTCAAAGGAAACTTCACCCGCAGCACAAGGAAACCAGGTGAGCTTCTGCTCAGACCCCCTGAGCGGGTCACTCAATGTTTTCGACCCAGATTCATTTGAAAATTTCATCATAGTCAGGAAATTCTTCCATTTTCGAATCTCATTTTGACTTTTGTGAATTTTATTCCTAGGTTTTCTGAAGATCCTGGAGATTCCTAGAGGAGCACGTCACATACAGATCCGTGAATTCAAAGGAACTCCACATATTCTAGGTAGCAGCTCTTCTCAGCAAACATCTGTGTGATTAATTGCTCAACACTGGCCCTCATAAATGCAAGTGTCTGACCTACCGCTGTTTGTTATTGATGGAGAGGTTTGGACTCCTCCTGGCACTGAGATCATTAGGAGCTCCATCTCAGTGGCCGTGAAGCACCTTAGCTACTTCCAAGTTTGTGATTTATAAGTACAAGAAATGTATATTAAATCAGCTTGATG
Source organism: Opsariichthys bidens (assembly GCA_037194245.1). Taxonomy (NCBI): domain Eukaryota; kingdom Metazoa; phylum Chordata; class Actinopteri; order Cypriniformes; family Xenocyprididae; genus Opsariichthys; species Opsariichthys bidens. The sequence goes on from CM074294.1 coordinate 2,905,398, forward strand.
AAGACTGATCCTTGTTTTTTCTCACTTGGTGGATAAATTGGACTGCATGGAGTTGAGATTGTCCTAATGTTAAATTGTCTTTTGTTTAGCGGTGAAGAACCAGGCCACAGATCATCTCTTCCTGAACGACGAGGGCGATTTTCCTGAGTCTCGTACAGTAATCGAGAAAGGTGTGGCGTGGGAGTATGCTAACAATGATGACATGGAGACGGTCCAGACCACTGGACCACTCAAATATGGAGTTCTGATAATGGTGAGAATGAGCGTTATATCAGCCAAAATGACCAACATAGAAATCTATGAATCCAGAACTAAGCCTAAAGGACGTTCAAGGATAATAAGGGCACAAAATATAATACTGTATTTCTAAATACTACTAAATGAACGATAGTTCGTCCAAAAATGAAAATTTTCTCATCATTTACTCAGCCCTATGCCTCAGCCTCACTAAAGTCTACTCCAGCACATCCCAAAGACTTTCAGTTAGGGTTAGAAGAACTGTTGCCAAACATATAACATGCTAGAAACAAGATTAATCTTTGCAATAATGATCCAATCATTTACTCTTAAGTATTTTCTCATTTAAATCCAAACAGTGACTATTTTTTTTTTTTTTTTTGGTTGGGCAGTGTACATTGGGGATGGCATGATGGCATTATTTGAACATTTACATTTTTTGGGCGAAATATGTGCAGTGTAGCAGTGGCATTCTTTCTTCAGATACGATTTTTAGGAAAATAATCCAGTTCTACCAGAAAGACTCGGGAGGTAAATTAACTTGCAATGAAATTTATTAACAATTAGCGAGCAAACATTGTAAGATAAAGTTCTTTGGCGTAGGCCCCGTCCGTAGCTTAGATCCTGAGGGTTGCGGACTCTGCATTTCCTGCCTGAAGATGAAGGCAGGGGCGTAGCCGACCCCCGGGAGGTATGGTGGGGAGGATGGAGGTTAGGTTTCGCGTCAGCATCTGCGAACTCAGACAAGTGTGATGAGTACCGATCTTATATACTACATGTGTTGGATAATGATTGGTTAGATCTAAATTAGTAGTGACGTAACATTTGAGTCTTCCTGACAGAACTTGCGCTAGAGCTTTCATTTCTATGAGTCCATATAATGCAAATAAATTGATGCTGCTTGGTTGATGCTTGAAAAACCACACAGCTATTCTCACAATAATTCAGACCCCAGTGGATGAATCAATGTCTTCTGAAGCGAAACGATAGTTGTGTGTGAGAAAAATATATGAACCATCACTCCGTCTAACTGTCCTAGGCGTGTTCACAAGTTCAGCTTGACGTAAACGTAAGTGCATTGTGTAATTCGCAGGAGAAGTAACATAGAAGTACAGAGGACTGCCACTTCTTGCACAAGCTGCACTACACACTTACATCCCGTTTTACAATGTCCCTCTCATGAACCCTCATATGACAGAAGACTGGAAGCAATGATTTAAATTTAAAAAAGTTAAAAAAATGTTGTAATATTTCGATCATGACAACTCTCTGAATAATTTAGCATGGTAATGCAAATGACAATGTTAATATATTTGGTCTTGGCAGAACAGGTCTGCTATGTTGCTGCTGCAAGTACAAAGACTTGCTACTGCCAATACATACACAGTTAGCATGAAAGACATCCTGATGCAGAAATAGCTTGAAATTTTCTATAGCAGATCTAGACAGGTGGAGCTGGGGAAGGTGGAGGGCTTCAGAGGAACTCTAAAAGCACTCTGCAAGCTGTTAAAGCAACTGCTGACTGACTATTTCAAATGTTGAGCAGCGAGGTTCATTGGCTGTAGATGCAACAGGGTCAAATCAACTGGTGCAATCTAGTTAATTGTCAGTGTCAATTGATAGTTAATTGTTGCAATTGTCATGTGGCTGTTAATTGGATCATCAGCTTGTGTCATCTAGAGTTTCATGACAGAACATGGTATTTTTCATACACACACCTATCGTTTTGCTTCTGAAAACATTGATTCATCCACTGGGATTATATAGATTACGTCACGATCGCTTTGTGTAGTTTTTGAAGCATCAACTGGACGGCACCCATTCAATGGCATTATATGGGTTCACAGAGATTGATCATTTGCCTACAAATCTTTGTTTGTGTTTGTCTGAAGGAAAAAAGTCATATACATTGAGGAAGGCATGAGGATGAGTAAATGAAATAAAATTATTATTCATTTTTGGGTTAACTATCCCTAGTCGGTAAGTATAATTAAGGTTAAATCACATGACAGCAATAAGGCTAGTCAATAGAACGTGTTAACACACTTCTCCAATATCAAACATCTTCTTCAGGTTCAGTCTCAGAGCATTTCTAAAGTCACGCTTTCATACAAATACATCCTGCCAGAAGACCCGCTCTCATCAATGGAGAACACCCTGCCTCAGGATGACACAATTTACTTCGAGTGGGCTCTCAGGAAGTGGTCGCACTGCTCCAAGCCATGTGGCGGAGGTACACAGCAATATAGAAGAATGTTTCTCCTTTTCGATTCGCTTTAGTAGACTTAGAATTTAAATGGAATTGACCATGTCCCACAGTATGCTGAGTTACAATTTAGTTAGGAATGACAATTAAATACTAATGTGCTAATGTATTCTCAAGAAACATTTATATTATTAGCAATGTTGAAAACAGTTGTGCTACTTAATATTATCGTGGAAACCATGATGCATTTTTCAGGATTTTTTTTTAATTAATATAAAGTATTTAAACAGCATTTATTTGTAACATTAATATTTTGTAGCGATATAAATTATATTTAAATTGTCACTTTTGATCATTCAGTATTTTGTTTGGTACCTGAATTCAAATTCAATTCAAACTGAGGGAAATTGATAAAAGAACTGAATTCTCAGGTCAGCTCTGAACGGTGCACAACCCTGACAGACTTTAATTGAAACTTGGATCGACCATAGGAGACAGCAGCTTGTATTGTGCCGTTTTGTCTATTAATCTGGCTTGCAGGGAAACAGTACACACGTTTTGGATGCCGAAGGAAGTCGGATGGCAAAATGGTACACCGCACACTCTGCGCCAACATACCCAAACCCCGCGCCATCAGTCGAGCCTGCAACCAGAAGGAGTGCTCAGAACCAATGTAAGCAAAAGAGGCTCACCATGTGGTAGTTTTCAAACCAATATCATACAATTGTTCTGATAAACACACACAATGAGTGATGGATGATGGTGTCAGGAAGTTGTGGTTTGTGGGCATTTTTTGAATGTCTATTGTGTATATCAGCTGGGTGACAGGAGAATGGGAGGAGTGCAGTAAATCATGTGGTAAGACCGGTTCTCAGACTCGACCTGTGCGCTGTGTGAGACCAGAACTGGACGGTTCATACAAAGCCATCAACGCCAAATATTGCAACGACGACCGGCCTGAAGGACGACGACCCTGTAATCGTCACCTATGCCCCGCACAGTGGAGAACTGGACCTTGGTCTCAGGTTAGTATGAGTGAGATTTTTTTCATTTATCATATAAAAAAAAAAACTTGATCAATATTGGATATTCATTTCTCATATTTTTGTCGCCATCTAATGTTCAAAGTTTTTTATGTTAATAAACACAAATAAGAAATCTGTTAAATGCAATGTTCAGCAAATCCCAAAATGAATTACCATTTTACACACTTTACATTTTAAATGTCGTGATGTCTAAATTCACTTGTAGTGTTTAAAACTGAAAATTCTATCATTTCAAATCATGTCTTTTTCTGTGGAACACAAAATATGCTTCGACTAAACAGTTTTAGTCACCATTGACTTCCACGGCAAAAAAACAGAGATGTCTCTTATGTTCCACAGAAGCAAGAAAGCCCATTTTTAGGTGAATTTTTAAAGGGTTAGTTCACCCAAAAATGAAAATTCTGTCATTCATTATTCACCCTCACGTCATTCCAAACCAAATCTTTTTGAAGAAAACTGAGTGCTTTCTGTCCCTCCATAGACAGTTACGCTACTGACAATTTGATGCTTCAAAAAATTCATAAAGAGATCGTAAAACTGATCCACGTGAATTGAGGGGTTTAGTCCAAAATTTCTGAAAAGACGCAATCACTTTATATGATGAACAGATTGAATTTTAGGCTTAAATCAGATATTAGCATTCATCAGCTCACACATCAGTTGTGGTAAACGGCTCTGGCTTAAACCGCTCAATTCATATGGATTAGATTTACAATCTCTTTTATGAACCTTTTGAAGAGTCTACATTTTAGTGGCGTAAGTATCTATATTCATCAAAAAGATCTTCATTTGCGCTCCAAAAATGAACGAAAGTCTCATGGTTTATGAGAATTGTCATTTTTGGGTGAACTAACCCGTTAAGGTTTTTCACATTCACTGTGAGGTTACTGTGGCTTCAGTGGAATGATTTTTTTTTCTTGCAATTTTGATTTGATCATTAAACTACTTTTATTTCATAATGCACTTTAGCAAACTTATTCTCAAAACAATCATTCTCATCATCTCACCACTATTCTTAAAATCTTTATTATTTTTTTTTTTCAACATAATGATATTGAATAACTTACAAAATAACTGCATTGTCTACATTGTCTGTATGTATGTGCAGTGCTCAGTGACGTGTGGTAATGGGACTCAGGAGCGGCAGGTCATGTGCAGCACTCCTGATAATGCCATCGGCATCTGCATGGACACCAAGCCTGAGAACATCAGACCATGTCTGCTGACACCATGTTCAAGTGAGTGTCCAGAGTGACCTAGCTCCTCAGAATTCACTCAAGACTCCTTCAAAACCAAAAAAAACCCCCACATAACCTTGTTCTTAAAATCTCTCTCCCAACTCCCAGATGACCGAGGGAACTTCCTCATCCAGTGGCTCTCCAGAGCAGACCCCGAGTTTCCGGCGCCCAAGATCTCCTCAAGTAAACGGCCCGTCTCCAGTCCTCAACCTGCTGTGTGCTGCATGGCCGCTCTTTCCTGGACCCTGCCTCTCTCTCTTACTCTATGGCTCTGTTACACTCTGCCTTGAGCGCTTCTCTGTCCCTCTCAGATTCTTAACATTTCCTTCGTTCGAGGGAATCCTGCAGGCTGTTTCTTTCCTCTGCCCTTGTTCGCTCTGTACATGGTCTTCTGCAGGGCTGAGGGCTAAACACGGCCTAAAATTGCGTTGAAAGAGGGCAGTAGGTGCCTGTGCGGAAGGGGCCTTGTTTTGAGAAGCCATGATGGTTGTGCTACGTCAGGTAATATGGAAATGACTGTTGCGACGACTTCCAGGGTGAATCATTCAACAAACTCCTGTGTGAGGGAGATGGTCCAGTATCGCCAGTAACTGGAGCATTTCAGTCAATTTGTCAATTCAATACGCATACAATATGAGCATAAAGAATATATCACTAAAATGGCAATGTGGGCCATAATCTTAATTTCTTTTGACTGTTAAATGTCATGTATTTTTGTATATATTTTCTTGAAAAATGGCTTAAGAACTGAGTACATAGAAGAAATCATGAAAAGAAACTGTTTCATTCTTTTTTCTTTGTTTTTTACCCAATTTATTTTCTATACGATGAGAATGGTGCACGCTTTAACACTCGCATTTTGCTTCATAAATCATTTGCGTGTCGGCGATTGATGCCATATTGAAGGATAAAAAATACCTCATACTTCTCACAGTCATTTTTGCCTTTGGTTAAAGGGACACGAGTTTAAGTTTGCATGCCCACTGAATTTTGAAAAGAGGCAGCTAAAGAAAAGAACAACAAAGATTCTGGATGTTTACAGCTAAGGGTGTGTAGACAGTTGCTGCTCCTCAGATCTTCGATTATATCACAGTCTCTCACTGCTTTATGATTACGAGTCTGTGGAAAGATAAAGCTTTAGCGATGCAGACGATGTCTAAAGGCCTTTTTTTTTAAACTATACAGCAATTATGTGTATATATTAAATGATGTTGAACATAATTAGTAACATTAATTACATATTCGATGACTGTTATCTCTTACACCAGTAACAAAAGTACTATATTGTATTTATCTGTGTATTTTGACCTTACAGGCCGTGTTTCCTTACCTAATGATTTGAGATACATATATAGTATATATCATAATGAAAAGAGTATTTAAAGTTGCAATGATATTTTAAAGGATTATAAAGTGTCTGCCTCTGTGTGTGTGTGTGTGTGTGTGTGTATGTGAGAGAGAGAGAGAGAGAGAGAGAGAGAGGCCTGTTGTTGTTTTGTTGTTTTTTTTTTTAAAGGGAATGGCTGTACATCTGAGTAAGTGAAAGAAGTATAACAAGGTCCAGGAAATAATCCTCCTTTATTTAAACACACAAGACTTCAATACAAGCTTTACAATGAAAAGCACGAACGGTAGCATTTTTTTTCCAGCACGTTTCTGGAATCACATTTTCAGACCACCTCACATCTGGACACATTAATTTAAGTAATTAAAAGTGGTTTCAAGTGATATCAAATAGGGTGTTCAAGGCAGCATGTGGCCTGTAGTCAGATCTCTGCTGAATGCTGGCCTCCGTAGGTCTTATTTGTCATGGCTCTTTCATTCCAGAGTGTAGCATTTAATAACATTACGGTGCGTGCGGTTACGTTATGTGATTGTTTAAATGTAATCCAGGATGTGCCATTTTTCCATTTTTTTTATAACTATAGTCCTCAAAATTGTCCGTTTTTCAATGGATTTGATGGTGTTGAAATGTTTTACCAAAGTGTTTACTAAACTGTGAATGGTGTGACATTTCGAAGCAGTTTACATTGTACTGAGAAAAGTTGTATGTGGTGTCTTGTATATGCTCTGTATTTGACAGGAAGTCTCTATGTAACTATGTGGTTTCTTGTCGGCTGTGTTTATGGGAATAAAGGGTCAAGTAATATATTGAACACTCTGAATATATGCTCTTGCTCTAAAATTTTATGTTGCTGTTTTGCTTAGTGTGACTAACTGAATTTGCATTGCACTTTTTCCCTCATTTCCTGGTGTTCTGCTTCTTACATTATTATATGTTTATAATATATTTTATTATTTTATTTCTATTTTTTTTAGTAATTATAGGCTATTACATATTTTTAATTTGCGTGCTTTACATAATCATTTTTATTTTCGTATTTCTCAAGCCTCTTGTTGGTTCACTTTCATATTTCATTCTTTTTATTTATATATATATATATAAGTATTTTTTCCATTATTTTATTGACGTCAGCCTCCCACTGGTTTATCTTTCAGGGTACCGCTGTAAAGGAGACAAGTCTACGTTCTGTCATAAGGAGGTTCTCAGAAAGTACTGCTCAAACCCCGGCTACAGGCAGATGTGCTGCAAGTCCTGCAACGAGAGCAACTACACCCCTGAATTCAACCTGACTAGACCCTGGATGTACACCACTGTTGCCGCTCCCATAACCCCCTCTGCAACGGCTCCCATTCCCATGACACAGCTGTACAGGACCTCTCAGAAGCCATCAGTCAGCAGGTGGAGAAACATCAGCACCAAACCCACATCTTGGGGCCACACAACCACTCTGAACCCGATGACCCTAAAACAAAGAACCACAATTCCTTTCACCACTGGCTCAGTCACTGCGGACACTATGCTTCCCAGCACACTTGAGTACGAAGAGGAAACCACCCCCCCCTTCTACGAGGATGAAACCTGGAGCGACTTCTCAGAGTCCGAATCTCAGGAGCTCATCTCATCGTCTGCAGAGCCTTGGCCAACCACTCCACAGTATTCAAGCACACCTGAGGATGAAAACATCCAGTCAACGGTTGTGACAACGCTACCGCCAAACATTACTGCAACAATAAGCCCTCCTGCCATAGTCAGTCTCCATCAATCAGAAGACAAGAAGGAGAATAACTCCATCGACGTGTCCTACAGGATTGTCAATCCGAACGAGGTCACACTCAACCACTTTGTCCCCAAAAAGCGAGTGCTGTTCCATGAGAAAACGCATAATAAAAGAATTCAAGAGCTCCTCGCAGAGAAAAGACAAGACTTCCTGCTTCAAAGACTGAAACGAAAACCAGGAGACGGATAGATTTCCTTTCCTTTATCCCTGTGGTATTTTGCGAGTATATTTTTTAAGTGGTTTTATGGCCTCTACACTCTCTATTGGCATTTACAATAGTTTTACAGGAAATAACCTGAGATCTCAATCTTTCATGTAGTATCTGTTCAAAGCATCTGAACGGAAAGAAAAATGACCCTAGTCAAGGCTTTTTCTGAAGACGACATTGTATCAGAGGCTTACCACATTTGGCTGCTTTAAAAATACATGGGACGAATGCAGGGCTGCGAGAAGCTTTTGTGGTTTATGCTTCATTGAAGCCAGGCACATACTGTACGATTTTTCTGGTCCTTTATGGTTTTTGTACATAATCCCAATGAGATCTTGGGCAAAAGTCATGGAACACTGTGTGACGCCATCATACACATCATAGCCATGTCTTTGGTCCCAATGGTGCCCTTGACAGCATGTAGCCTACAAGCAGTCACACTGTGCGTGTGACTCACGGAAAATTTCCAATAGTGAATACACGTCACACAAAGACCCCCGATTTTGCAATACAGAAAGAGAAAATCACTTTTAATGATCCCAAAATTTGTCTTGGGCTGCAAAATCGTACAGTTTGAACCTGATTTGAAGCAGCATTTCTCAGATGTTTCGCTATTTGAATGCATTCGAATGACATGCAAGAAACAAAAGTAAATCGTTCCCTCGATTTACTAAATCGTGCATACGATTCACAATTTTGCCTACTATTTTTTTTCCTGCATGTCATGTGCGGGGCTCCGTACATTTCCCCATTTTAAAATGAAGAGATTCACAAATAGTATTTTTCGCAAACTTTGCCATATATCTCTAACCTGTGAGGGAAAAGTCATGTTGATTGTGTATTGACCCTACTTAAAGCAAAATGAAATCTGCTTGAGCTGGTTTGCTTGTTTTAGATGAGTTTTAGTCAGCTGGTAACTGAACAGTGAACACCATTTTGAGCAGCTTAAACCAGTCAAAAACGCTGATTTGATGTTTCTTTTATCAAGTGGCATGATTTTTCAACATCTGGTCCAGCTTGTCAAAGTCAACTGCATTGATCCTGTGTTCACATTTGTGAAATTTTGTGGGTTAAAAAAGGTTAATTGACCCTTATCATTTTGTGTGGCTAACTTGAACCTGATGCAAAATCTGTGTGCGGAAATCTTTCACCCTCACAAGAAATTCCTGATCGCGTGGATACGGATAGACACGACTGGATTTAATTGACAAAAATTCACTGGACGACGATAAACGTGGTCACATTAATAACATCTCAGCTAAATTTCATAGGCAAAAAAAAAAGATCCACTCTATATGGTGTATATACTGTAATTATGTATGAAGCACAACTCACACAGAAGACGCTTTCAAACCAAGCAGCTTTCTGTTTTCCAACGTGGTGAATTCCTGTCCCTGTTAATCCAACTTTTATTAATTCTTCCATCATGTTTTTCTAGTCATATTGTCTGCACATCATAAACACGTGTTCTATAGTTTCTAAAACCCGCCAAAAAGTTGGGTACTTCCCAATAATGTATTGTCTACTATTAAAATTAATGTGACCTATTCTTAATCTGGCCATAACTATTTCTTCTTTTTCTATTCCCTGCTTTTTATTTTTATTTTTTTATTTTTTTTTTAAATGTCTCCCTATCCCACTGCTATTTCCATTCTCTGATGGTTTATTTCCATATAATGCTCGTTCCTTCTGACTTTGACAACTTAATATTTACTTCATTTGTTTACTTTTTTAACAGCTTGTTTGGCTCATTTGTCTACTCTCTCATTACCCACAATGCTTGTATGAGCAGGAATCTAAATCAGTTGCATTTTACCTTAGTAGATGCTGACGACTATTATCCATATGACCAGCTTAAACTAGTTACAAAATCTCCATGGGGAAATCTTTCTTACAGATCGTGTTGATTAAAATTGAAATGATTTGCCTGTGAAAATTTGCCGAACAACAGTAAATGTGAACGCGCCTTAACTCTATATAATGAACCTTATGTTCAAAAATCATAGCCCTTTGGTGTCATTGATGTGTTCAAAAGTATTTATATCCTTGTAAATCAATAGGCCATAAATATAAATCAGTTAGATGAAGCAAAATGGAATGTAAACCACTTCTTGAGCAAGATGCTACATAAACAGCGAGACGTATATTGCAGCAGTTAAATATGGAAAACAACAAAGATGGGCGCAAGTGTGAACAGCCCCTTAAAAGGTTGCTAAGGATGTTTGTTTTTTTGACCTCATCTTATGACATTTTGTGAGAAAACATTAATTCTGTAACCACATGACTGTTTCTTGCCAAAACTTGTCCATCTAGCTTCTCTCTAAATAAATGCACAGATCTGAATCCCTTCGTAAACGTTGTAAATATGAGCTAGAAATTTATTTTTGTATTTATTGAAGTATCTGTGCTTTTCCCCAGAGCCATTGTATTTATCAGACCACTTTGCGCTTTTTTTGTGCATGCGGCATGAGTGACAATCCTACACGTATCCAAGAGCCACTATGATATATCCTCCACATTGTCCGAGCACTGTATTGAGAAATCAGTGTGAGAATTTTAAGAATGCAACGGACATCACGTCTGCATTCTTTATTTTTATTACTGTCTACTTGATTCAAGGGGTACGAGGACATCAACAATCTTAATTCATCACATTCTTGACTTAATAAAGCTACCAAAAGAAGTAACAGCGTCGTTCTTATTCCAGCTTTCATTCATCAGTGGGTGGGGGAGAAAATTTTTTTTTTTTAAAGGGTTAGTTCACCCAAATGTGAAAATTCTGTCAGGTTTTCGTTCACAATATATCAATTTTATCAAGTGAAATATTTCTATTCTATGAAGCGACGTGAGTGATTTTTTTGTTTGTTTGTTTTACAAAATAATAATCTCCAATCCATGTTCACGCAATGTCTGCTCTCCCATCATCAACATAACAAGCGTAGTGTTGCTCCCGTGAACAAGCGTTGGATATTAATATTTTGTAAATAAAGTCGTAAATTATGCTTTGTTTTTTACTTCCTAAAACTGAGGTTAAACTGCATTAGATTACTTCAATGATGTCTTTGCAACTTTTCTGGGGCTTGAAAGTGTCAGTTGCATAGCTGTCAATGGAGGGAGAGAAAGCTCACAGATTTCATTAAAATTAACCCTTTAAGCAGGCGATGTACCAACTGATGACCACAAGATGGCAGTGCTTCTGTCTTTATCAGTTTTCCTGGACTGAGCAGTATTTATCTCTCACTAGTACTCATTCCTGGAAATCTTTGTCTCTGTCTACTTAAACCGCTATTAAGCTGATCACATACAGATTTATTTAAGGATAGAGAACAACAGTTTTTACTCAGTCACTGTATTGCACATTTACAGACAGCAGGTGGCAGTTTAGTGACATTGTGCTTTTAATACTTGTGTTTTTCTCCCGTTGGGCCGTCAAGGTCTCGATTCAAGGTCATATCAAGGTCCCTAAAGTTGCTGTTTTCTCATTGAAGCAACCTTGTGTTATTAGACAATTTAAATGAAGGCCTGACAAATATAGCTTACACAGAAAAAGCTTGCTCCAATATCAACATGACTCAAAGTTTGAGTGCTGCTGGCTATTTAGTTTTATTATTATACGCTAGAAACATGCTTTCATAATTAATATTATGTAAAATGTGTAGGATATGTCTAAATATCACAATATTAGCAGCATAATAAAGTTTCATTTAATAGTTAATAATACGTCTCATTTTATAATCATAATGTACAGACTAATCTGTGTAATTTAGTGTCTTTGTCACAATAACATGAAGGGCATCTTAAAAATGTCCTTTAACTTCAGCTGCCCCGTGGCATATGTTTATATGTAAATTTCCTCGAGGCCTTTGTTTCTATGGGGAAAACACAAACAGGACATGTAGATAAAATTGTGGTCTCATAGTAAACACTAAACTGAACTGGAAATATTCAAATTTAGTTCATTTTCACTGAAGATGGTACTTATTTCAATTCAAATTTATTTGAATACATACTGTTTCAAGGCAGCCTCACAAAAAAAAATGCATTTTCAGGAAGTATATTCCGTTATCAGCCAGAGATGATCTAATATTTAAGAAATAGAACATAAAACGAATGGTTTCTATTAATGTTTGACTTGATGCCTTCATTATTTATACCTATTTACAACAATTTCAAAAATTAACATCTTATTTTCCCCATGAATTATTTTCATATGTTCCTCTGACCAAATTTAAACCCACTGGACAGATATTATTGAAGCTTTAACACCGTTTCAACAGAAAACAGAATCATATCCAGTTGTAAGCATGACTCAGAATCATGAAAACAGCAGAGAACATGCTGTTGATGCATTTTAAACTGTAGCTACGTAAATAATTTTTCACGGATCCTTCTTATCTGCATATAGAACATCAACAACAATGTTCTCTCAGTGTTTCCTTCTCCCACAGTGTGTACAGAACATTTACAACAAACAAATCCATTCAAGTTGTCCTATCAATATTTCATGCCTGTATTTCTTACCACAGAGAGCAGCCCTGAAACTTTAATGGTCACTCCATTGCGTGTCCTGTTCTGGTGAAGTTGACTTTGTCTTAAAAATTCCTGAATAATTAAACAGAGTTGCAAACAAAAAATCCTTTGAAACCTTGAGGCCTTGTTTTATCTCTCTTCAACCAACGCACACTTCTGCATGGTGGCGTTTTATGTAACTGCATTGTGTAAGAGTTACTTAAAACAAACCCTGAATACAACTGGCAAACTAATGGAGGTTTTTTTTTTTTTTTTTTTAGCTTTCGGTGTTGTGTGAAATAACATGCTGTTGCGTAATTTTACCATTCGTGTGTCACGCAAGCTTTGAAATGCCACGACCAAATCATTTTACATCTCTTTTAGGATGAGTTAGGAGCAGTTTGCAACACAAAGGATTAGGTGTGTTAAAATTAGACTATTAAATCAACTGTGCCGACCTCAAAATGTTCACAAAATGACTCTAAAAATGCAAACATTTTCAACAAAGTGGCACACATTTTCTTTTATTGCATCAAGAATGTGGTTTGACTCCATTATGAACTGGCATCAACATCCCTGAGACATCCTGGAGTCTGCAATGGAGTTAATGGACATAAATGACCACTGGGATATGAAACTGAAGCTCCTGTTCTTTACCTTCAGTCTAAATAGTGTCAGTAAGAACATTACTCAAGTTGCATTCTGCTAAAAAGTTCATATTTTTGGATAAAGTACTATATGGATAAAAGAAAAAAACAAGAGTGTTCCAATTTCATCACATTATCGATAACCATGTTCAGCAACTAGAAAATTATGAATTAATTACTTTGAATCAAATTTTAAAGTCACAATGAAATTAAAATGAAAAATTCTAATTTTTTATTAAATATTGCAGTGTTCATTATAAATGATTTTTCTGTGCCCTCATAATCTTTAATTAAAATATCTTCTTCTTGCAGCAACATCTCTTCTCTGATGTCCTGTTACACTGTTAAAAAAATACTGTAAATTTTACAGTATAATACTGGCAATTTAATAATACAGAATTTAATTTAATTTACAGAATTTCCCTGTATTCTCTGATTACAGTAAATAACTGTATTTTTTAAATTACGAAGGGTCAATTTACAGCAATATTCTGTAAAATTGAGTCAAACCAACACGTGACCCCAGAATGCATTGCAGTTTACAGCAATATGGTGTATTATTAAAAAACAGCCAGCGGCTGTAAAATAATGCTGTAATTTTTACAGCAATTCATTACAGTGTAACTGGCATGAGGGCAAGATAACCTGTCACTCAAATGACATCACCGCAGTCGCAAATCACAACCATCCAATCAAATCCCGATGGACAAAATCAAGTCCCACCTTACATTTTTTCTTGTTTGAGAAGCCATTTCACTCAGATATACGTCCATTTCATGCTGACTTCCGGTTTACTAACCTTGGTTCCCTAAGATAAATGAACAAAGCATTGCTTCAGTTTCCCATGCTTATGGGGAAAACTGAATACTTTTCTCTGAATACTGAAGCCTGATTGGTTCACCTGCATAGACAAATGGCTTTTCAGACCACCAAAACAGGCAGGGCCCATTGCCTATTTAAGTCGTGCTGAAAGCCATTTTCGACCGAGCGGCAGCGTCGAATCTCGTGTAGGCGCAGTAGCACAGCAAGCTACGCAATGCTCGTTCCCGTTATCTAACGTTAGAAACCAGAACGTTCCCTTTCAATATGGTTCACTCGCATTTCGTCAGTATCTGACGCTTAAGGGGAACGCAATTCAATAGCTCCGTGCTACTAGTACAGATTACCAGTGATAGGAACCTAAAATATGTCTTGCTAGAAAACTGGAGTGAGTCATTCTGTTTGATCATTTCTAAAACCAAATTTGTCAAGCTGGGAATGGCTTACCAAGCCTGACTTCAGGCGGCGAGGGGTTGAAGAGCCGCAGATGGCAGCCTGCCGCACCATGGAGGGGGGCTGATGCATCTGGCAGGATAATGAGGCAGAATGCTCTTTTTGAGAAGGTGTTTTTTTTTTTTTTTTTTTGACTCGCTATAAAGAGGTGAAAAGAGGTCTGGTGCAAAAACCACTTGTGGAGCGGACCCAGTACTGACAGCAAACACAATGACTCCAAAGTCCAGAATTGAACAGACGCTCTGCTTCACCTCAGGTTCAGCCATTTGCAAGTTCAGCCATTTGCAGGGGATGCGCTTGGCATCCTGCTGAATCGATGACGACTTAGGGAAACTCAAAGTTGACTTGACTTGACTTGAACTTGAACACTTTGGCTGGAAGTGGAGCATTACTTGTCAAGTCAAGTCAAGTCATCTTTATTTATATAGCGCTTTTTACAATGCAAATTATGGCAAAGCAGCTTTACATTAATAATAAAATGGTGTCATTGTGCAGCTTATTCTATATATTATTGATTCATTCCATTGCAAATATCAATAGTTATTAGTCTAGTTAATTTATGTATATCAGCACTGCAGAAAACAGTGACGTAATCGTCCGGCTCAGCTCAGTTCACATACAACGACACCAATGCAGGCATATCAAAAACACTGCTGAATATCAAGCAAGTGTCCCCAACGTAAGCAAGCCAGAGGCAACAGCGGCAAGAACCAAAACTCCAACAAATGGAGAAAAAAACCTCGGGAGAAACCAGGCTTAGTCGGGGGGCCAGTTCTCCTCTGGCCAACAGTGAACACTTGTCCGATACTCAGGCAGAGTTACAGGTCATTAAATCGATTTGGAATCGCAACAGTCAAAATATTTAATCCAGTTCCATCTAGTTTAAGATCTTTTTGATCACGCCGGTATGGGACGGTTTGTTTGGGATCTGTGCCACTGGCTGATGAGTCGGTAAGGTCTTCACAAAGGACGAGCTAGTTAACACAGTCTCCGCCGACACCACAGGCCACATTGCTGCCGCACACAGGCACAGGTTCCCCGTCCGACCCGGACACGGTCCGGATCCAGCCAATCACGTTAATTGGTAAACCTCGGGATAAGCAGAGAGACAAAAATTAGCATAGACGCCATTCTTCTTCTGATGTACCGAGTACATCTGGTGTTATAGGAAGTGTTCCCGGTTCCGGCTGACCTGATCTATGCAGCCTAACAATCCTTTAACGGATATGAAGACAAAAGTTTATAGTGCGTCATGTGTATGCCAGGTTAAATAGATGCGTTTTTAGTCTAGATTTAAACTGACAGAGTGTGTCTGCTTCCCGAACAATGCTAGGAAGATTGTTCCAGAGTTTAGGTGCCAAATAGGAAAAGGATCTACCGCCTGCGGTTGATTTTGATATTCTAGGTATTAACAACTGGCCAGAATTCTGAGATCGTAATAGACGCGAAGGACTATAATGCATTAAGAGCTCACTCAGGTACTGGGGAATTACTTGTCATGGTTCACTCTGTCTCTCTGTGATTGTGTGTTGCTGCTGATGAGCTGATTTGCGTCTCTATTTAATATCTGTGCATTTTGCCATGTTGTCAGATCGTTGGTGTGTTCGTGCAGTGTTGTCCTGGCTGTGGTTGAGTCTCTCTGGCCCAGTTGAAACAGTTTTGGATTACCTGTTGGACTCTTGACAGAGGACTGGTTTGCCCATTGCAGTCTGTGCACTACCAAGAAATAATTTGCCCTCTGCACCCACGATGTCTGACCCTTGCCATCTTTCCTGCGGTTATTTTTCCTAATAAACTGATATTATCTGCATTTGCTTTTGATTAATTAACATGCAGATAAGTATATCATATAAGCAAATATTAGCAATATAACAATTATATTTGAAATGAATTATTTAATGTATATAAATATGTGGGCAATACATTATAAATATGTTTTGTATATATTTATCATATATTATTCTTATATTTTAAATAATTCATACGTGTATTTTCTGTGTCTGATGAATATATTTAAGAGTATGAAAGATGGGTAACTAAAGTGGTAACTAAATACATTTTTTAATACAGAGATAGCATGTTAAAAGCACATTTTAGTTCACATTAATGGTCTCTCAAAACAGCACAGCTGAGTATGCTTAGATGTTCTTAAGATTATCTTAAGTACTAAAGAAGAATTTTTAGTATATTAAAAGTGCACTCTGAATTTTTTGTCCACTAGGGGTCACTAGACAATTCAAAACAATAATAAAGGCGTAGCTTGATGACGCAGTGAATATGGAATCATGGAACCTGTTGTCAAGCCGATGGATCTAATAATCATTATGGGGAAATAATGTTTATGGATGAGTGAAAGCATGTTTTTTAACATGACTGTCTGAAGTTGGGCATGACCAAGAATCGCAGACACGATTGCTATTGAGAGACAGATATCAGTGGCACACACGAGTCCTGGGGGATATAAAGAAGAAAGACATTTCATTCTAACGAACTACTCGCAAGTGCTGAAATAATACTCATACAGGTCAGTTGATTTGACAAATTAAAACGGTGAGGTAACGCAGCGCTGTTTCACTTGATCAAACGTCACACTATCATACTAAACTGCATTTGAGTGTGTGGAGAGTTGTATGTTTTGTATTAGTTTGTCGTCTGTATGAGACTTAACAGTAAGCTAGATCAAGATTAGAATATCATACTGATGATATTCTTACACTTCCTCGTGTTGAACTGTATAACATTGATTAGTCTTATGTAGCCTACATTTGCTTACCTTGTCTAATAACGTACAAGAGCGTCATCTCCGTCAAGTCAAAGTTTGTCCCAAAGCTCTCGCCATCTCGGAAACGCCACGCTGACATTGATCCTTGTTTTATTTATCCTCTTGTCCCAAAGTTTGCTTGCCATGGTCCATAATGTTTGAACGAAACAGCAGCAGCGTGCTGATAGACGTTATACAGCTGTCCGTGTCTGTTGCCATGGTTACTATGCAGTACAAGCAGAAACCAGGGATAACGCAGATATTATGTCATTGACAGGCGGAAAATGACGAGAGGGACGGTGCACTATTTAAAACTGTGATTTTCTCTGAATTTACAAATTCTTGGAAACATTTAGGATAATGTAAGTACACAGCTGATCGAAATATATAACACTGTGCAAGTGGTTTTTGGATATTTTAATTACATTTTTTTTACATATTGTACCTTTAAGTACAAAATTAGTTGCACAATAGTAGAGCACTTTAAGTAGCTACATTATGGAAGTGTACTAACATAAAGTGTACTTTAGTGCACCTTTTGCACCTGGGAACACTAGTTAATGCAAACACAACATTTGTTATTCTATTTGTTAATCTTTGTTAATGTTCATTGTTTATTCATGTTCATTCACAGTGCATTAACTAATGTGAACACATACAACTCTTAATTTTAATAATGTATTAGTAAATGTAGAAATTAACATTAACAAAGATTAATAAGTGCAGTTCATTATCTGTTCATGTTAACTAATGTAGTTAACTAATTAACCTTATTGTAAAGTGTTTCCCAAAAAATATTAGTTTTTGTATAAGATTATCTACTAATTCCTTCAGTATTTGTCACAAACGTTTTACAGCCTTTTGGTCTTTTTTGCTGTTTCTGAAAGTCGTGTGTGCTAATTAAAATGAATGCTGTAGGGAGAGGCAGTTTAGCATTGCTCAGCTAATGATTTTTGCTCTTTAAGGTGCTGGCAGATGTGAGTGTACATATCTACAGTATGTGAGTTCTGGTGGTTACTCGTATAAATCACTTTAATCATCTGTGATGCACATGGGAATTTACACTGCCTGGCCAAAAAATAAATAAATTAAAATAGTCACTGTTTGGGTTTAAATAGGCAAACACTGAGTCCATGACTGGATCATTATTGCAGTGATTATTATGTTTCTAGCATGTTATATTTCTGGCAACAGCTCTTCTAACCCTAATTGATGGAATGTGTTGCTTTTCATTTCTAAAACAACCATGAAGGATGACAATGTCAAGATTCATCAGGCTCAAATTGTGAAAGAATGGTTGGGAGGGACCATGAAGAATCTTTATCACACATGAATTGGCACCTCTAGTCCAGACCTTAAATTCATTGAACGTTTTTGGTATATGTGCTGGAGTAGACTTTACAGAGTGCTTGACTCTTGCAATGTTAATACAAGATCTTGACCAAAAACTGATGCACATCTTGATGGGAATAAATGTTGTGATGTTGAACGGAAGAGCCGAGCACTCTGTAAAATCTACTCCAGCACATCCAAAAGGCTTTGAAGAAAAGAAAATGATTCTTCATGCTCCCTTCCAACCATTCTTTCAGTTTGAATCTTGGCTTTGTCATCCTGAAAGATGGTTGTTTAAGAAATGAAATTAGGGTTAGAAGAATCTTTGCCAAACAAATAACATGCATAACAATCACAGCAATAAAGATCCAATCATAGACAGTGCAGCATTTGGCTATTTAAATCCAAAAAGAGATCTAAAATCTTTTTGTTTTGTTTTTGTTTTTTTTGCCGAGCTATGATTACATAAGGTTTAATATTAAAAATAATAATAATGTCAGATAACACATTAATCTTTTAATATTTTACATGATTATTTTTTAAAATGTAATAATTGAGAGTTCTTACATGCTCTGGCTAATGACTGCTGGACTACATAGATTCAGATTGTCCAAAAGAGGATTTTTAAAGAAAATTTATCTCGAATATTTATAATGATGTTTGGAGTTGGAGTAGGGCCTCAAAAATAATTACTAGTCAAATATGTTGTTGATTTGAACATGCCTATAGGTTAGATATTCCATGAGCAACATTACAAAGAAATTTAACATTGTCAGCTGTCGTTAAGACACCTGTACATGAAAACTATTGTCTAATATAATCTCTCAAAACGAGTGAGCACCATCATCCCCAATATGCTCTCTAGATAGTCAGGAGACACAGCATATTACTCATTCAACAGTTGTCAGAAATGTTTTTTCAAAAATAACTAGCAAAATATCGAAGGAGGATGAGTTATTTTTAGCTTACCATATGCAGCTCCATCAAAGCCTTTGATGCCACATCACATGCTGCACGCTTCATTTATTAAAGAGACAAGAAGATGATGCAGCAGTCACGAACAGAAAGACGATGAAGGTATCATGTTTTCTGAGAGCAAAACATCTTTAGTAACCCCTCATCTCTTTAAACATGTTGTCAATGCTCAGGGTGAGTGATAAAGGTCATCTTCTCAAAGGATCTCACAGCGGGCCACTATTCTACATGTGATAAACAGGTAACACGTGCTAAAATTATTACTCAAAAACACAAAAACCAGTCAGTTCACAGTACACCTAAATGCCCTGCTGTGTTGTGTTTACTGGTTAATATTACATCTGAGTACACAGGCTATTCAGATTGAATTTTAAACACTTAAAATTATACTTCAGAGTAATCTGTTCCTGTAATTCACTGACCTGTGTTCACTGTTGGCCAGAGGAGAACTGGCCCCCCGACTAAGCCTGGTTTCTCCTGAGGTTTTTTTCTCCATTTGTTGGAGTTTTGGTTCCTTGCCGCTGTTGCCTTTGGCTTGCTTAAGTTGGGGACACTTGCTTGATATTCAGCAGTGTTTTTGATATGCCTGCATTGGCGCCGTTGTATGTGAACTGAGCTGAGCCGGACGATTACGTCACCGTTTTTTGCAGTGCTGATATGCATAAATTAACTAGACTAATAACTACTGATATTTGCAATGGAATGAATCAATAATATATAGAATAAGCTGCACAATGACACCATTTTCTTATTAATGTAAAGCTGCTTTGCCATAATTTGCATTGTAAAAAGCGTTATATATGTAAAGGTGACTTGACTTGGTTAATCTATGTGATAATCTATTGTTTACTTTATAATATAAGTACTTTCACATTGCTGGATATACAAGTTTGAATAAATAAATACTTTGCAATCGTAAGCATATTGCCAAAACAGTTATTTTTTTCAAACAGACATTTATGTACAAACTATAATATTACACTAATTTTAAACACTGTTGTTAAACTAAGCTTAAGATAACCAGTGCAGGTTAGTAATCACACATGGGTCATTCAAAGTTCGTTTTGAGAGATTGTTCATAACAGATTGTGATTATTAAAATAAATACAGGTGACTATTCCATGAAGTACCAGAGGCTAGTGTTTGATATAGGCATGTTATGATGGCCAAACAGATCATTAGTAACACCAGATGACAAATATTCCAATTAAACACTGTCTTTTTGAAGAGAACTGTTCCATAATTTGCTTTGTAATACTCAAATATTATTTATTGGTGGTAAACAATGTGAACTCAAAAAGCAAACACAGAGCTTCTGGACCACTAGAGTGTCCAAAAAAAATAAAAAATTCACTGACTGTTTTCAAACAAGTTTCCCATTCCAATGTTTACCATTGGTCGAAAAAAAAGAAGAAGATGCAACCGCCCTCAAAGTCCTATCACTGGTTGAGTCAATATTGCTGAATCTGACTGTTCGAACGCAGTCATGTTTTAATAGTGACATATTGTTTGCACTGTTCAGAGGGGAAACAATATACAAAAATATTATATTTATAACTGTCTCTTAATAGCGGTGAAGGTATTTCAAAAGTGAAAGAAAAAAAATGCTCCGGTTCAGCTTTAAATTCAGCATGAAGCAGAAGTTGTGATCGACTTTTCAACATCTAAGTGAAAAGTAGTGAGAGGCTTGATTTTGTCTATCAGGAATTGATTGGATGGCTGTGGTTTGCTGTGATATCATGCGAGTCACAGGTTGTCCCGCCCTTGCACCGTTCGTTAAATGTCATCAGAAAAGAGATGACGCTGCAAGAGGGAGATGCCATTTTGATTAAAAATTACGAGGGCACATGCATTTTTACAAAATAATGATGTGCATGCCTATATAATTTATAATGAACACTGCAGTATTAAAAAAAAAAAAATCAAAAGAATTGTTCATTGTTTGATTTCATGGTGACTGTAAATGTGATCTTGGTTTCCAGATGGATCAGTCATACATGATTCAGTTCGATGCTGGAAATGAAAGGAACAAGACATTTACTGAACAAGATGGCTATGACTATGAGAATATATCAGCTCGGTGTGACTGTAGTTCACTGGGGGCATCAAAGTTCAGTTTGTGGCATGATTCACACATGTTGCCATGGTTTTCTGTCTCTCACCACTCACTGCCTGTGTTATTACAGTCCTTATTATAAAGCTCCATAGCTCTTCTGTATTCCCCCTTGTTACTCATTTTGTTCTTCCTTCATCTGACTCAGGTCGACCTACTTAGCACTCAATCCCCTGTCTTTCTGAATATTATTCTCTTTCAGTCTAATTATTGGAATTATCTTTTCCTAATACTCATTCTCTCATCTTCCTCTTAGCAATTTGTGTCTTTCATTCCATATCCCCAAAAACAACATTTGGAAGTACTCATACATCAACACTTGGACAAATGGTCACAGGCGCGATGGTTTCACAGTTTCATTTACTAGAGATGAGCGCTCACTAAAAGAACTCATCGATTATGATTTCAAAACAAGATCATTTTGATCCAGACTTGTCTGATTTTTGAATGGGCAAATCAGTTTGCTCCAGTTTGACCAATTTAGGCCGTTTAGGCTGTGAGCAGTTGCTGACATGATAGGTGTGCATTATTGCATTGATCGTGGGAACAGGGAAGTGGAAGCATTTCCTCCAATCATGTGAGTTTTTATCCGATAGAAAAAATAATAGTAAAACTCTCTTTTGTCTGATATTCTAAATATTTGTTTTATTTTATTTTTACTGCAGAATTTTCCAAAGGCATTGAATTTCACTGCATTTTGATGCCTGAAATTTTTATGCACCATTTTTTTGCAAAAGCAGCCGTTTGAACATTGCATATTAATGATAAAAGAAGTGTTGGGGAAAGTTACTTTTGAAGTAATCCATTACTCCCTAATACGCAATTACATTACTTAATTATTTTTGTGGAAAATAATGTGATACACTCTGCTTTTGCTTTTTTTAATAACAAAAATTGAGAGGAGATGACAACAACCATCTGCACTTACACAACCCCTCACACACACGATACCTCTGGAACAGGAGAGGTCAGAGTTGCAAAATCAGATAATCAGATTACATGATTTTCATTACTTGTAATGCGTTAACCCCAACACTGGGTAAAAGTTTAGGTGGTTAAAGGGATCCTCCACCCAAAAGCAATTTCCTTAGATTAACACAAAGATTAAAGAAAATCTATCTTTGCGAGTCCATGTAATGCAAGACGACTGTCACTTGTTGCAACAGCCTTACATTACACTTCACAATGTGTTGACACTGAACCCATGTTAATGACATTTGCCTGGAAGCAATGGTCTACAGTTTAAAAAGTTTCACATTTTTGTATTTTCTGACACGCACCTGTTGTTTCACACATACTTTTGCTTCAGGGTTGTGTGGATTCCCGTTAATCCTGTTATCTTCCTTCAAAGTTTAGCTCCAACCCTGATCAAACACAACTGAACCAGCTAAATAAGGGCTGCGTCCGAAAACATAGGCAGCTGAATTGTTTATTTAATAACCACAATAGTAATTTCTCGGAAGATATGACATCAGTAATGGGAAACGTTGGTCAAAAACGTACCTTTACACACAGAATGGCACAGGATTGTGGGATATCAAAGGCAGTGAAGGGTGCATCGATGCTGCCTTCAGGAATCGATGAGATGAAGGTATATCTCAGGAGACAAGAAGTGAAGCCAACACTGGATTGCGAAGTGCCTTGATGCCTTCCTACCTTGGAATACGACCTCTGAAGTCAGCATTTTTAAGTTTAAGATCATCAGGAGCGCTTGATAATTACAAACAGGTGTGTTGGATCTGAACTCTATAGATAGATCTCCAGGAACAGTATTGGCCTCCCCTGTGGCCTGTTGCAAGAAGCTAGTTGAACAAACACAGAGTTTCAGAGTAGGTTTAGAGTTCCAGATGAATCCAACATGGGTTATTTCAGGTTCAGCGGTCTCACAATGCTTGGTATAACCTTTCTCTGTCAACTCAGGTTTGATCCAGTGTTTGCGATTAACTCTGGAGCGCGTGCAGTGTGACGTGCAGCAAACAGCCAATCACACGCAACATGTAGAGCGTCCGTTTGATTCACTTCTCGAGAGACAATTCGCAATTCGCTGCTCTTCTTAATATTAAGAGATTGTTTCAAAAAATATCATGAAATTAAACACATTTACCAAGCAGGAATAAACACTGCTGCTGCATTGAAAGTCTGAGTAGGCAGCTGAACGAAAATATGACTATATCAACACATGAGGATCAGGCTTAGTAATTTATAGGTTCACCAAGAGCGCAAATGAATACATGTAAGATCAATTTGTTTCAAAAAGATTTATAATTTACTTTAAAAGCTAAATTATATATGAATTGTCAATATAATAATTATATGCATATATTATATGAAATATACATAATTATAATGCATATAATTATAATAATAATTAATTAGCAATAAAACATGAGCAATTTTGTCTTTAAATTTCTTTCATTCTTAACAGATTTCATTTGGAGCGAGAGATACAGGGGGGGTGGCTTTATTGCATCAGATGTCACTTTACTCACAACTGATTGTGATCTAGAGTAACGGTGTGTTCAAGTCATGTCGGAAAGATCGTTTTTACAAGCTGAACGCACATGAACGCCACCCCAATGTCGTAAATACGAGTGGGAAGCTAAGGATTTTCTTTAAGCTCCGATCTGCACGAGTTGTGGGAGTGTCAGAGAGAAACATGGCGGAATACCACGATATTATAGATATTTAGCAGTGACATTGTCCAGCTTTATATATTTACAACAAAGTAAGCGAATTGCCTGCACAAAATATGGTAGCATTATAATATAACAACATAATATGGAACAATAAAGTTTACTAAAAACATTTAAAAAAAAAAAAAAAAAAAAAAAAAGCAAAACACACCTGATGCACATTCTTTGTTCTTCATTTTCTATAAGTAAAAGTGCTGCATTTTTGGGGAATTAATCAGGAGAAGGTACACTGCCAACTTACCCCAATGAAAGTGACTTGAACACACCTGGCTTTGTGAACACGACTTCCCACCTCGTAAATACGAACTTCCCAGAACGCAACCTGGGTTTGTGATCTCTAATAGATTGGAATACGTTCAAGTCATGTCGGAAAGATCGTACTTATTAGGTGAACCCATGGTAACTTGCGCTGTGTAGCATAAGTTACCATGGTGAAACCCGCTAAAAACCAATCCATCTTCTTGACCCTGAATAATCAGAGTTTGCTCAAACTAAACTCAAACCGGCTTCATGCAACAGGCCACTGATTTACACTCTGTTGTTTTTGAAGCATCAACTTTTGGGTTCCCATACACTTGCATTATATGGACTATTATTATCATTCTTTTTCTATATGTGAAGAAAGAAAGTCAAATACATCTGCACGGCATGAGGGTGAGTGAATTATGAGAGAATTTTTCCTTTTTTGGGTGGAGTATTTAAGAGGACATTGCATGTGTTCATAGAGATCTTTGATAATTAAATTTATATTTTCAATAAATTAGGTAGCTCCCTTTGGTCAGCCCATTCTTGAGTCAGGGTTATTATAGTTATCTAAAATTAAAACCATTAAAAAAAAAAAAGTTTGTTATTTGAAATGAAATAAAATATTTAAAGAACACACTTATTTTATTTCAGGTAATTGCTAAGACAACATTTCTCATTTAGTTTAAATTCTTTACTAAAATAACTAAAACTAAAAGTGAATTAAAGATAAATAAAAACTATATTGACATAGTATCTCATGATCACCACATGGACTTTCAGTTTGTTTTGTTCTACCACAATCTATCACCATGGACGCCTCCTTAATCACCACAGCTGTTTGTAATTATTTGTCTAATTAACTTCCTGTGTTCAATTGTATAAAAGTTCAGTTTAGTTGCTTCGTCATTTGTCTGGTCTCTTTATGGTTTGGTTGTTGTGCTTCATCTCTTTTGTATCCTGCCAGTCTGGATTATTAAAGTTGACCTTGTTTCTCCTTACGTTCATCTCCGTGTGCGACTGCAACCAGCGCGTAACACGCAGATAGTGTAACGTGTTGCTGTGTATAAAGCTCATGAAGATGAAGAATACTGAGAATAGACTTCACAAACACATAGGAGATACACGGAAGGAAAAATAACAACTAATATAACACAAGATCGTATAACACATGACTTCTGGGAGAAATCGTTAACAATACAAAACACCTGAGCAGAATGATTAACTGATTAGTTACCTAGGAAACAAACAAGATCTCAGGGAAACACAAGAGAAAAACAAAACACACACATGACAGACAGTCCACAAAACAAATTTACTAAAGCTAAAATGAAACTGGAAAAAAAAATCAACTTTATTATTTTAATGATACTAAAATTACGTCGCCTTAAGTGAATTCGGTAAGAGCAGACTGAAAATCTTCTCATTTGACCTCTGACCAGAAGATAAATGGAATGGGATTATATTGAATTTAACAGGGCTGGTCTGTAAGTGCTTATTTCCAAACTGCTCCACCTTCAAAACAACCTCCTCCCTCTCCACATGTTCCTCCCTTTCACTCCCCCTCTCTTTTTCTCGCACCCTTCCTTGCCAGGCAAACACTTGACTGAACATGATGTTTGTGGCTTAAGTAGAAAAGTCTACCTTTGATGAAGCTCATGTTAATGATATCATCCAATACCTGCAACAGCTCAAATGTGGAATATACGGAACAGCGATCCACCCTGACAGGTAACAGACTTTGCACAGCAATAAAATGTTTATTTATCATGTGTATCAAGTACACGGTCAGAAAAAAGGTACAAAAGCTGTTACTGGGACGGTTCCCTTTGTACCTAAAGACTGTATATTAGTACCTCAAAGGTACATATTAGTACCAAAAGTAGAACCTTTTTAAAGGATACCACTCCAGTGATAGCTTTTGTACCTTTTTTGTGTATGTTCATAGCCAGATAAATGAACTAGGAAAATACAAAGTCAGTTTGGCTTGAGAAAGACGTATATTTCTTGCGTATTCCAATGCACATTTACAGTCTACACGCAAATGCGGGGAATCCACTCCCCGTGCAGTTGTTCTGTTATTGACGCGCACAAGTTTACTGCCCTTTCACTGTACGACAACAACGTGAACATGACGAAAGGTCGTCGAGGGCTCAATATACCTGCAGACGGAGCTATATATAGCTGTACAAACACTCTTCACTCAAGATAAGAGCACCGTTCAGTGAACCGAGGTCGAAAAATAGAGTCATATCTCTAAAATGAATGATAAATTGACTTGCTTATTTCCTGCCCGTAAAAAAGCAACCATGAGAGAGCAATGCATTATATCGGAAAATTCATTTATGAGTGATAAGACTGCTGACTTGGTATCAGGAATGTGTAATGACACTTTATAGTTTTAGGCAGCCTTATCTAGTGCAATTTAACCTCTAACCCCTAACCCTAAAATTACCTTCCCTCCTATCTCTAAATACCTCACTCAATAGTAATAAATGTGGGAATATTCCAGAACAAATCGTAGGTATGTTAGTTCATAAGGCCCTCTATAAAGTAGAACAGAAGGCTAACATATGTATTTTTAATACTGATATGCATCATGTCCCTTTTTAACTTTAGAGTTCTTTTCATCAAAGTGTCGATCTCCGTCTCATATAGGGGTACGATTTAGGAGGTTATTTTTCTCAGACTCTTTTTCCTCATACTGTCCCCCGAACTTCTTCACCTCTGCTGTTTCTTTCTCCCCACCACATCAGCAAAATCCGTTTTGCAAATGATTCTTCACAGCCATAGGGATGGGAATGAAGGTGCTATTTTTAGCACTGACCAAGGGAGGAGAGAGAGAGAGTGAGACGCACGAGAAAGGGCGAGCAAGCAAACAGGCAAGAGAGAAAGAGGGAGGGAGTGAGACAGGGGAGAAAATCATTATTGTTTTGTGTGTGGCAGCAGTTGGAGGCTCTGAGCTGAAGCAGGGAGCGAAGGCAGCACAGGGAAGAGGAGACAAGACGAGAGGAGCGGAGGAAGAAGAGATCCACAGCAACGCCAGGCAGCCGGAGAGACCGCTCTCAGGTGGGACGCCGGCCTCAATACAAACTGACACAATCCGATGATTCCGATTTGATTGTAGGCTTTGATTTATGAGGATTAGGGCCACAGTTCTTTTCATTATTAGTTCATCAATTGTTATCAGAAACGGCGACCGCATGTCCCTCACAATGGGCTGTGCGAGATAGATCTGCTTTGAAAGTATATTGCCTTCGTTGATAGTATCTAAATCCAAGCGTGTTTAGGCAACAAAAATTAGTTGAAAATAGGGATGGGTGGGAATTGGTGCTGGGTTGTTTACATTGGTCTGTCACAAAAAGAAAAATAGAGGGGTGTTCAGATGATTTGGGCATGGGGCGGAAGGGGGTGGGGAGGAGTTGCTTCACGGTGTGTGTGTGTGTGTGTGTGTGTTTATGGTGTGCTCTCCAATTGCTATGAAATCTGAGCACAGCATGGGATGTGATGGGAAGAGGCGTTGCCATGGAGACTGGGCTTGCACATATTCCTGTAACCAATCCCTCCCATTATATACATTGATTTCTGGCATTTACTGTACAGAGCGTCATTAAGGGAGGATTGAGCAGGTAATAACTTCTGAAATGATGCTGTTATTAATTATGAATATGAAAATAATGTGGGCCCTTAGTGTCAAAGCCAACAAGAGATGCATTAGAGGTCTGTGAGGGAGGGTATGTGTATATGCTGGTGAATTTGATATGTCTGTACGATTGATTGGTAGCATTAAACAATAATGTGTAGTTTGCTGACATTGGTTAAGTACATTAGTTAACGAATCAACATTTATTTATCTTGATGTTAAATTTCAACATTTATCAATACATTATTCAAATTAAATGTTGTGTCTGCTCGTGTTACTTAATGGCCTGATTTAACAATGTATCTTAATTAACTAACATTTAAAAAGATTAATATATATATATATATATATAGACCAGGGATTCTGAGTTGTTTCTTGAATCTACTTTGTCTCAAATAGCCTAAAATGCCATCAGAGAAACAGAAACAGTGAGAGGATAATAATAATAATAATAATAATAATAATGTGGATATCATAGACCAGATCATTTGAATTTGATTAGGAATGTTTCAGTTAACTTTACATGAGTGAATTTGTGATTTCACTGGAACAGTTTGAGATGAGAAACTGCATGCCTGTGACATGATGTGTGGGGGCAGCGCTCTTTGCCGTATACTGCCAACTGAGTCCACAGCTGATTTGAGAAAAGAATAATACTTCATGTACAATGTAACAAACCTTAATGTTTTCAACCAAGATATTTAGAGGTCACATTTATTGTTTAGCAAACTTCACAGGCAATTTCAATAGGCATCCACGCAATTTGAGAGCAGATTTTGCAACGGGTTTAAGCTGGTTTACCAACAGAAAGCTGCTTGGTTTGAAAGTGACTTCTCTGTGAACTGTGCTCCTTACATCACCTCACTATTGACAATAGACTGGTTTTGCCCACGGATTTTGCTAATGGCCGCACCTTTAAGCTCAAAGTCTCCATTTGTTCTCCATTTAATCTCATTGCTTATGTCGAAACAACTGAGATATTAAAAGATTAGTTCACATCAGAATTAAAATTTCCTGATAATTTACCCACCTCCACGTCATCCAAGATGTTTTTGTCTTGCTTTCTTCAGTCGAAAAGAAATAAAGGTTTTTGAGGAAAAGATTCAAGGATTTTTCTTCACCGAGGTATAACGGGTTGAAGGTCCAAATTGCAGTTTCAATGCAGCATCAAAAGGCTCTAAACGATCCCAGCAGGGGAATAATGATCCCATCTAGTGAAACGATTGGTCATTTTCTAAAAAAAAAAAAAAAAAAAATGTAAATATTTTTAACCACAAATGCTCGTCTTGCACTAGCTCCGCGATGCACCACGTTGGAAAGGAAGGTCACGCGTGATGTAGGCGGAAGAGCTAGTGCACCGCAGAGCTAGTGCATGGCGAGCATTTATGGTTAAAAAATGAATTTTTACAAAATGTTTTGCTAGATAAGACCCTTATTCCTCGGCTGGGATCGTTTAGAGCCCTTTGTAGCTGCACTGAAACTGTATTTTGGACCTGCAACCCCCCATTGAACCCTGTTGAAGTCCACCATATGGAGAAAAATACTGGAATGTTTTCCTCGAAACCCTTAACTTATATTCAACTGAAGAAAGAAAGACATGAACATCTTGGATGACACCGAGGTGAGTAAATTATTAAGAAATGTTAGTTCTAGAACTAATCCTTTAAAGTAGCCTAATTGGTAACACCTTACAATGAATAGTTAACATTAGATAACTACATTTGTTAACATGAACTAACAATACAAAAAATCTAATATTTATTAATCAAAGACATTGAAATCAAAAGTGGTATCTGACAATACTATATATAGTATATACAAATACTCGATTTTTAACTATTTCTGCTTCTACAGTCATGCGTCCCAGGTCCAGATTACTGGCTAAACGGGGCCTCCCCACCATCAGGGAGGGCTATGAGGAGCTGGTGCAGGACCTGAACCAGACCAACAGCCAGCACACAACCACGCAGGACTACTTCCTCTCCATCTGCCATCTGGCCCGGCCTACCTTCCCTTTGCATGAGCCCGACTGTGACATCCTCTCCATTGGCCCTTTGGATTCCCCAAAGCCCTGCCTACGACTGCACCGCCTGCGCCAGCATCTGCAGCCTCTGCAGCCCCACACCTCCGCGAGCAACGACCAGACAGTTGAACAAGCTCATGAAGAGAAAGAGACCACCAGATCTGCTCCATCCGAACCCCTGCAGGCCCAAGCCGCCCCAGAGGAGGACAGCGGTTGTGGAGGTGACGTCCCCAACCCTGCAGATCCACTGGAGTACCTCTACAGCCACAGAGGTGCGCAAGCTCTCTCCACCAGAAGGGGGAGCATTCCTCCACGCCGGCCACGCAGCGACACCTTCCCGTGCTGTTCCTCGGCATCTGCCGCCCCGCGCAAGAGCAGCTGCCCAGAGCTTTGCCTGGCTGAAACAGTCACTGCAGCGACAGTCCAACAGCGGTCGCAGCTCAGCAGGAAGAAGCTGGACGATGGTGGCCTGACTGCGCGCAGTGGCGTTCCCAACAAGCTCGACGGCACCCCTGCTGGTTGGAGGGGAAAGAGCAGTCGCTGCATGGACAAACAGACCATAGTGTCCCACTGGATCGCAGAATGCCGCAGCGCGTGGAAGGAAGCCCGCATTCGCGCATGCATGCTGCCCGCCATTGCTGAGAAGTAATCAGCTTGTGTGAAAATCTCTTTGCGGTGAGGCTAAACATCACGTAGAGTAACGTGGATTATTTTGGAATTATGAATTTGCACTTCAGGTTTATATGCATATAGATTTTTGGTGTACTTTAAACCCGTAACCCTATAGATGGTGCCATGTTGAAACCACACCACAGTGTAGAGTTACCATCAATGTCAATGATAAGACTGAGTCAGTTCAGTAATGTCCATTCGTGATCAATAAATGCATTGATTGTTGGATGCCTTTAAAATTGTTTAGTGAAATTTAAAGACTTAAAATGTATCATCACAAATGCAGTTCTAATATACACAAACACAATGTAGTTTAAAGAATAAAAGTTACAGAAATGCATAATATTCACATATAAGAATCTCACTGCGGCCACAACAATATTTGGCCGGGCCGTTTTTGAACACCTGGGTTTTAGCGAATTTGCATACTAGGCAGCTACTGTGATGCAGAATAAATATGCCATGCCTCCTTGAAATATTATTGAACATTTGATGGCATTTCCAAGATTTTTGGAAAAAATGTTCAACAAAAGATCTGACTTGGATTAGGGCGCCTTTCTCAGAGATATTATGCCCAACTATTATTTCTATACAATGTCGAAAACGCTTCTTAGTGGACTTAAATATATTGGTATTTACACAACAAGCATTGATAATTCCATCTTACAACAAAAGCAAAAGGATATAAGATCATGTTGAAAACAGCCATTATGTTTGTTTTCGGGCCCTTGTTTTGCAGTTTTAAAATGGAGCTGTAGAGTGAACTGGATATTCTGGTTGGAGGATAAATGATTAAATCTCTTGGACAAGGAATCACCTTTGTTCAACAGCAGACCATGAAATGGAAAATCTGAACTACATCATTTTGATATTCAGATGTATGGCAAAGGCCAATGTAGAACTGCACTATTATCCTGTTTGTACATACCCAGAAAATCTTGTTTTCTCTGCATTAATTTGGTGTTTCAGTATTTTAAAATCGTCTTACTGTTAAAAGATTAATTATACGGTTGCATGTGAATTTGTAAATTATTTTGTATTCATGCTTAAGAAATTTCTTTAAATTATTATTATTATTATGGATGTAATGATTTGAGAGAAACTGTATATTACACTATATGAGAAAAGAAAATCTGTTGTTTGTAAATTTTCAGCAACCTTGTACTTTTTTTTCCACTTTTTTAAATTAATAAAATGTCTGTGATTTATGTATGAGTTTTGCGTTTTCCTCTCTTCCATCAACTAGATTTAAAATTACAGTGAGTCTTCTGAGACAATTAGTTGTCTATTCCATTTGCTGTAATACCGATCAGGCAAAAACTGTTAAATTGACTTTTATAACCTATTATTTATATTAATACATTTAAATAAAATGTATAGATCCACAGAAAAAGCTAATGAGCATTATGGTTTAGCAACCCCTCAGCAATACCATCATTTGACCACACATTACTATTGTGTTTAATACCAAGTATTTTTAACTAACTTACTGTAAACTGCTAAAAACACAGCAGTGAGCTGCAGCTTTTCAGTACAAAATAGTATGACAATGATGCGACAAAACTGTCATTACTGGTGCGATAAATTTAAAATGTATTTTTAAAGCCCATTTAAATACAACACACATTTTTCCAAAGTGCTGCCAGCTTTGGTTGCAAAAAAAGATGATAAAATGGATCTAAATGCAGCAGTTTTCATTTTATTAACCAAAAACTCAAAACAAAACACTCCAAATATACTTAGACAAGAATCAACTGGAACATAACAAGTAAAGCAGATGAGAACAGACTTAAATAGACAGACAAACTAATCAATGAAATTAACAACAGGTGCACATGATAATCAAATAAATAAGAGACCGTAGGAACAAATACAAACCCAGAAAACTGTAGCTACTAGAATATGTGTAAAACTAATACAAAACAAAAACAGACCTCAGAACTCAGGGGCTATTCCAGAAAGCAAGGTTAACTCACCATCACATATATATATCGATTAACCCAAACCTTGCTTACTCAAGGTATGCCGGTTCCAAAAACGCGACATAACCGAAAAAGCCCATTCTCAATTATATTGCATTTAGAGCGGGGAAGACTAACAAAAGATGAGCCCAGCCTAGCCCAGACAAAGCCTTATACAATCAACAGAATATTAAAATAAATAGAAAACTTCAGATAAAGGAGGCAAGAACTGAGGTAATGTGCTCCCTTTTTTTTTTTTTAGTCCCTGTTAGAACTCTAGCAGCAGCATTTTGCACCAGCTGTAACCAGCCAAAAGATGATTGTGGTAGACCGACAAAAATATGTATTGCAGTGTTCAAGCCTTTATGTAATAAGGGAGTGAATCACTATTTCCAATCCGTCCTGGATAAGAAAATGACAGCCCTAAGATGGAAAAAGCTCCCCCAAAGAACATTACTGATTTGCTTTTTAAAATAATAAGGTGTTGAACAAGACACTAAGGTTTTTTAGCATTAGATGAGAGGGATTTTAAAGGGTTCGTTCACCCAAAAATGAAAATTCTGTCATTAATTAGTCGTTCCACACCCGTAAGACATTCATTGGAACACAAAGATATTTTTCAATAAAATCCGAGAGCTTTCAGTCCCTCCATTGGGAGCAACACAACTTACACGTTCAAGGTCCCGGACAATAGGTAAGACACTATTAAAGTAAACCAAGTGACTCCAATAGTTTAACCTCCATTTTATGAAGCTTCATGAGCGCTTTGTTTGTGCAAAAAACATAATTTACTTCTATATTTAAAAAATAACATTATCCAAAGCACATTCACGGAACAACTTCCAATCTGGATTCAGAGTCGACACAACACGCAGGCAATGCAATGCAAGACATAAATAAAATGTACTGAATGCTTCATAAAATTGAGGTTAAACCACCAGAGTCACATGGATTACTTCAATGATCTCTGTACCTTTCTGGACCTTAAATTTGCAAGATACATTTCTCCCAATCTAGGGACAGGAAGCTCTCAGATTTCATCAAAAATATCTTCAGTTGCTTTCTGAAGATGAATGAAGCTCTTATGGGTTTGGAACGACATGAGGGTGAATATTAATGACAGAATTTTAATTTTTGGGTTATAACTAACCCTTTAACTGCTTGAGTTTTAAAAAAGCTGAGGAAGAGCTAAGTAGAGCCAGCATTTCGGGTTTGGATTCATTAAAGCTGCAAAATGTTACTAGCCATCTATGTTTTAATTTCCTCAAAGCTGTGCAACATATCAGCTACAGCTATGCATTTCTGAAAAATGTAGCTCAGAAGCAACATATAAAAGAGCATTGGTGATAAAAATGGACCACATGTAGCTGTAGAAGAGGAAAAATCCTTTAAAAGTACTGCGAAGCTCACTCAGATCTCAGGAGGAATCATACCACATCAGTTCTGTTATTTTATTATGCCATTAAATATATTTGGAATTATTCATGTGTGTTGTAAATTAATGAAATGATTTATTGTGTCATGGCATCATTTTAAGAAATGCATGTTCTTTGTTATTTTGTATGTGTTCTTTTATTTATTTATTTTTTACTTGGTTGTATAGTAGGTGTTAACAGTAAAAAAACTACTAATCTAAATGGGGTCCAGGGTCTGGTAGGGTGCTAAAAACCTTCAAAGCTCATTTGATTAGAGAGAATAACCATCCCACCCCCCTTGTGTTAATCACTGTCACATCCCCCACCAAACACCAATGTACTACACAAAAACCCTCCATTAAAAGCACTATAGCGTCCCTTGCACCACCCACCACTGCCCTTTCAAGGGGACCCAGTACTTACTTGTGGCTTTACGTGGTTCTTTGGGGTCCTTATATGAGAACACGTGGCTCTGAAACTCCAGAGAAGCTGGATGCCAATGGAAACGAAATGTTCTTATTAACTAATCACAGAAGAATCACACACAATTTGTCTAGTTGGGTGCCTTTACTGAATTTTGGTGATGGTGTGTGTGTATGCTCATATGTACAGCAACAATCTTCTAATTCATTAAACGCAAAATCAGAGTTCAGTGTTTGTCTCTTTATGTAGCTTACTGTTACAGGTGTTGCATTAAATAAGATGTATTAAATGAGGAAAAAGTCATCCAATGCCGAGAAAGGACAATACACGTTTGCAACGACATGAGGGTAAATAAATGATAACTAAAATGTACGTTTGGGTGAATTATCTGGCATGTGTATTTTGGTCTTTTACTGCCCCGTGCGGCTAGTTGAAGTACTGCAGACGTTGCTGTGACAATAACAAACCATCGCGAGATTTGGGGACTGCAGCTCCAGTTGTGTTGTCTGGCGGTTGGCTAATTGTCAGAGACCTGAAGGAAGGGGAAGTTATGGCAGATAAAAAGGCCGACTTTTATCAAACAGATGTGATGTGTAATTTAACCATTCCGTTAAAACTGTCCTCAGTACCTCGGCTGGACTGTTAGCAGCTGTAGAGGAGGCGCAGGAACACTTCAGCAGGTAAAAACAACTGATTTCCGCGCTCTGTAGCTCGTCAGCGCGAGCGCATCTCTCAAACCGGTTTCAGGTCGCCGAAACTGGATTGAACAGCTAGTCTGCTAATTTACATACCATTCAACAAATATTGTTGTTGTTAAAACGGGAGGTAATTATTCACTATTTCGGTTATTGTTCCTTTTCTACTTTCGGACTTCGGAAAAAAAAATGTCGAAAAAAACGTTTCGTTTTTAACGCGAGTTGCCTTTTGACGTAGCGGATATCAGTTCTGGGAACTGAACATCATTACATAACATCATCCGGACGGTGTAATCCCATTCCCACTTCCCAGCATGCACTGATTCTCACGACAGTTCTGCTCGGTGTTGCGCTATCACTTAAATAACAGTGTTTAATCTCATTATAGACCGTTTCTAAAGCACATGTGCTATATTCTCAGACAAAACGCTCATCTTGCACACCGTCATAAATTCCTCATGCTTTAAAGTAATTTTTGGTTCTTCTCCAGCTTTTTCTGCCTTATACTGGCTGTGCTTGTCCTGGTGTCCCACAATGCTGATTGAGCAAACTTCAGCTTGTCAGCAAGATCAACCTGTGCTCTAGCAGTGGCGCAGCCGCTCTTCTCTGGTAAGAGATCGCCACATTTCATTTAATATGGTCAAACACGCTTGTGTACGAATGAAAACAAACGCTTTTGACATCGAAACGTATGTCTGTATGGCTTTGCAATAAGTTGAGTTTGAAGAAGTTTGTTTATAAGATGTTTCCTTATACGTTAATTATGAATGAAAAGCGAATATTCTCAGATATTCATAGGACCCCCTCCATGATCTAGATTTATTCATTTAGCAGATAGATTTGTGCAAAGGCTTTGTCATTGAAAAAGGCATGATTAATATGCAAATAGATACTGTCTTAAAGGTATCATTATTTTTGTCATAACATACGGTTAAGTTGTGGACCCCACATGCAGATGTTTTGGAAATGGTGTGAATAGAGTTGGACAATATGCAAAAATTACTATTTTTTCCATGTTCTATACATGTATGCATTTTTTTCACAGTATTCAGTTAATGGGTAACAGGTTCAAAAAAAGTTTTTTTTAAATCTTTTCAAAACAGAAGATGTAGTGCATATTTTTGAGTCATGAATGATGTGGTTAAACATGTTTCAGTTGTTAAATAACATTTCAAAGTGTTTAAATTCATTTTGTTTTACTTATGTCAGGCGGTACAACAAAATGGTTGTATGTATATATGTTTCCTGATGTGGAAAGTGTACCAACCTATGCATACTTAAAATTAGTAGTTTTTACCAGTATTTGAGAGTGCTCTACAAACCTTTTCACTCTGCCACAAGGATCAGTTGGGGTCCTGTGGATGATGCATTATCATGTTTACTGTTATTGCCTTGTAAATTCGTTATTAAAGAGCCATGTTTGCAGTTGTGCCACGCTGACATTAGTTTTTCAATTATCCCGACACCTTTTAAAGCTACTGATATTTGTGAAATGTTTATATGAAAGGTTTCAAACATAAAGTTACAGTATTTAGGCCTAGTTTTTAATTTAAGACACTGGAGTTGCAGGATAAAGCGTTAAAAAAAAAGGCGATCTCGATTCAAACATCCACGTGATCTTATTTCTAAATGACGATTTGCCAAAATAATACTGGAACATTCAAATCTGCTTTTGCGCTGCCGCTGACTAGGGCTGTGCAATATGGAAAAAATAATAACATTGCGTTTTTTTTTTTGTTTGTTTGTTTTTTTATGAATATTGCAATTGCGATTTATTTTGGTAATTGTTTTTGCTTTTTAAAACATGTTACATTCTGAATGTATTCAGTGCACAAGAAGTACATAACAAAATGTTTCACAATTAATTAACTGTATTAACAGCTTCATAAACAAAACTGTAATTAACTGTCTTTAAAACAGACAACATAAAATAAAGTAAGGTTAATTAACCTGAAATTTCAGTCATAATAAGTAAACTTCAAAATTGTATTTTAGTGAATGAAGTAACATACTGTACAGTAGGATTAACTGCTTAACAAAACTGTAAAAAAAAAGTGTCTTAAAAACAGACAACATAAAAAAAAATCACGATTATTTCACCTGCTTAAACTCATATTCAACGCCCGCTTTACATTTCTCATACAGCAACTTGTGTGAAATAAGTGCGAGTTGGCAGCTGGTGTCTTTTGTCCAGTGTTTGAATCCAAAACTCTCTCAAACGACTGATGTTGAATTTCTCTTTGGTACCAAATCACTTTTATTCTGAGCTGCATCCATATTTTTTCTTCTTTCCTCCCGTTTGCCTATTCTGTTCTCCGCTTTGCTTTGTTCTCATTTGTGCGCTGTGCTGAGTGAGCTCTGATTGGTTCACATCTTAAACATGCGCACAATAGCGTTGCAGTATTCTGAATTAAAATATAAATAAATTAACAAATAAAATTGCAGACTTGTGCGATTTAGAAATTGCATGTGCTCAAATCGCGATTGTTTTGTGATTAATTGCACAGCCCTACCGCTGACTCAGAGAGCCATTATTATCTTTAGGAATTACAAAAAAAAAAAATGTTAAGGAGTGAAACGGCTTCACAGTCTTTTCAACTTCGTAGTATTGTTATTTCCTTTTCAGATATTCAAATTATCACAAGTACCGTGTAAAAGTTTATAGCTTGGATAAAAACACTAATATGATCTATGGAAGTGATTTTATAGTGGATCAGACCCTTAAATAACAATTGTATCAATTACATCGTTACGCCACTAGTTGGCAAGTGACTATCGATTTCATTGAATCATTCAAGAGATTCGTTCAAAAACATTCATTCATCCAGTAATGAAAGTGAATCATTCAAACTTTTTTTTTTTTTAATAACTCAAGTTAACTAAACATTTTAAATAGACTGCAGCAACTAACATTTTATCATAACCTCTAGTAAATTAGGCTCGCATGTTTTTACATTTTGTTCGTTTCCTGTCTGTTGAGAATCGTGATCTGTATTTGAAACCAAAAAATCATGATTCTCAATTTATCCAGAATCGTGCCGCTCTAGAAGACGCCATTGTAAATGGTTTTCTCGTCTGTTCATTTGTTTGGACAGTTGCAACACCAAACATTTTGCGAGTTTGAGAAACAAATGTATGTATTATTTAAAAGTTACTAAATTAGTTCAAACTGGTTTTTATAGAATAAAGTGATCACAAATGTATCATTGTTTTAAAAGGAAATGATGCACTTGGACACTGCACTTGCCTGCATTGCCACAATTGTATGCGAACTGAACTGAGCTGAATGATTACATCACTGTTTTCTCCAGTGCTGATATACAGATAAATTAATAACTATTGATTTTTACAAGGGAATGAATCCATACTGAATTTATGCAAGCTGGACAATGACACCATTTTCTTTAAGAGCCTGTAGAGCTTCTTTTACACAGTTTGTAATTTGACACACAAGCGTTATATAAATAAAGGTGACTTGACTTGGACACAAATATCATGTCATTGATCGTCGTACCATTAATGCTAAGAGGGTAATTCATTCCACATGTTTGTCAGACGTTGAGGATGAATGTAATCATTTTTTGTCTGAAATGAAT
This sequence comes from Opsariichthys bidens, assembly GCA_037194245.1. Taxonomy (NCBI): domain Eukaryota; kingdom Metazoa; phylum Chordata; class Actinopteri; order Cypriniformes; family Xenocyprididae; genus Opsariichthys; species Opsariichthys bidens. Next base: position 2,944,428 of record CM074294.1, read on the forward strand.
TCATAAAACTTTAACAGTTTATAATAAGTTTTAAAATGTAATTCATTTACAAATTGCATTTATTGTCAAATAAGGTGTTGCATAATACAATTTGTATACTTTATAAATTATGGTTGTATGATATTCCTTATGTCTACTATGATGATAAATGCAATGTTGCATTCACAGAAAATTAGGAATCTTGGAATTTAAGCCACTCATTCATTGTGAAAGTGAACACACATCACCAATGATACAGAGGGTCATTTGACCTTTCGCAAAGACGCCTTTCAAATTTCAAATGTTATAATTTTTTTAAAGCATAAACAATGCCATATAGCGGCTCTTTAAAGTGTCGTGACAGACCGCTGTAGCTCTTCCAGCTCGTGAACTGATCATCTCTTCATACAAGTTCATTTATAACATCAAATAAACATTAAGGTCGTTTCAGCTGCTAAAGATCCGAGTACACACAATTGTTCAAGTTCACCAATGTTAATCTAACTCCTGGCTGCTTTGACTGAAAAAAAAAAAGGCGGATTCGGGGTTATGATTGGTCAGATCGCCCGTCAATCAAACTGCCAGCGATGGGTCAATTGAACACCGTACCAGGGTATTGCAGAATGTCTCTTTAATGATTAATCTGAGGCTGTTTGATGGTTCTTTGGCCTTAAAATCAAATATTGCTTGGTTAATATGTAACTTGTTTTTTTTCTCTTGATTTCCTCTGTAGTTTTGATCCAATCTCCTTAGATTGGGTTTTTTCCAGGCTGTCTTCACTTTTTGGTCTAACAGAACCACTTCCTTCAGTAGCCATGGTGTCCAGACCTGGAGACCTTCCAGGTAAAGGAGAGATTTAGACCTGTTTGTTATGCATTGCAGTGCATGAAGTGACCTTTTTAAAGGCTTGTCAAGGGTATTAACAAACGTTAACCTACGTTTTCAATAAGTTTAATTGCTGTATCACACCAGTTTCTTCTTTTTAATTAATTTAATAGTGGCTGTTTGTTCAGATGTTGTTGCTTTGCTCTTTTACCTCAGCCCTAGAAGCAGGTCCTGGTTCCTCCGAGGGACTCCTCGGAGGGATGTCCATTCCTGTCGGAATGACCCGTCGAGCTCTCAGCTATGATGATAATCTTGAGCGGCCAATGTCTCCACCTCCAAATGACATTAATATTAACAACCTGTGGAGGCGACCAGTTATACCGGAGAGGAAGTTCGCACGACTTGCTGAGGTTTGTGTGCATTGCTTATTCTTTAACCGATTTGCCTGCAGGAAAATGTAAATCGAAGCTCATAGTAAACCATTTCATTGTACAATGTCTGTTCGTGTATATCGCAATTTTAACTTTCCTTGCCTGAAACTATCAAGTACAATTCAATTCAGTGTGTTTTGATGTTGGCCATCAAAAATGTTGGCCAAGTGTTGCTTCTCACACTTTTGTTTTAATTGTATATTAATTTCCAGTGTTTTACAATTTGTTTTCATCTTTTAATGAAAATGTAAGTGTAATATAAGTTTAAATTTCATGTCATATTCTTTAATTTTGGTAAAAGACTGTAAGAGACGTAACTCTAACCATACTGTTCAGCATTTTTTTAAAAATGTGTAAACCATTTAATGTAAATTTGTCTCTTACTAACATAAATGCACGACTTGCAAATTGTCTAGAAAACGGTGCCCATTCAAGTGTGCAACTTAAAAAGAACATTGATCTGTTGTAAAAATGTGTGCTATCCATAAAGATGTTAAAATTGTTATCAGGCTTTAGAATAAAAATACGGAGCAATAACCAAATAAAACCAAAACTCAATACCACAGTTTGGCTAACAATGCTAACAATTCTTCTGATATTTCCTGTTTGTATTTAGGAGGATGAGTCAGAAGGAGGGGTAAAACAAAGTGCTACCTTTGAATCCACTAGACCTCCAGTCCCTGTGGTGAAAGCCAAGGCTTCGTCTGTTATGAACTCCCTCATCATCAGTAAGAACATATGATGTTATGATGACTGCCTCGTGCATCAAATTTCAGTGTCCACAAAAATAAATTGCCATTTACTCACCCTCATGTTTTTGCAAACTTGTAAGACTTCATATGGGTTAGTTTTACAATGTCTTTACGAACTTTCGAACGCATCAAAGTGGTATTTGCGTAGTTGACAATGGAGGGATCGAAATCCCTCAGATTTCATTAAAAGTATCTTCATTTGTGTTCTGAAGATGAATAAAATTCTTACAGGTTTGGAACAACATGACAGAACTAACACTTTAACTGCTGTTTAGTGGAAAAATGGTGCTCTTAATTGGACCTGTTGTGTTGCATTACAGAGCAGACCCAGGAGAGCATGCACAAGTTTGAGAAGCAGGCAGGACTGACTGATACAGGCTACACTCCACACAAAGGCCTGAATGCAGAGGAGACCCGATACCATCGTCTAGCAGAGTCAATGCATGTAAGCGAAGGTCCTCCTTACATCAAATTCAAATGTTGAAGGATGACATCTCCTCCATAGCGGGTCTTTTTTAAAGCATAAATTGTGTACATTGGATGTTGTAGAAGCTTCAAATGCAAAGCGTGGATGCCAAAGAAGAGAAGCAGCCATCATCTGGTCAGTCAACACCTTCGGGGACCCCTCAATCTTCACCCAAGCAGAGACGCAGGTATTGAGCGAGTCATCAGCTTCACACCTTTTTTTTTTTTTTTTTTTTTTTGTTGCATTATTATGTGGGTGCTAATCTTGTGTATGTTTGGCAGGGGCTGGTTCACTAGTCAGGGCTCCACCGCGTCTCTCACAGGTTCTGAGATGAGCATGAGCTCCAGCTCCAGTGTAGATTTGGCTTCAAGTGACGGGCCTGTTGAGCGCTGGGGCGCATATGGACCTAGGCCTCTAGTCAGCAAGTCCACCACTGACCCAGGTACAGATCCAGCTGCAACAGGTAAACCACACGGTGTACTTTACGTGTAGAAAATCCTTTCTGCATACTCTTTAAACATCAAAATGATCCTAATGACCCCCGCTTGCATTCAAATAACCCATTCTAACAGCATGAGTTGATCAGATATTCCCACATCACAAAGGACAAAATAAAAGTAGATTTTTGGTGGTGTTTGTCAATCCAGCACATTTCTCCCAACCTTGTTAGTTTACAGTGCATCCAGAAAGTATTCACCACGCTTCACTTTTTCCACATTTTGATGCGTTACAGCCTTATTCCAAAATGGATCAAATCCATTTTCCTCAATTCTACAAATACTCCATAATGACAATGTGAAAGTGATTTATTTAAAAAAAAAAAAAAAAATGTTTGCAAATTTAATAAAGAACAACATCACATGTGCATAAGTATTCACAGCCTTTGCTCAATACCTTGACGTGTCTTTGGCACCAATTACAGCCTCAAGTCCTTTTAAGTATGATGCTACAAGCTTGGCACACCTATTTGTGGGCAGTTTCTCCCATTCTGCTTTGCAGGACCTCTTCAGCTCCATCCGGTTTGAAGGGGAACATTTGTGCACACCCATTTTCAGATCTCTCCAGAGGTGTTCAATTTGTTTCAAGTCTGGACTCTGGCTGGGCTACTCAAGGACATTCACAGAGTTGTCCCTTTATCTTGGCTGTGTGCTTAGGGTCGTTGTCCTGTTGGAAGATGAACCTTTGCCCCAATATGAGGTCCAGAGCGCTCTTCATCATGGATGTCTCTGTACATTGCTGCATGTATCTTTCCCTGATAATGACTAGTCTCCCAGTTCCTGCCACTCAAAAACATACCCAAAGCATGATGCTGCCACTACCATGCTTCACTGTTGGGATGGTATTGGCCAGGTGATGAGCGGTGAATGGTTTCCTCCAGACATGACTCTTGATATTCAGGCCAAAGAGTTCAATCTTTGTTTCTCATGGTCTGAGAGTCCTTCAGGTACCTTGTGGTAAACTCCAGGTGGGCTGTCGTGTGTCTTTTACTGAGTGGCTTCCGTCTGGCCACTCTACCATACAGGCTTGATTTGTGGAGTGCTGCAGAGATGGTTGTTCTAGTCTCCACAGAAAAATGCTGGTGCTCTATCAGTGACCATTGGAATCTTGGTCACCTCCCTGACTAAGGAGGAAGAGTCCTGGTGGTTCCAAACTTATTCCATTTACGGATGGAGGCCACTGTGTTCATTTGGACCGTCAAAGCTTCAATTATGTACCCTTCTCCAGATCTGTGCCTTGATACAGTCCTTTCTTTGAGGTCTACAGACAATTCCTTTGAATTCTTCTACGTCATTTAGACCAGCCAGCTTTTTGTTTATCCAAGTCTTTTCATCTGTGTACTAACCACTGCAGAGACCAACTTTGTGTTAAAGGGGACCCATAATGCCCCTTTTCACAAGAAGTAATATAAGTGTCTGGGGTTTCCAGAATTTGTCTGAACTTTCAGCTTCAAATACCTTCAACAATAATTTATTATAGCTTGTCGAATTTGTACCTATTGGGATGTGAGCAAGAAGGATACCTTTTTTTGTGTGTGTCCCTTTAAATGCAAATGAGCTGCTGCTCTAGGCTCACTTTCCAAAAGAGGGCAGAGCTTTAACAGCTCATGCTTCATTTGCTCAACAACAAAGCTGAAGAGTCTCAAGCAGTCGTTCGTAATGGTGTTCAGCCTTATATAAAAAAAAAAAAAAGTGTAATCATAATCAAGGACCCTTTTAACACTGGTCGACAAAATTCAAAGACCAGAACTAACTACTGTATAGAAATGTGTAAAGCTCTGCAGGCAGCTTTTTATACATGCAGTGCTTCAGATGTTGGAAGTTCATCGGACTTCACCCTCTAATCTGTCAACACGCCCAGAGTCATTCTTGTGTGTTTACAGGAGGCTTTGCCCTGCAGTCCTATAAGGGAGCTCAGAAACCCAGCCCTATGGAAGTGATGAAGGCTCAGGCCACCCGCTTGGCCGAGGACCCCACCAACTTCAAAGCTCCCCCCAAGATGGAGATCCCCACCATGGAGGGGAAGAGACAGATGGCCCGACCTCATAAACTCAAACATCGAGACATGAACGTCCTGACACCATCTGGATTCTGAGAGAACCCCCTACATTCACCTCGTCTGTACACATAGTGAACCTGTAGCTGGTCTACCCTCTTTTTGCCTTGTGCTGTCTTGCTGTTGGGTCACTGCAGTAGTAATTGCTCTTCCCTTCACAGGCACATCATTTTGCTATTGTCTTAAGTAAATGTTTGTCATCAGATATCGTGCGAGTGTGTATGAGCACTTTTGTTGGTGCTGTTTGTCTCCCCTTTGCTTTGCCTTTAATTTATCCTTTAAAGTGTTATTTTATGTTAGGATGTGTGAAGGTGCGCGTGACGTTTTTGGATGTACCGTGGTGTAATTATTCATGACTTTAATGCTGACTATGATGAACAAAAAAACAGTGTTCTTGTGTGTTGGGTTTTTTGTTCCATCGCATAGCAACTGGTTAGAGGAAAACTTTGTCTGCTTAGAGCGATTATGTATTCACTAATGTTGTGATTTCCTGTGTAACATCATCACACCGTGGGTTCAGTGATAACTTAAGTCTTTAAGTCTTTGCTGTTGTGTATTATGACGTTTAAAACATTGTTGTAATACGGTCGTGTCGAGGATGGTGTGACAAACGAGGAGGGATTTAAATTGAATGAAGACTGAAAGAACTTTTGCTGAATTTTTATGTAATGAAACAGCTGTGGCCTGAGTTTCCCAAAAACATTGTAAGAACAAGTTCATCGTTGCTCTATTGCCACCGATGGAGCTACAATCAATTTGGGCTTGCCATACTTTTGGAAAACACTACCCTGGACAGAGAATTTATTTGTTACAAGTTTAAAGTTGGTTAAATTTTCCCAAAAGGTCGACTGATTTTGATCTTTCTTGGATCTGTTAATAAATGAAGGAATAAATGGACATAAACGCCCTTTTTTGCTCTTGAATTTCATTCATGGAATTGCCGGTTTACCTTTTTTGGTTCTTGTAATGATGCAAGACGATGAGTTCAAATAAAACGTATATGGGCACATGCAAGTTCACTCATGGGCTTTTCTTCTGTACTCTCATTTCTTTAATCTTTTCAAAAGTTTAATTTTAAATCAGTCCCTTGGCTTATGCAATCTTGTCTTTCAAAAACTACAAAATCTTAACATTTCAACAATATCTCTGGCTGCTCTTGTGAAGGCATTTTACTGTTCTTCACTAGTTAAGGCTGTAGACTAAAGGCTTTTATATTGGTTTTTAATTTTAATGTAGTGTTTTGCACGATTCTGTGACTAGTTTTAGTGGTAGGGCTTGGGTTAGGTAATGTCATTACATTGATTAAAAAAAGTCTACGCAGTGTCCTCCCTAATATTGTGAAACAAACGTGTGTTCCTAGAGAGTCCTCAGAACTTTATTTTTTTTTCTTCTGCAAGCCATGTTCCCAACATTTTGTAATATTTTGATCTGCCACTAGATGGCAGTGGCCTCCCAAAAGTGTAGCAACCCATCTCAGAAATATCATTATAGAAATAAACTTTCTGGGCCAAGGAAAGGGTTTCTACGCGGTCTGGAAAAGTATGTTGAGAAAAAAAAAATGTATTGAAAAATGTGTTTCCAGACTATAACCCTTATTTAGTTTTCTGAAGTATAAAATTAATAACTTATAAATAAAAATGTATCATACAAGCAGAGCTGTTTTATGGCAAAAGTTTAGTGATCGTTTAATGATTGTCAAACACAGACTGCATGAATTCAAGCCGGATATTTTCTTTATACAAAACTATTTCTCTTTACCATTAGCAAGTCACTTTTAAACGAGTGCGTGTGCCACTCAAACCACAGCAAACAATCATTTAATTCAGATTGTACTTTGCTGTTTGGTGATGGTGCAACCACATTATACAGTATCAAACTAATGTGTCAGAGGTAAATATATGCAGATTATAAAGCATTTTAGGTTTCTTAAGTGCATGTTATCACTTCAAGAAAAAAACAATGTAAAAAAAAAACCTGAGAATGGTTGGAATACTGAAAAATATACAGAGAAGTTTGGAAATTTGAGTCTGGAAAAGTATGGAATTTTGAACATTGTATATAGTACATTTCATACACAATGGCAATTCAAAGTGCTTTACATAAAAAATGAATTAAAATAACCATAACAGATGCATAAGAAATAAAAATAACAATAAAAGCAGAGAATAAAAGTTATTTAAATTACAAAATTCAGGGCGTCCCTGTCTGAATGGAAGAGTATGGAATTTTGGTAAACTGAAATACGAAAGATTATCTTTGAAATAAAGATGTCATCCTCCAACATGAGTGATCAATATTATGTCTCTGACATTTCAGCTTAAAATACCCCACAAACAATTTATTATACCATGTTGTAAATGCCCATTTTTGAGTGGAAGAAATAAACATGCTCTTTTGGTGCATGTATCTTTAAATGCAAATGAGCTGCTACTCGTGCCAGAAGAGGGCGGAGCCTCTGCCAAAAACGTACATCTGTTCGATTTTGATTATCGTCTCTATCGCAGTCACGCTCATGGGACATTGTAGTTCTTTGTCATCATGAAAGATTATTGTCTGTATGCGTTTTAAAGTCATATCAGTCTAAACTTTTAATATAATTTTCATTTGAAGCACGTGCACACAAAGTTGGATGTCAGACAGCGCATCCCGTGAGTATGAAACTCTCAAGTCTTATTGTGCTTAAACTGTCAAATACACACAAAGTTATGTCAAAAACATACAAAGTTCATATAAACACAGTCAGTTATGTCTGTAAACATAAGCAGCAAGGAAAGAAATCGCATGTGTATATTAGATATGTGTATTAACGTGTCAACAGTGTACTATACAGTACCTACTGCTATAGATGCGGTTAATTTGAATCAGACACCAAAAGAAAAAACAGAAAATCAGTCATGAGATAAACATGGCGGACTGTGTACAGCTCACTCAGGGCGGGGTCAATGCTAATAGGGCGGAGTCTGTCGGCAGTCATGGGCGGAGCCTAAGCAATTTGACGTCACATTGCTCAGAAAATGAAAACGCTTGTTCTCAGAGACTGTTAAGATTTTATGGGGATTGGAAAAAAAGGAGTGGGTGGATTTGTATCATTATAGGGTGGTTGTATGTGTACTGCGACACATTAATGTTCAAACACCATGTAAAAGTGAATTTTGCATCATCAATCACCTTTAATACTTTAATACTGAACGTTTGCTTCATCCTTCAGAGTTTTCTCTGCTGCTTCATTGGCAGTCTCCTCACATCTGATGCTGCCATAGTAAACATGCTTTCCTGGAAGTCCAGCCCCCACCAGCCTCCACCCAATAGCACACTTTCTCTCTCTCTCTCTCTCACACACACACACACACAGATACTCACTTTCTCCCAGAGCACTTTCGTAATCCCTCTGTGACGTTGTACTTTTACACGCTGACACATCGTAGGTCATTTCCTACGTTTGGCAGTCCCACCGGGATGTCTGGATTTAATATGTAGCCTCGCGGTCCACCCAGCTCAAAGTGTGAGGGTCTGTGTTTCAAGTGAGTCACTGTGATAGAGCGATGAGATCACAGTCTCTCCACAACATGTGGCTTCAGAGCTCATGAATAGCTCTGTCGTCTTCAAGTTGCATTGCTGATGTTACTCATAAAACAGCCACAGTTTGTGATTCAAGAGTGCAATCATCTTTATGATAACATACTCTTACAATGAGATCAGAAAGAATTTTTGCACTGGGCACTGAGTATTTGGAAAAAGTTGCATTTATTTTTAATGCAAAGTTATTAAAGCAGAAATCACATTAATCTTAATATGATTAACATAATGAACTTATAATAAAGTTCTTATAATTAAGGTTTTTATGTTTGTTTGTGTTTTGCGTATTAATCCCATTGTTAACATTTGTGGCCAAATTTGACTTACTTTAATGTACTTCAATTGACTCTGTAAGATGGTGTCTGAGTCCAAACTCCAATAAGGAAGCATGTAAAACATGTCATAATGCAAATCATTCTAGGATTGAATCCACAATAAATGAATCACATTTTACTATCATGTACTAACATAAAAAATACTGTTATGTAAAATGTATTTATTGTGTTCAAGGTGTGTTGCAAAACACTTTTGCTCCTGGGAAATGGGTAAGATTAGGGATGGGTTTGGTGATCTAGGTATATGTGTAAAGTTGGATTAAGGTGTAAGGGAAGAGTAAACCAACTAAAAGATGAAAATACAGAAATTAATTATTGCACCATTAATGATTATTTGCAATTTTGGTACATAGTAGTTGAAGACACTTAATATAGAGTAGGTTAAAAAAGGCATGCCGATGGTTTTATTGGAATATCCAAAGATTAAAATACAAGCGCTCAATGTATTCAGTTCACGTTTGAAGAAAGAAAATAAAAGCTGCACGTTTTGAGTTTGATCATTTGTGTGGATGACACTAAATTGTGGGGAAAGAATAATTCTGTAAAAAAAAAATACAGAACAACCTGTAAATTTTACAGTGCTAATTTACAAGAAAATTGCAATTTAAACCGGTACTAAAATCTAATTTATATCTTGGTAACACTTTACAATAGGGTTCATTAGTTAACATGAACTAATAATGAACTGCTTTTACACAGCATTTGTTAATCTTTAAGACATTATTATAATCTTGTTAACATTAGTTAACGCACTTTGAACTAACATGAACAAACAATGAACAACTGTATTTTCATTAACTAACGTTAACGAAGATTAATAAATACAGTAACAAATGTATTGCTCGTGGTTAGTTCATGTTAGTTAATACATGAACTAATGTTTAACTAATGAACCTTATTGTAAAGTGCTACCAATATCTTTAACATATACGGACAACCACCATAAAAATGCACATGAAATTGGTCAAATAGCCTTTCCTTAAGCTGAATTATACTAGTATATAGAAGTTCCAAAGATTCATTAACGCAAACACAAAACACCATCACGGTTACACACGAAACTACAATAATGCATTAAAAGATTCATTAAAAAACAGAAGATGTAACATAAAACCCAAATATGCATAACGGATAACAAAAACACTATTTAGAAATGAGTTACTTTGTCAGTTTACAGTTTTTCACTGTAAATTATAATTTGATTAGGCTTTTTTACTTCTAGAAACTGTACATTTAACAATATTTTACAGTAAAATGACATGAAAAGTTTTTAGCTGTATAGTATGGAAACTTACTGTTAACAGGTTAAATTGTATGTGCTAGTTATGTTTTTGTTTACAAGCTGTTTTTCTGCTAATAAGTTTTGCACAAGGAAGTGACATTTTATTAGGATTACCGTACAGATTTCCAAAAGTTTTTCCTCTATCGACTGTTTGCATGAGTTCACATTAGTGAGCACCTTTGATAGTCAACCTGAACGACTTGTGGAAAAATGGGACTGATAGTAATTTCCATTAATGAGCGCTCAGCGTGTGCTATAATTGGATAATATGCATTAATGAGAGGACCTCGTGAAGTTAAATCAATTGATGTACATTCCAATGTCACATGCAGAAGCTCTGAGCATTGAGCCTTTCCGTTTGATTGGCACTGAGCAAGAAAAGTCAAATCCAAACTCAGTGGTCCGGTACCACAGCTCTTGATTTAATCGTTTGTACTGCAGCAGCCAAATGTAAATCTGACGCTGGTCCAAATTTGTGAGCAGTGAACTATTAAATCCATGGTGCTGTATTCAGGAAATATTTAGCGAGGGGAAAACCTCCATCGAACGATATTAAAATGCTATACATGAACAATCAAAGAGGAAATCTTCTATGCATTAAAGTGCAGAAAATGTAGTCATATAGATTCATGAAATAGTTGAATTTTGCATGTACATCTTCTAGAGACTCTTGAATTTCTTAAATATAAATAATGTTCAGGTGAGAGAAATATTTATTCAACAATCAACACATAATTAGTCAGAAATGGCTTTTTAAAATGTGTTTTATTTCTATATGTTCTTGTTTTTTGTGTGTTTAACTTTTATGATTGAACGAACATAGTGAATATTACATTATATTATATCATCTGTACTATTACCATCACTACTCAAAGTATAAAAATTAATCCGGCAATCTTTCTAATCATTGGTATTTGTGACGGCAGCAAGTCAAAGTCTATTTGGCTGGACTAGAATGTCTAAATGATCTCAACTGCTGTGCTGCTTTGCACGACATCATTTACCTCAAAGGTTTGAAGTGATGGAAAAACGAACTCAGTGTACCATGGAACATTAATGACCATATTTTCAAAAATTCCTTTGGATTTTTTGGGACTTTTTGTGTATTTGTTAGTGACGTTTATAATGTTCTTTATTAGGTAATTAACAAACATTATATGAAGCTTAATAGATCTTTTTTTCATTTCATATATGAATCTCCGTGAGCTACTGATCTGTTAAACATTACATAAAGAGTTTTCATGAACTATTTCCCATTTAATGTATTATTTTGTATCTTCTGAACTCATGTCAGAGTGATATACTAAATAATAAACAGTAAAATAAGATAGTAAGATTAGAATGAACTGGATGCTAAAAAGGAAAAGCAATTGCAACATAGCCTCCACTGGAACTGCACTTTGGCTTAGTTTGAGAATTATTTGAGGGTGTGACTGTTTGTCGTCTGAACCACCCTTTTAGTGGTCACTAACTGCCCACTCATGACACTGGGCATCTCTGACACCATAGGCACAATTAAAGTATTTACTGGAATTCATGCCACATTTTAATATTAACAACTTGTTTTTGTTTATTTATGTTTTGAGTCGATAAATTATAGGATTCAGACATGGCTTAAAACTACAACTATGAAATAGTGGACCTTATTTTCTTACATGAGAGAGTAATATCTATTGTTACTTAAATACATCTGTTTGTAATTTACAACTTAGCAAGCTGGTTCAAAACAGTCCTCCCTCCTTCAGTTTATGAATCACTTCACATCATCTTGGATGATCCTGCATTTAGTATAAGTGGATATCAATAAGCACAAATAGCGTGTTGGTCCATCTTTACAGCTTCTACTCTTCCTCTAAATATTAAATTAAATTTGAGGATTAGGGAGGTCGGGTTTCAATACCTCCAAAAACAGTGGGATTCTGTATGGGACGTGCTGGAATAGAAAACTCTCGCCAGAAAGTCGGAAGCGCAAAATTCCCTAAAACGTCATTGTATGACATAGCATTAAGATTGTTTTCACTGGAATTAGGCCGAAAATCCAACCCCATTATATATTTTCCAGGCAGTGCCTGTTTACCTGATCTTACCTAATTCAATAACCGGCTTCTGTCTGTAGATATAATCTCACCTCAGTTCTGCTCACCTTGTATAGCTTGAGTAAAGTCATGAGTTTGAGGTCCCTTGGGAGTCACTGTGGTGGGGTGGAGGCACAAATCTTCACAATAGACCCCCGCAGGTTGACCACACAGGGCCCGTGTCTTATTCAGCTTAACATGACACAGATGTCTAGTCAAGAGACGTTTTACAGTGTTGTGGTTGCAACAGGACCAATTGTTAAAAAGTGGAATCTAACCCTGAAATGAAAGTTCTCTATAAAAGGGTCCTAAAGTCCTGAAATAGACTTGACATGGTCAAAAAAAATGACTGCGTTTCAAATGCATTGTAGCACTAGAAGCCAGCAACTTTAATGCTAAAATGAATGACATTTACTCCTGTCACAAAATAGCGATTTTGTTTTCCATTGTGGCTACAGGTAAAAACGGTCCTTTTCAAGAGAATTTTCTCATGTATTTTTGTACAAACATGGCAATTACAACTATTTTTAGTAAGCACAATTCAATTCCTAAATAATGCTCAATTCCACTGAAGCCTTAATTCTATGACAAACAAATACATTCTTGGAAATTTTGTGCTTCCAAGTTTGTGACAAAAGTTTGTTGAGGGTCATTTTTCATTGCAGAGTGACAATGTCACAGGCTATTTGCACTTAGTGAATAGTTTCTCTTTTGTTCCACTGAAGGAAGAAAGTCATACAGGTTTGGAATTACATGATGGTAATTAAATGATGACAATTTATGGGTGAACTTAGTGTGAATGGAATGGAATGCTTTTTAGTTGCAATTAAAGGATTAATTCACCTAAAAATGGAAAATCTGTCATTAATTACACACCATCATGCCGTTCCAAACCTGTAAGATCTTAGTTAATCTTCAGAACACAAATTAAGATATTTATGAAGAAATCTGAGAGGTTTCTGGCCTTTCTAGACTGCAATGTTATTATCACTTTCAAGGCCCAGAAAAGGTAGTAGAGACATCATTAAAATTGACTACAGTGGTTCAAGCTGAATGGCATGACGCAACAAGAATACTTTTTGTGCGCAAAAAAACAAACATTTTCTTCTCTTCCATGTCAGTCTCTTACGCTGTTCACGTAGTAAACAGTTCTGTGCTTATGGGTTTTACGTCAGAATGGCAGCTCAGTATTGGCTGACACTGTTCACCTATAAATACCCCAAACTTGGCAGAATACTCAGTGGGTCACATGCTTTCTCCAATACTCCTGACCTTGTGACAGTTCTTACAGTTATGTAATAAGCCATGGGGCCTTCAGAACACATTTGGTTGTTATATTATTCAAACTATTTCTAAAATAGTTCTCTTATATGATTGATAAAATATTCCAACAATGGTTCGGAGGAAGCGGCCAATCTCCTGTACCTTCTGTTATGTCTTCCATTCTCTGGAGATGAGCTGGGGGCCTCTATCGGATACAATGTCCTCAGGTATCCCGATCTGAATACGTGGTTAAACAGAAGCTTGTGGCTTACATGACTGTGAGTAAACCCTTCAGCGGAAGAAGACAACAAGATTTAGAAAACCGGCCCACAATCACCAGGATACAAGTGTTACCTTGGGAAGCTGGGAGATCCATGATGAAACTGACTCCTAGATGTGACCAGGGACAGGCAGAGGAAGGAGTTTACCGGAAGGTAGATGTTGCAATGTGTGTTTTGGAGATGGTGCAATCTGTACATCCACTCATGAACCTTTGAAGTCCCATGCCATATTGAGCCACCAGAAGTGGTCTTGTGGCAGTGAGAGGGTTTGATTGGCCTCTGGGTGTCCAGAAACAACAGAGGAGTGAACAAATTGAATGAGGCGGATTCGTTGAACCCTTGGCACATACTGACAACAAGGTGGGCACCCTGGCGGAGGATTCTCAGAGGCACTGGCTGGGACATTCTCACCACACAACTGGATGTGATTGATGAACAGACAGGAGTCAAGAATGGATTCTGGCTGTTCAGGAGTTTTGTCGAAGGAGTGAATGTGTGATAGGGAGTCAGCTCTACCATTCTTGATACCTTGGCAATAGGGTATCTTGAAGTCAAACCTGGTGAAGAATAAGGCCCTTAGAGCCTGGCGTGGATTGAGACGTTTTGCATCCCGCATGCATATTGGAGGTTCTTGTGATCTATTAAAACAGTGAACTGATGACTAGCTCCCTCAAACCAGTGCCTCCACTCCTCCAGTGCGAGTTTAATGGCAAGAATCTCTCGATTGCCAATATCATAGTTCTCCGCCAGGTTGAACTTGCGAGAGAAGTAAGCACATGGATGTCATCCCCTGCTGCTGGGAAAGTACAGCTACTACACCAGTGGTGGAGGCGTCCACCTCCACAATGAACAGTAGATTGGGATCTGGATGGGTGAGGAGCCGTGCAGAACTGAAGGATTCTTGTGGATGTTAAAAGTAGAATCGGCTTCAGGAAGCCGGGACAAAGACCTAGGGCTTACCATGGAGACGGAATGTGAGTGGACTGACAATGGAGCTATACTGAAGGGTAAAGCGGTGATAGAATTTACCGAATCCAAGGAATCTTTGAAGTTCTTTTCACAGATTTGGTAAGGGCCAGTTGCAGATAGCTTCCACCTTCCTTTCATCCATGGCGACACCCTTCTCTTTGATGATGTAATTGAGGAACTGGATTTCAGACTGATGGAATTGGCACTTCTCAGCTTTGAGAAAGAGGTTAAATTCACAAAGTCGTTCGAGGATCTCTGCAATGTGTTGCGATGTTTGGCCAGGCACCAGGAGTAGATCAAGATGTCATCTATGTAGACCATGACAGATCGATGGAGAAAATATTGGAGCACATCAAGCATGAAGTCCTGGAATACGGAGGGGAGTTGACCAGGCCACAAGGCATAATGGAGTATTTGAAGTGGCCAGTAGGATGTCTTCAACTCGTCCCCCTCACGTATCCGGATGAGGTTATTATCGCTGTGGAGGTCCAACTTAGTGAAGATCCGAGGACCTGGAACTGTTCCAGAGCCGCTGGGACAAGTGGAAGTGGATATCTGAATTTTCTGAACTGTAATCTAGTGTAATGAGAGCACGGTAATCTATGCATGGCCACAAGCCCTCATCCTTCTTCACCACAAAAAAGAAGCTGGAAGATGGTTGATGGTTGACTCCTCCATGGCTTCATGCTCAGGAATGGTTAGAGGATAGGTTTTTCTTCTGAGCACTGGTTCACCTGGAAGGAAATCAATCGCACATTCCCATGCCTGATGAGGTGGTAACTGGGAGGCTCTCTTGAGACAGAAGACATCTTGGAACTGGGAGTAGCATTCTGGGATGTCAACAGATAGCTGATTAGTGAGACTTTCAATGGATGTAGAACACACAGCAACATTTCCTGTTTT
Organism: Opsariichthys bidens; assembly: GCA_037194245.1. Lineage (NCBI taxonomy): Eukaryota > Metazoa > Chordata > Actinopteri > Cypriniformes > Xenocyprididae > Opsariichthys > Opsariichthys bidens. The sequence continues at coordinate 2,960,118 of CM074294.1, forward strand.
TTTTCTGTAGACAAAGAGGAAGTGAAGGAAAACAGCAAGGATGACAAGGATCACTCCATTTCCTTATCTCGCCAGTTTCCCAAGAGAACTACGGCCATCCGAGGACAATATCTACTGTGGAATTCTCCAGAGCCAGTAGGGAGATATTTTCTTAGTGCAATACATCCACGCCCAGAAGAAGAGGTCTGACAATAAATTGGATCTTTTAATGTTTAAGGTTATTTCCGGTTATAGATTGGGCTTTGAAGTATCTTTCATTGGGTGTCTGCATTAGATTGAGCTGGCGACAGAGGGCTCTAGAGATGAACTTCCTGGCTGACCCAGAATTGATGAGTGCATTAACTGTGTGGGATACACCAGAGACAGTAATAAATACTTTGGTGGTTAGAGGAGTTGAGCAAACGTTACTAGCATGAACAAAACTCACCAAAGGGTGTGGAGGTCTGATGGGGCATTCGGGAAAAACATGTCCAGAAATTCTGCAGTATAAGCATAATCCCTAGGTCAGCCATCTTCTGTGCTCAGCCTGGGATAGTCGGGTGGATTCAATCTGTATAAGTTCTAGTTCTGGAGAATATTGTGACTCTGGTTGGTGGGAGGAGGTGGAGCATTGCTGACTTTGGTTGGAACCTTTGCATCCTTGCATACGATGGGCTGTACGTATGGAAAGCTGGAAAAATTTCTCAAGACCCATGGTGTCATCATAAACTGCGAGCTGTAACCGCAACAGAGCAACAAGCCCTTGTCAGTTGGTGGGAAGCAACGGCCTTCCATTCAATCTGCTTGCAGCCACTAGAGTACAGAGTTTGAGAGCATATTCAAAAATAGACCATTTTCCTTGTTTCAAATTATATAACTGGTCACCAATGGAAGTACAGTGCCTCCAGAAAGTATTCACAGCACTTCACTTTTTCCACATTTTGTTATGATATAGCCTTATTCCAAAAGGGATTAAATTCCTTACTTTCCATAAAATTCTACAAACAATACCCCAGAATGACAACGTAAAAGAAGTTTGTTTGAAATCTTTGCAAATTTATTAAAAATAAAAATAATAATAATAATAAAAAATCACATGTACATAAGTGTTCACAGCCTTGCCCATGGCACTCAAGATTGAGCTCAGGTGCATCCTGTTTCCACTGATCATCCTTGAGATGTTTCTACAATCTTGATTGGAGACAACCTGTGGTAAATTCAGTTGATTGGATGTTATTTGGAAAGGCACACACCTGTCTATCTAAGGTCCCACAGTTAACAGTGCATGTCAGAGCACAAACCAAGCCGAGAAGTCCAAGGAATTGTCTGTAGATCTCTGAGATATTATTTTATCAAGGCACAGATCTGAAGAAGGGTACAGAAAAAATTCTGAAGCATTGAAGGTCCCAATGACCACAGGGGCCTTCATCATCCGTAAACAGAAGAAGCTTGAAACCACCAAGACTCTTCCTAGAGCAGACCACCCGGTCAAACTGAGCAATAAGGGGAGAAGGGCCTTAGTCAGGGGGGTGACCAAGGTGCGTTTCTCTGTGGAAAGAGGAGAATCTTCCAGAAGATCAACCATCTCTGCCGCATTCCACCAATCAGGCCTGTATGGTAGAGTGGCCAGATGGAAGCCATTCCTCAGTAAAAGACACATGAAAGCCTGCCTAGAGGACTCAGACCATGAGAAACAAAATTCTCTAGTCTGATGAAACAAAGATTTAACTCTTTGGCCTGAATAGTCAGCATCATGTCTGGAGGAAATCAGGCACCGCTCATCACCTGGCCAATACCATCCCTACAGTGAAGCATGGTGGTGGCAGCATCTTACTGTGGGAATGTTTTTCAGCTGCAGGAACTGGGAGACTAGTTAGGATGGCGGGAAAGATGAATGCACCAATGTACAGAGACATCCTCAATGAAAACCTGCTCTAGAGCACTCTGGACCTCAGAATGGGGTGAAAGTTAATCTTCCAACAGGACAAGGACCCTAAACACACAGCCAAGATAACAAAGAAGTGGCTACGGGAAAACTCTGTGAATATCCTTGAGTGGCCAAGCAAGAGCCCAGACTTGGATCTGAAAATGGCTATGCACCGATGCTCTCCATCCAACCTGATGGAACTTGAGAGGTCCTGCAAAGAAGAATGGGGGGAACTGCCCAAAAATAGGTGTGCCAAACTTGTAGCATCATACTTAAAAAAGACTTAAGGCTATAATTGGTGCCAAAGGTGCTTCAACAAAGTATTGAGCAAAGGCTGTGAATACTTATGTCCATGTGATTTTTTTTTTTTTTTTTATAAATTTGCAAAAATTTCAATTAAGTGTTGTCAATACTTTCCGGATGCACTTTATTCCCAGCGGGCTTACCAAACACTTCCCGGAAGTAGTTTATAAATTCATCCACAGTTTGTGTAGCGGGACCAGATCTCTCTGTAGGATATCATTGCAGCTGTATCTCAAGGGCCAGCGAGCAGTATAGTAGAAATCCGTCGCACTCCTCCACCGAACCAGAGTAGGGCGCCGGGTTGGCCATGGGAATAGCGACTATGGTAAGCGGCGAAGAAGTGACCAGTGCAGTGACAGGTGAGTGTGTGATGAAGATGATCCACATAAGCTTGAATTGGACCGGTGGTGAAGAACTCAGAGACTAGACAAAGTTTGTGTGTTTGCCCAGAGCTTAAATACTGTGCTGGTGAGATGAGTGACAGGTGGGCGGTGTTTAGTAATCAGGTGATTGTGAGCATTGATACTGGGTGAGGGTGGAAACTGGTGATTCTGTGACACTTCTATTGTGCGAAATATGAAAATGTACTACCAAATGTATTGACAATTTGTAGTAAAGTAAAATGTCATTTATTTTAAAATTAGTATCCAATTTAAATGTAATTTTATATTTGTTTTGATTAACTTAAACTCTAGTGAATTTAAAATGTTTACTTTAAATCTAATATTGAAAAACACACAACAGTTAAAATTCAAATATTGTACTTGCGCTTTAAAATGTTTGTCAACGCATCAAAATATGTGCACTTCTTTAAATTTTAATTGGACAGTATTACTTAAAGTGTGTGATAGTCAGTGAAAGTGTACTCTCTTTAAGCTACACTTAAGTGGCCTTTAATTTAATCTATATTATATTATCTGTCACTATTTATTTTAAAATAAACTTTTAAGATTTTAAGCACATTAAAAGTGCACATTCAATATAATAAAGCAAACTTTTTTCACAGGGTATACCTGAAACTCAATAATGCTTTTGTGTTTAAATGAGATCAAATCCCTGTATCCATGTTCCGTGTTAGTGTAAATTCTTCACAGACGCAACTGACCATTAATACTGATTTTGATATTAAGTGCTTAACATAAATGGTGTCTACATAGTTTTGGCTATATAGCACTTAGGGGCTAGTCAGGTGACTGAGGCTAGTTGTCACATTGGTATGTTTATTATAGGAGAAGGGTTGTGGGTAGTTTCTTTGCTATATTCAAAAACACTAGAAGCATGTGATTAGTCCTCATTTACACAGTATGTGAATGCATAGGCTACTCATTTTAGTGTTCTATTTTTTTTATTTATTTACTAATTAATTTATTGATTTATTATATGCATACTGTAGAGTTACTTAAGGTTACTTGGGGTTACTTAAGTTTACTTAAAGTTAGGTTAATTGCCATTCTATAGTATAGTATACCAATTTTAAAGAAGTCATGAATTGAGAAATCAAATTTTCCTTGATCCTTGGACGCGCGCTTTCAACCATAGTTGAAGTGGCCGAACGAAAGCTCTGGTTGAGAACAAGGTTTTGGAGTGGACATCACACATGGCCTAAACAAAGAGCTGACCGGACGTTGAGTATGAGAGAGGAGACGCTCTGGCACACTCCGGCATAAAGTGTTTTATTAGCTCTTGACTTCTTCTGTGTCTCGGTAAATCCCTTTGCCAAACAACCCAGCAGGACTCTTTGGAGTTCTGGATGACAGCCTTCTCTGCATCCTTCATATCTGTCAAGGTTAACCACAGTGCCTATCTAGCATGACTAGACGACCCATGGTACGGCCGATGGACTGTGACATCATCTCTGTGGCTTGATCGGTGGTGCTGCGAAGCTCTTTGAAGATTTCTGGATCTAGGTGCTTGAGCATCTTCTCCTGAAGGACTTAAAGAACAGCCATCGAGTGGAAGGCTAATGCTGCCTGGCCCCCTGCCGCGTACGCTTTCTCAGAGATGTTAGCGGTGGTGCGACAAGGCTTGTTAGGGTGCACAATAGTGGTCTTTACCCTCAGTGACCCGGAGGGGCAAAGATTGTGGGGCAATTGCGTTAAGCAGTTGTTACCTTCATTCATAATTCTACACGAAACACCGTAAGCCATCTTTTGTCAATTATCACTGTGGTAACTGTGGTAATGTTTCACATTGTTGACAATTTTTTCAACTATGTAACAACATATTTTTCAATATCGGACGTTTTCAAGACAATTGACCTTCGCAAACCGTTTGATTGACAGGCGATCTGACCAATCATAACACCAAATCCGCTATTTTTTCTGACAAAGCAGTCATGGGAGTTAGCAGATTAACATTGGTGAACTTGAACTTGAAAAATTGTGTGTACTCACGTCTTTCAGTGCTTGAAACAACATTCCTTCTGATGTCCATTCATTTTGAAACTGCAAATGAACTAGTATGAAGAGATGGTTGGTTCACGAGCCGACTGAAGGAGCTACAGCGATCTGTCACAACACAAAAGAGCCACAATGCCGTATTAATTGTTTAAACTTCTTTTAAAAATGATGATATATTAAATATGAAAGTGTTTCAAATGTTTATTGAGGCGTTGTTAGTGTCCTCTTTGCTCCGGGATGTTTTTTTCACCGCTTGAGAACATGATATGTGGAATGGCTTGTCGGACAAAACAACAGTAACTAAAGGGGGCGGGTCTTTGTGAAGGGTCAATTCCTCACATATAATGGTGCGGACATTAAAAATGATTTGAATATGCAAAACTGTCACCCAATCATACAAGTGGGCGTTTACTTCCAAGTCTTGAATGCGACACGCCCGTCAACTTGAGTTTGAATGAGACAAAAAAAGGATAGAAAAAAGCTCATTTCTTCTAAATTATGATGTTTTTTGATGTACAAATTTTGATGTAAAAATGTTTTACAGTTTTGAATATGCAAAACTGTCACCCAATCACACAAGTGGGCGTTTACTTCCAAGTCTTGAATGCGACACGCCCATCAACTTGAGTTTGAATGAGACAAAAAAAAGGATAGAAAAAAGCAAATTTCTTCTAAATTATGATGTTTTTTGATGTAAAAATGTTTTACAGTTTTGAATATGCAAAACTGTCACCCAATCACACAAGTGGGCGTTTACTTCCAAGTCTTGAATGCGACACGCCCATCAACTTGAGTTTGAATGAGACAAAAAAAAAGGACAGAAAAAAGCAAATTTCTTCTAAATTATGATGTTTTTTGATGTAAAAATGTTTTACAGTTTTGAATATGCAAAACTGTCACCCAATCATACAAGTGGGCGTTTACTTCCAAGTCTTGAATGCGACACGCCCATCAACTTGAGTTTGAATGAGACAAAAAAAGGATAGAAAAAAGCTCATTTCTTCTAAATTATGATGTTTTTTGATGTACAAATTTTGATGTAAAAATGTTTTACAGTTTTGAATATGCAAAACTGTCACCCAATCACACAAGTGGGCGTTTACTTCCAAGTCTTGAATGCGACACGCCCATCAACTTGAGTTTGAATGAGACAAAAAAAAAGGATAGAAAAAAGCAAATTTCTTCTAAATTATGATGTTTTTTGATGTAAAAATGTTTTACAGTTTTGAATATGCAAAACTGTCACCCAATCATACAAGTGGGCGTTTACTTCCAAGTCTTGAATGCGACACGCCCATCAACTTGAGTTTGAATGAGACAAAAAAAAAGGATAGAAAAAAGCTAATTTCTTCTAAATTATGATGTTTTTTGATGTAAAAATCTTGATAGCATCATAAGTGGACCTCAGAGAACATTATAAAACAATGCAGTTTATTAAATCTTTGCTTCGTTCTTCCATTTTAAAGGCATAATTTGGATAAACAAATTTTCTATGCGTGGCACACCACACAGTCTGTTGAGCAAACGTGAATACAGTTGAATACAGTCTGTAATAAATATATCAAAAACTAGATCTACAAACAAAAACCTGATCAAAAACGGCAATCCTCAGTATCAAGCAAGAATTGAAACTCTCAGTCCTGTCAGTCAGCCAGCGGTGGGCGGGGCTGACGTTGCCGTGGTAACCAGAGGTGGAGCAGCTAGCTAGGTTCTAAGTTATAAGTCGAGGCGGCAGTAAGTAATTCTTCCACGAAGTCTTTGGATCATATTGCGACTTGCTCTGCTCCGCTTCACCACCAAACCCTCCAAACTACCTTCAGCTTGAAAGAATACACTTGAACGATGTGCGGTAAGTTCAGCTTTTTGTCATTATTACTGTACTGGAATAGGAATTCTGTGTATGAATCGCTTTGATAAGATACTATTAGTTTTCGTGTTGTTACTGTCTCTATTATTAGTCCTGGTGTTTGAACGTGAATAGTCGAATGCCATGTCATCATTTCAATGTAAATATTTGGTTGGTCATCATTCACTGGAGTTGACAGTTAATGTGACAGATCCGGTTTGCAGTGCGACGGCGGTGGTGACTCAAAACCTACACAACTGCCTACCTGGATAGCATTTGTGGATATCAAAAGCGCTAGCGAACGAACGCACCTAGAATGGCCAATGTCGCCTGGCATTTCGGTTTCGATACGCACATGACGCACAAGAAGCGTGTCTAGGTAACTTGGCAGCACAAACTGCGCTTTAAGACACATGACTAAATATACGATCTGGATCCACCACTTTCAGATCGACGTGGCCAATCCCCGCTGTGTTTAATGAACTTTATCACATTGTCTAACGTTATTAAAAAATAATAAGTAGGCCCTATATTTATTAAAAACAAAACAAAACTACTAGCAGATCATGTAAAATTAATTAAATAAAAGGCAGCTTAGGCATAACGTTACACGAAGAGAGTACACTGTCACGAAAAATACTTTGATGCACTTTGTAACAATGTCAAATTAATAGTTTTACTTGACTAAAGCACATTTTGAATCATTATGTTTTAATAATTGTTTGTTGTGCTTTAAAGAAGTACCAGTGCCGTTATTTTAATTTACAGATACCAACATACTAAATCACATGTAAAGTATTTATAATTTAACTGTAGTGTTGTTTGATATTTGAGGTTAATATATGTTAAATGTTCTAAATTATCTATCTATCTATCTATCTATCTATCTATCTATCTATCTATCGATCTATCGATCTATCTATCTATCTATCGATCTATCTATCGATCTATCGATCTATCTATCTATCTATCTATCGATCTATCGATCTTTCGATCTATCTATCTATCTATCTATCTATCTGTCTGTCTGTCTATCTATCTATCTGTCTGTCTGTCTGTCTATCTATCTATCTATCTGTCTGTCTGTCTGTCTATCTATCTATCTGTCTGTCTGTCTGTCTATCTATCTATCTATCTATCTATCTATCTATCTATCTATCTATCTATCTATATCTATCTATCTATCTATCTATCTATCTATCTATCTGTCTGTCTATCTATCTATCTATCTATCTATCTATCTATCGATCTTTCGATCTATCGATCTATCTATCTATCTATCTATCTATCTATCTATCTATCTATCTATCTATCTATCTATCTATCTATCTATCTATAATCTATCTATCTATCTATCTATCTATCTATCTATCTATCTATCTATCTATCTATCTATCTATCGATCTTTCGATCTATCTATCTATCTATCTATCTATCTATCTATCTATCTATCTATCTATCTATCTATAATCTATCTATCAATCTATCTATCTATAATCTATCTATCTATCTTTTCCATTGGTTATCTGCCAACAAGCATCTTTTTTAGTTAATCCTCCACTCTGTTAATGTCACACGGTCTCTAAGCCTCGTTACCTTGTATCTGGCAGGAATCTTCGCCTACCTGAATTACAGAGTGCCACGGACGAGGAGGGATATCATTCAGACCCTCTTGAAGGGACTTCAAAGGCTGGAGTACAGGGGTTATGACTCTGCAGGTAAGACTGCCACTCCCACCTCAGCGAGGGTAATGTCATTGTGTTCCGCAGGTAACGGATACGGCACAAGAACCGAACAGTGGCCTCGTTTCTTGTATTTTGGCAGCGCGGAGGGCCTGGAGTGTCAGTTCTTCTAGCTGAAGCAGTCAGTTGATATTTGTGTGAAGGGGATTATTGTGCAGTTAATCTTGTTTTTGTTTTTTTTGCATGCTCAGGCCCTTCTTTCTCATCTTATGCACTCATTCTGTTTTTATCAAGAATTTAAAACGGAGACAAAGAGAGGTAGTGGCCATAAATGATGGTGTTCTTTGATGGAAATTGTGTGTTTTATTTATCTGTTTGTTGTTTGGTCAGGTGTTGCAGTAGATGGTCCTGGAAAAGATCACGCAGCTAATATCAGCCTCTATAAGAAGACGGGGAAGGTGAAAGCCCTTGATGAAGAGATCTACAGTATGTAGTAACCCGCTTTATTGTCAGTTTGAACTTTTCTCTTTATAATACGTCTATAATGATTTTTCTGTATCATCAGAGAACAACTCCATAGAACTTGAGGCAGAACTGGACACACACTTTGGCATTGCACACACACGCTGGGCCACGCACGGAGAGCCCAGTTCTCTCAACAGCCACCCTCAACGATCCGACAAGAACAATGGTAAGACATCGAGAAAGACGGGAGACGACACAAATGAACTGACCTCATGATGGTCATCTGGTTTATATCCGGTCATTAGTAAACCAGCTGTGGTTGCTGACAGTTTATGTGCTTTCTATCCAGAAAAGACAGGGCTTGGCAGCCACAACAGGCTTTAAAGCCATTAGGTTTTGTTTGTAAATGAAAGGGTAATGAAAGCCGTAATACTGTGAATGATGGTTCAGATGTGAAAGTTCACCTCAGAAAATAAACACCTAAGTAGGGGGTTGAAACAAGACAGCAGGAGGTTCCTCTCGCCACACAGTTTGCTGTGCTACTGATTCTGGATCAGCTTTCTTCCGTCATTTATAAAGGACACTAAAAAGAAATATATTTCTTTGGAGTAGAAGTAGTTGAGGTTCAAAAGTTTGTATTTTTCCTGATGAGCGTGTTATCCGATTTGATTTGAGAATGATCCAAAGAGCATCTTAGGTTAGATGGACAAAGCAGTGCAGATGATCATTGTCACAAAGTTACCTATGGTTTTCTATGTTTGAGACATAGAAACAGTGTATTCCAAAATGTTTTTGATGAATATTAGAACCTTTTTTAACTTGGGTAAAAGTAAATTCTTCTTCTTAATTTAATGTACTAGTCAAAATTTTGGACTGAACTCTTTTTGTTCTGATTAATATTTGTCTTCAAAATTAGAGCCACCTCTCTCTCTCTCTCTCTCTCTCTCTCTCTCTCTCTCTCTTTTTCTCCCCCACTTTGCGTCATGTCACTATACTTTCAAATAAAGGCAAAAACCCCAAAGGTAAATCTTATATATAGAAAAAAAAGTATCAAATCCTTTTTATTTTATACCTTTTACATTAAGCATTGAACACTCTGGACATTCTCACGGTGTCATCTTCATTAGATTAATCCTGGAATGCTTTTCCAATGTTATTTGAATGAGTATATATGTATGCTAAGCACATTGGGGAAAAAAAGTGCATTCTTACATTGGCACAATTTATATTTACATTTTCCTGAAGTAAATTCTCAAACTATGAACTGACATTAAAAGTGTAAGCATGCAGGCCTTTAAGATCACGAGAGAAATGAGGGTGTATCTAAACTTTTGACCAGTATTGTGCTTTCAATGACGACAAGTTGTTATGAACAATAGGACCTATATAAAGTTACTACACCACACATAGATCATGAACAGTTTGTCAAACAGCCATTCTTCAAGTCTATGTCAAATATAAAGATTCATGACATGAACTACTATATCCTGTATGTTGAATCTGACAGATGGCACGTTTTGTTAGTGAGGAAGTCATAAAGAGGAATGTGGCCCTACTAGCTTCTGTTACATTAGTATGCTTACAAAAGTGCATTAGATGCATTTCTAAAATGTAACACTTATATTGATTTAAGTGAAGTGCCTTCCAGCAAGATATTTGCTCCAGATTGTTATTTATTTTATTTTATTTTTTACAATTAAACACACCAGCTAATCAAGGTTTACAGGATTATCAGCTCGGAAGGGACTGTAGCACCTCAGGAACAGTATGGACACCCATGTGTAATTTGTTTCCTTGTGTATTTTATCCCAAGTTCTCATTAATTTTTCAGTGTATTTATTCATCCTTCTCGTTATGTTTCTCTCCAGAGTTTGTTGTCATCCACAACGGCATCATCACAAATTACAAGGAGCTGAAAAAGTACCTGGTGAGCAGTAGTTTTAAAGACCTCTTTACTGGAGCTATTACTGTGAAATCCATTCCAATTTAATGAGAAAAAAATGCAGGGCGGGGAGCGTTTTGAATGTAAAAAGGACGCGCTACATACCGGATAAGAATAGAACCAGTTTGCTTAAACAATGCCAAAAGATCTAGTAACCTACACAGCCTATAACTGACATCAGTGGAAAAGGATAGTCCTTTCTGAGGAAACTAATACATGTTAATGATTGTGATTTTTTTTTTCTGTTGAAATAACATGCACAGCTGAAACGCTTCAAATTAAAGGATTAGTTCACTTCAAAATTAAAATTTCCTGATAATTTACTTGCCCTCACGTCATCCAAGATGTTTATGTCTTTCTTTTTTCAGTCGAAAAGAAATTAAGACATTCCTGGAATTTTTTCCGTATAGTGGACTTTACTGGGGTTCAATGGGTTGAAGGTCTAAATTGCAGTTTCAATGCTGCTTCAAAGGGCTCTACACGATCCCAGCCGAGGAATAAGTGTCTTGTCTAGCGAAATGTCCGGTGTCTACAAAGCAAAAGTCAAACACCCTTTACAAAAAAAGTCTGAGGAGAAAATGAGATGGAGTTTTTCGCCCTACCGCATTACTCCGCGTGACCTTTCCAATTTAATGTACACAATGCATAGCGCATCACAGAGTAGTGCAAGACGAGCATTTGTGTTTAAAAAGTAAATATGCATTTTTATTTTATTTATTTTAAAAATGACCGATGGACAAGACACGTATTCCTCGTCTGGGATAGTGTAGAGCCCTTTTGAAGCTGCAGTGAAACTGCAGTTTGGACCTTCACCCAAGAAAAATCCTGGAATGTTTTCCTCAAAAACCTTAATTTCTTTTCCACTGAAGAAAGAAAGACATGAACATAAGTAAATTATCAGGACGTTTTAATTCTGAAGTGAACTAATCCTTTATCTCTCTCAAACCAAGCAGCTTTCTTTTGACCAATTCAGTTAGGGAATTCACATGACCAGCTCGAATCTGTTCGCCCTCAAGCGTAATTCCTAATCGTGCAGATTCCTTTTAAAATGACTCAATTCCGCTTCTGAAAATTTGCATTATTACAACGATGACTGCACCTTAAGTATAGGATATGTGCATAGTTGAGACATAAAGAAAAAATGTTGCATGCCTGGTCTTCTTGCATGCGTGATAATCATTTTTTTAGGTGTGGACCATAATAGGACAAAGTGTCGAGAATATGTGTCTGTTCATAATTGTCATTTTATCTTTTCAAATGGATCTGTATCAGAGATTGGGACTTTTTTCGTTTCAGTGGTACACATCACGTCATTTATTGTTAGTACAATCACATCTTGTGGTTCATTGCGCCGTATCCCATAACATTTATAACGAGGAAGCGTTCGAAACCAATATAAGTTTAGTATTTCTCTCTCTCTCTCTCTCTCTGTCTCTTTCATTCATCTCTGATTCCTTCATTCTTCCCCATTCCACAAAAGAAAAACATGTTTTGTTTTGCCGCTGCTTGTGTCTGTAACCATGGCTTTTCCATCCCAACCCATTGATAGGTTTCCAAAGGCTATGAGTTTGAGTCGGACACAGACACAGAGGTCATCCCTAAGTTGATCAAGTATCTCTATGACAACCGCGAGAACGATTATGTGTCCTTCTCCACCCTAGTGGAGCGCGTCATTCTACAGCTGGTAAGCATCACGAGTGTGTGTGTGTGCGTGTGTTTGGGGTGAGGGGGTGGTCTTACTCATGCCTCTGGGAACCCCTTGCTCAGATTGTGAAAGTTAAAGGCCAGTTCTTGCTCATTTTCCGCCCTCTTAAAAACAAAGAAAGAAGTTCAGAAGTTCTGCTCTGTTTGAGGGATAGTTCCATGATTTTTTTACCATGATATTTGCAGTCAAATTCTCACTGATACATCAAGTAAGGCATAAATAAGGAGTTTTTTCCTTTTTTCCTTAGACGTCTTCATCAGATTGATCACGCAGTCTCTCAAGTTTGGTTTTCACAGTCGGTTATATAACCAATAGTAACATTTATCAGCGCATAATCGAACAGCTCTTCCTCTGATATTACCTAGAGTTTCAAATGTGGACAGCTGGACCTTGTTTTATGAGTCATTGTCAGAACCTTTGGACGACTTTCATGGCCATAATATTCTCTCCTGGGAAGTTCAGCTCTATTCAAACATTATTGAATGACGTTGTATGAGCGAGGGAGGTGCTCTTTGAGATATTCTTGTCAGGAATCTAGTCTTTATCATTGGTTTATAAAACACCCTACCTTCTTATCAGCAAAGTGACTGTGTGACATTCCCCTTTTTTACCATTTCTGTGGTACTCTGCCTGTTTTATGGCATCTTCTGTAAATTGATTGCTCTCTATCTAAACAACTTTGGCTGCCATCTTCGGGATGGAAGGCTAGGAGATAAAAAGATGATAATGTTGAGGTGTTGTTTAAGGGGCGGCTGCAAGTTTCTAAGCAACCTCTTCAGCCAAAGAACATTAACTGACCTGCTTTGAAAGGGACTAGAAAGGAGAAACGACTCTTATTCTGAGACTAGTTGAAAACAGGCCTAGGTGCTTTGTGCATTTAACTTTGGAAAGACATGGACACAAAAAGCCTGATTTAAAAAAAAAAAACAGTTTTACAGCAAAATCAACAGCAGGAAATAAGTAATAATATGCTGTAGAAAGTAAGTGAGGCATTTTTTAAGATTTGTGCATTTGTAATATTATTTTCATCACAGCTAATGACATTTTCCCCAAAATTCTCATTATCATAATGCAAAATTATTGTTAAATGAATATATATTAAATATATTTATACAAAATATCTTTTTGCTGGATCACTGATGTGTTTAATTGTCATCTAAAAAATCTAAATTCCTAATTTTGTGAAATAATATTTCAGAATATTAATATTTTTGCTTTATTGTTGATTAAAAGAAATGCAGAGACTTCTTTCAAAAACATAAAAAAATTGTCCTGACCTCAAACTGTTGTATTGTTATATAACTGTTATATACAGGTTTTCTGTATGTGTGTGTAATTAGATAAATGGATGTGTGTATATAGAGCAATTTAGTAAAGGCTGCATGTGTTGAAGCACGTAGACATAAAATGTGAGTATCAGTGTGTCTGTGTTATAAATATGTGGACTGGTTTGTGTGTGTGTGTGTGTGTGTGTGTGTGCGCTTTCCTTTGGGCAGTGAGTCTGGAGAGGTTCATTGAGGAGGTAGGGGCAAACATAAGTTCCCTTAGCACACAGAGACCCTATTCGCCTTAGTTCACCCCTCTGTGTGGGGCTCTGTTCCTCTCAGCTCCCCCGTGCCCCTCCACCTCGCTGGGCCTCCGCTCCAGGCTTGATCCTCAGCTGCACTACAGAAGTGGGCTGACGAAGAAATGCGAGAGCCTACCTTTGCCTGTTCAACAGAATGACGACGTTTCCATTTAGATCCGTATCATAGCTGTTCCTGTGCCTCATCAATGAACATTTGTCTCATTCACTGTTTTTTCTCTATCTTCCCTCAGGAAGGGGCATTCGCTTTGGTTTTCAAAAGCATTCATTTCCCAGGAGAGGCCGTTGCCACCAGGTCAGCAAGAGCTATGCTTTCTCTGAACTGTAAAACACTCAGGTTTCCTCATTCCTTTCTTGCTCTTTCCATCTTCTGAGATGAACCTACTATGCCCTTTCGTGCCAGTGAACAGGAGCCAGAAGGTTACAGTTCTCTGTCGCCAGAGAAGATTTATGACCGTTTGCAGACTTTGCTCCTTTAAATACAAGGAACTAGGATCCTTAAAAAGCTGTGGCTGTCCAGGAATCAGGGATACAACAAAGGTGTTTATTAAGGGTTATTTCACCATGCACGGTTGGTACTCTGACCCTGTATATATCATTTTTAGTCAACTGAAGCCGAGACCAAAGTTAATTATTCCCATCTGCCCAGCGCTGATTGTGAATGAATGTGTTGTTGCTTTTGGTCAATTCTGTCCTGCTGTGAAGGGAACATTTTAAGACAGACCATGTTGCAAGACTCATCAGTGTGGGTTTCTCCCTAGACACTAAAATTCTGCTGTTGTTTCTGGAAGTAAGAGACTTTTTGGAAAAGTTATTCATGGAAATTTTTTTGGGGGGGTGATGCTTGGAATATTTGTTTGCCAAGGGCCCTTCAAACTCTTTGATGCTAAGGACCCCCAAATATGATGAGAGACCCACTTCTTAAAATAAATGAAAGACAATGATTCTAATGGTACTTTCACACTTGGTTCAATTCCCTGGTTTGAACCTGAGCTTGACTTCCCCCGCTGGATTGTGTTCCCATTACATTATTTGACTCCGAACATCGAAGTTTGGGTGGTAACGACGATGCTGTAGAATGCAATAAAATGCATAGCACTTTTATGTTTTGATTTTTTTTAACCTTCTTTTTGAATCTGCTGCGAATGTGTCGCAAATGTTCTAAAGAAAACAAGGTGCCCATAAATGAGAAATATATTCTCTCTTCTTGCAGTGAGTCTGTCACACTTGTCTGGAAAGTGAGTGAGAACACAAAAAAACCACAGTTTTATCGAATCATACGTCATCAGTCGCAGTTCATTTCCGCAATTTAGTGGGATTGTGTTCATAGCGGCAAACCATACTGAAGTTCACAAGAACTGTTCCCCTGATCGCCCTTTTAATGTGAACTCGAGTTTGGTTCTCAGGTGCACTCCAGAGTGAGGAAGAAAACGTTTACATCATCCAAATGAACTGAAGTGCTAGTGTGAAAGCACCCTAAAACAACATTGACCCCATTGACTTTTATTTTGTGCACTAAAAAACGCATTTTAACTTCGATAGCCCTAAAAAACATTTGTAAAGTCTTTTTTTTTTTACATTTTTCATGGACTTTCTTGAGGCCACCTAGCTTGTGGTGAAAAACTACATTACCCATGATGATATATAGAAAATTATACTCCGAGACGGAGTATTTTAAATAATAAGCAAAGTTTACTATGGGTTTCGGAATTCCAGCTAAATAGTCAAATAGCCTACACACAAATATTTCAAAATGCAGTTTTGGAAGTATCCGCATAAACACTGTCGGTTATGTCTTAAATGATTGTAAACGGCTGAGAAAAAAAATATGTAACAGTATATTGGATCTGTTCCGCTCTTAAAGTGACAGCAGCCTAAAATATCTGCTGCAGTCATTATTGTTAATCAAACAACAGAAGACAACGATAAAATCACTCTTGTATCACCTTATTGTAGTTTTAATAAGGATTAGTCTATATTTAATGTATACAATAGTGGGTTTTTTTTTTTGCATTTTATTACTTTTTTATTACTTATTTTTAGTAATACATTTTATTACTTTTTTACACTTTATTAGGACATTTTTCACTTACATTAATTAACATAGCATAGTTTTTGCTGAAGTATCGATAATTATGGAATTTCACTGACATTTAAAGTTTCTCATGAAATATGACTTTGATCATATCACCCACCAATAATCATGTTAAATAAACATGATTTCAATATTGACCAAAATAATCGCGATTGTGAATTGTGCTTTAATCGAGCAGCCCTAATTTCTCAATTTTGTTCAGCATAATTTAATAATACTGTTCGCAGTGTTTCATGGGATTGTAGTTCTTTCCTTCACTAAAGCCGTTAAGTGCACAGTCAATACTTTTTGCTTCAAATAACGTTTGTAATGTTACGATTCACCCTAGCTGATTGGCTTGGTTCATAGCCTATAATGCATAACTTGGGCATAAAATGGCATTACTTATTTTAAACCCCTATGGAATAAATGAATGTAAAAAACAACTTACAGAACCAATGCTGCTGAAAATGCTACATCCAAATTCTCTTTCTTCCTGTCTCACCTTCATTTGATTATCATTTGACTACACATGACACCAAAGCTAAGTTAGCTCAAAAGTACGCTGTTGAGTTTTGAATATCAGCATTTCGTCGTTCATGGTTCATTGACAACACTTTTATCCGGTGTGGAGTTAGAATACAAACTTAATGGGATGGTGAGTATTTGGCTTGTTATGCACACTGAAATACAAGTGCCCAACCAGTTCAAACAAAGCAAGCATAGAGAATCCGCTCCAGTGTGAACCCATTTGGCACGTCAGCATAAGGGACGGTAGCTGCGCCAAGCAAGATAGGTGGTGCATGTAAAGGACAGGTCTGAAATATTTGTTTAAACAGGGGTGAGGGGCTGCACCTAAACGAGGATATGATGAAATAGAGAGAGAGAAAGCGAACACAGGTATCTTGTTTACAGCCGTGCTACGCCAACACCGTTCACTCAGCCAATGGAAGAGCAATGTCGCTGTACATTGAAACTAGGGCAAAATCCTGCAGGTGTGCTGGTGTGCCATAGAAACAATGAAAGAATTGTTTTTTATATGATGTGCCAGTTTTTTCCTGAGCTTTTTTCTGAGCTAAAAGAGATTTAATGTCTTTGTCCTTTTTTTATACACACAAAGTATGCTTTGCATAAGCAGCCAATAGGAAATTTATCCCTCTTTCTCATTTTGTTTGAAACAGGAGAGGCAGCCCGCTGCTCATTGGCGTGCGCAGTCAGTATGAGCTTTCTACCGAGCAGATTCCTGTCCAGTACAACTGTAGTAAGTCCAGCCCTCAACATCCTTTTTTCTCATTCATCTGTGCATCTCCCCAAACCAGTTCTGCTACTTCGGTTGTTACATTGTTGTCTTACACTATACGGGTGTAAATTTGTAAACACCCTAACACCACACCCGTACTGAATGTATAATGTGCTTGTTGAAAGTTTCATTCCAAAACTATTTGCATCTTCAGTGAGTTGCTCTTCCCTAACATCTTAGCACTCTTCTAAGAAGGTTTTGAAGGTTTTATACTGTATGTTGGAGCATACACTACTGTTCAATTGTTTGGGGTCAGTAAGTTTTTTTTTTTTGAAAGAAAGAAATTAATACTTCGCCATGCATAAAATCGATTGAAATTGACAGTACAGACATTTAAACTGTTACAAAATAGGGTTTTTCACAATTGAAATAGTGGTAACACTTTACAATAAGGTTCATTAGTTAACATGAACTAATAATGCACTGCTCTTACACAGCATTTATTAATCTTTATTCATGTTAATTTCAACATTTACTAATACATGATTAAAATCTTGTTTACATTAGTTAACGCACTGTTAACTAACATGAACAAACAATGAACAACTGTATTTTCATTCACTAATATTAACAAAGATTGGTAAATACAGTAACAAATGTATTGCTCGTGGTTAGTTGATGTTAGTTAACTAATGAAATTTTTTGTTAAGTGTTACCGAAATAGTTAACCCTCAGTAATTGTAAACCCTGGGTAAACGGAATCCTGAGTTATATTGGTCTTCAGTTTCATACTGCTCATAATTTTCCCAGGGTTAGCAATTAATCCTGGGTATTCATTAGTATCCCATTTTGTGTGTGTGGAATGAATTGCTCGACAGGAATAGTCCAAGGAGAGTATTTTAATATTCAAAATGCATAGATGAGAAGGGACAGAGAATAAAGGTTATTAATAAGGAGGACTAATAAGGTAATTAACTGAACTGGTGAAACTCATGGATTAATCAAACATAGGGAAAACTAGGACAAACTAAGGAACACCAAACAGCAGACATGTGACAGTTCGGGAAGGCGCGGCCTCTCGCCGTATAGAGTCCAACTGAGGAGGGAGGGCAGGGGCTCTGGAGGAAGAAGAGGAAGAAGAAGAAGAAGAGAGGGGAAAACACAGTCAATAGAAAACAAAACAGTCCATGGGGGAGTGGAGGGTGGGAGGAGCCAGGGGGAAGCCAGGAGGAGGAGGCGCCAGATGTAAAGCCAGAGACCAGCCAGAACGAGGGGGAAGGAGCCATGGTGTTGATGACTTGGAGTGCACCCTGGGGACAACTGAAGATCCCATCTCTGAAGAAGGAGACACTGGTGGAGCTGACAGGTCAATGAGTCCAAGCGAGACCGAGGTGGAGCCATGATTACGAGCATCCGAGGTGGAGTCAGATAGCCAGTGACCAGAGAGGAGGAGCCATGGTGAAGCCGAAGTCTCGACGTGCTGAGGTGGAGCGCTGGGCACAGAAGTTCTGTTCTGAAGACACTGAGCATGTCTACACGGCATGTGGTAGACGTAGAGGGACTGAAGGACAGCAGTGGAGGTGGTGCTGAGGAACTGGTTGATAGAGGAGGTGGTAGAGGGAGGCTGGGTGGGAATTCTGGCAACACAGAGAGCTCTGGAGAAACACGAAGCTCTGGAGAAAAAGGGGACAACCTCTCCAAAAAAAGTCCATCAAATTTACCTAAACAATGTCCTTCAATTCCTCTAAATAAGTACCAGAGACAGCTGACATCTTATCCATAGTTGTGGGCTAGTGGGCGTGATCTTCCTCCCAGCCCTCTAACTCCACAAGTAGTCCCACGGCGACGCACAATATTGCTGGCTCACGCACCTGATCAGACCCTAGTAGTGGTCCGGGCTCCGGGGCGATAACTCCTTCCGACCTCTCTTCTGGTTCGGGCTCGTCCATCGCGGCAGGCCGGTCTCCGTGGTCTGCGCTGGGCACAGGCAACTCTGTGCTGATCGTGGTCAGTGGTGGATGGCTGGTCTCTGGCGGTGGTGGAGTGGGACTGGTAATGGTGTCATCCCCAGCAAGGCCGATTGTAAATGAAGAGTTATTATTTACCAGTACCCACTCCATGAAGGTGGCGAAATCATTCCTTGGACCGTCTGCTGGAATGCGTGCCTTCGACTGCTCGCTCAGGCTGGTGTAGTAAAATACACTGACCAAGCGGTCTGGAAAATGGGTCTGGCATGCGAGATGTAAAAAGTCCCATGTATGAAGCTCCAGCGGGCGGTCTCCCTGCTCCAGGCAAAGCAGGGCAACTCCAGCAAAGTCCATAGTGATGGAGGAGGGGAAAAATAACAAGAAACAAAAACACTGCAAAAAAGCAAACCTCTGTAAAGGTCCATTCTTCTATGAAAAAGTAGGTGTGTGTGGAATGAATCGCTCAACAGGAATAGTCCAAGGAGAGTATTTTAATAACCAAAATGCAGCATAGGGAAAACACAACCACGTAAGACATGGATGAGAAGGGACAGAGAATGAAGGAGAACACAGGGTATAAATAAGGAGGACTAATAAGGTAATTAACAGGTGAAACTCATGGATTAATCAGACGCAGGGAAAACTAGGTCAAACTAAGGAACACCAAACAGCAGACATGTGACAATAAGATCACAATTCACATTGCACATTCGTAAATCCTGGGTTAATGTTCTTATTTGTATGTTTGCGGCGTCAGTGTCATTGATTGGCTAAACGCAGCACAAGTTCTGTTTACATAGCTCTAGACTGTACTGTCAAGTTTATACTGAATGGACATTATTTCCGTGACTGTCCAAAGCAGGCAAATGCAAAAATGCGTTTGGTTGTCTGTTGTTAAGCATCTAGCTGTAGCATACATCAATTCACACTGCACAAGTTTGGCAGGGTTTCATAACCCCGGGTAAAAAGCGGTGCTTACCCCGCTTCTACATTACAAGTGTAAGGCCCGCCCACTGGTCTAATGACGGTTTCCAATAGAGCGGGTGAAGGGATCTGCGTGTCACTGTCTTCCTTTATTCAACGCAACACCGATTAAATTAAATACATTTCTTTATGTGCATTACTTCTGTATTTTCATCTGACTCCAATTATGAAAAAGGTTTAAATCAAATTTGATTATTCATACATTTGAATAAATGTTTGGTAATTCCTTTTAACCCTTTAATCATTCGTTCAAATTCCTATAACCTTTAGAGTCCCGCACCGATCGGGAATACGATCTCTTAATCACAAACTCGTCAGTCTTGGTCATCTAGACAGAGGCAATTGACTGATACTCTTAGAGTGCTTGCTTATTTCTAAAAGAATGTTATTCAGTCCCCGTAGATCTGTACACACTTAATTAAAGTAAGACGATATCTATCCAGAGGTCATGACCATTACCGCAGAACTAAGCTGACCAATCTAACTTCCTCTAATGGTAACTTTACATAATCATGCCGTGGTTTCCCACGTACACTTAGTTAGAGATATTATTACAATAATCAGAGGTTGAGGCCGACCCTATTCAGATTGGTCTGACAACCCTTTGTTGTTCTGAACGGAAAAACCCACTATTAGCCTCTACAGTCTAAGTACACGTGACTAATGCCAATATGTTAGTCAGAGCTCCAAAACAACAGTTGATGTGCCCCAATGCTCCACAAACTGAGTTTTGGTCCATTACTAACCTGAGCGTAGATCAGAATAAATTCAAACATAATTTATTAACCAAGTAATAGAACAATAACAAAAAATAAAACATTATACATCAAATCAGTAATAAAAGAACATTAAAGCATTTACCTGGCAGTGAAAAAGACTACACACAGCGATTGGGCAGGAGATCTGTCAACAGGCTCCCTGAACCCTTTGCCATTTCTCCCTAAATACTCAGACAATTCAATAGGACAAATGGTGGTGTCTGCAATTGTAATTAGGTTTTGGTCCCCTGTTCAGGGGGTTACAAATGGGCAATCAGATTGAATGGGTTATTGATACCTATAGAAGAGGGCACTTATTTACATACATACCTTTAGTGGCACACAATATTTCTTGTTTTCTAGAACTTCTTGGATGTTCGTACTATGTCTGGCAGAATGAGACCATTTTACCAGGCACACTGAGACTTTTCAAATGATACCAAATATGTACAGTCGTGGCCAAAAGTTTTGAGAATTACATAAATTTTGGAAATGGGAAAAGTTGCTGCTTAAGTTTTTATAATAGCAATTTGCATATACTCCAGAATGTTATGAAGAGTGATCAGATGAATTGCATAGTCCTTCTTTGCCATGAAAATTAACTTAATCCCCCAAAAAAACCTTCCACTGCATTTCATTGCTGTCATTAAAGGACCTGCTGAGATCATTTCAGTAATCGTCTTGTTAACTCAGGTGAGAATGTTGACGAGCACAAGGCTGGAGATCATTATGTCAGGCTGATTGGGTTAGAATGGCAGACTTGACATGTTAAAAGGAGGGTGATGCTTGAAATCATTGTTCTTCCATAGTTAACCACGGTGACCTGCAAAGAAATGCGTGCAGCCATCATTGCGTTGCGTAAAAATGGCTTCACAGGCAAGGATATTGTGGCTACTAAGATTGCACCTAAACAACAATTTATAGGATCATCAGCAACTTCAAGGAAAGAGGTTCAATTCTTGTAAAGAAGGCTTCAGGGTGTCCAAGAAAGTCCAGCAAGTGCCAGGATCGTCTCCTAAGATCGGAGTGCAGTGCAGAGCTTGCTCAGGAATGGCAGCAGGCAGGTGTGAGCGCATCTGCACGCACAGGGAGGCCAAGACTTTTGGAAGATGGTCTGGTGTCAAGAAGGGCAGCAAAGAAGCCACTTCTCTCCAAAAAAAACATCAGGGACAGATTGATCTTCTGCAGAAAGTATCGTGAATGGACTGCTGAGGACTGGGGCAAAGTCATATTCTCCGATGAAGCCCCTTTCCGATTGTTTGGGGCATCTGGAAAAAGGCTTGTCAGGAGAAGAAAAGGTGAGCGCTACCATCAGTCCTGTGTCATGCCAACAGTAAAGCATCCTGAGACCATTCATGTGTGGGGTTGCTTCTCATCCAAGGGAGTGGGCTCACTTACAATTCTGCCCCAAAACACAGCCATGAATAAAGAATGGTACCAAAACACCCTCCAACAGCAACTTCTTCCAACAATCCAACAACAGTTTGGTGAAGAACAATGCATTTTCCAGCATGATGGAGCACCGTGCCATAAGGCAAAAGTGATAACTAAGTGGCTCGGGGACCAAAACGTTGAAATTTTGGGTCCATGTCCTGGAAACTCCCCAGATCTTAATCCCATTGAGAACTTGTGGTCAATCCTCAAGAGGCGGGTGGACAAACAAAAACCCACTAATTCTGACAAACTCCAAGAAGTGATTATGAAAGAATGGGTTGCTATCAGTCAGGATTTGGCCCAGAAGTTGATTGAGAGCATGCCCAGTCGAATTGCAGAGGTCCTGAAAAACAACGGCCAACACTGCAAATACTGACTCTTTGCATAAATGTCACATAATTGTCGATAAAAGCCTTTGAAACGTATGAAGTGCTTGTAATTATATTTCAGTATATCACAGAAACAACTTAAACAAAGATCTAAAAGCAATTTAGCAGCAAACTTTGTGAAAACTAATATTTATGGCATTCTCAAAACTTTTGGCCACGACTGTATATTCACTTGTTGTACACATTGAACATTGCATGGATTTGGATTGAGTTTTAGATGAGGGAGAAGGATGGGGAACAGAGGATGATGAACTTCTTGGCGTAGGGTTTTCTCGGATGGTGCTGTTGCTTATGCAGGAGAGTGTTCAAATGTTAATTGTCAGGAAAGTCCTTTGTTCTCGTTGGGAAAAGTTGTCCTTCAGTCCAGACGATCCCACTCCAGCCTTACACAAGTGTGAAACGTTCTTGGGGTACTTTTTAACCTTAACTCGGGGTTAAAAGCAGTGTTTAAAACAACGATAACCTGGGGAAAAGCCCTAATATTTCTATACCAAATAAATGCTGTTCTTTTGAACGTTATATTCATCAAATAAAAATGAAAAAAATAGGTTGCCACAAAAATATTAAGCAGTACAACTGTTTTCAATATTGATAATAATAATAAATATTTCTTGAGTAACAAATCAGAATGATTTAGAATGAATTAGAATCTGAATGATTTCTGAAGGATCATGTGACACTGAAGACTGGAGTAATGATGCTGAAAATTCAGCTTTGAAATCACAGGAATGAATTTACATTTTAAATATATTAAAATAGAAAACAGACATTTTAAACTGTTATGGTATTTCTGTTTTGTTCCATTGTAATTTGCGTCTTTTTTCTCTGTTCTGGTTTGCCTGAGTTCCCTATGCTTATTAGTTTCTATAGTTCCTAATTTACACACCTGTTCTGTTTTCCGTTAATTACTTCAATTCATTCAGTTCTTGGTTCGGTCTCACTTACGTCTTTATGCGGTTGTTATACTATTACATCTGAAATCTGCTGCGTGTTCTTGTTGGATTATTATTTGACTGTTTTTGTTGTTTACTCCTTTGTCATGCGCTTTATTGCAGCCACTTCACCCGTTATAATTTCACAATATTTTAGGTTTTACTGCATTTTTTGATTAAATAAGTGCAACCTTGGTGAGAATAAGAGACTTCTTTCAAAAACATTAAAAAATCTTGGCCACCCGAACCTTTGAACAGTTTTGTAGCTTTGTTCCAATTTAGACATTGAGAATCAATCCAATTCATCCCAAATGTGATCATTTTCATGCTAAAACTGGAAAGACCCAACCTGTACTGTTGCCACAAAGTGGGAAACCAACAGTTTTCTACAATGTCATTCTACATTGAGATATGCCTTAAAGGGTTAGTTTATGCAAAAATGAAAATTATCCCATGATTTACTCACCCTAAAGCCATTCTAGGTGTGTATCTTCTTTCAGATGAACACAATCTGACATCTATTTAAAAATATCCTTTGTCCTCCAAGGTTTATAATGGCTGTGAATGTGGGGAAACAAAAAATTGTCTTGTGCAGTTGAAGCTAGTTTTAAAATGGATATTTTTTCTCACAAAAACGCATCCCTTCACTTCAAAAGGCGTTCATTAATACTCTTGAGCCGGATGTATTACTTTGATTATGGATGGATGCCTTTTTTTGTTTTTGTTTGTTTGTTTTAAAATGTGGCCCCCATTTACAACCATTATAAACCTTGAAGGACTAAGGATATTTTTAAATATATTTGCGATTTTGTTCGTTTGAAAGAAGATATACACCTAAGATGGCTTGAGGGTGAGTAAATCATGGGATAATTTTCATTTTTGGGTGAACTATGGGTTACATACTTTTAGCCATATTGTTTTTCCACAAAAACAAAGTATGTGCTTTAGAAAAAGACAAAAGGCAGTATTCCAGTCATTTCGACCTATGGCACATTTTGGGCCGAGGTATTGGAAAGGCGTGTGGCATCCAGCCCAATCCTGACTTTGAAATATGGAATTTTATGATGGCAGTCGCCATCTTCTGTTTGTGATAACCGTAATGTTAAGATACTATCTTTTTATGTGAGAATGTGACATGTTATAAAAAGATGATTATATAGTGGAAGTATAAAACACACTATTGTCTAGTGAACATTGAAATAACATCTATTTTTCAATCTCAGTTTAAGTTATTTTTCATTAATATTTTAACTGTATGCTAACAGGAATGGTCAAACGATTGTAGAATATTAAATCACCTGACGTTGTTTCTTGCCTTGAGCAATGATTCTCTGTTAATATTTCACCGAATGTACTTTTAGATGTTAATACAAATGTCATTTTATTTCCATTTCTCTCAAGGTGATTCCAGGAAAGATGTACAGGAAAAAAACTTACTAAACCAAGAGGGCAGCACCAATGCCTTGCACTCAGTCCACAAAAGATTGGCAGTGGAGTTTTACTTTGCGTCTGATGCTAGGTAACATACATACAAATATTACAAAATAGAATCCAGAGCATTAATATAATATTTACGTAACAAAACTTTGCATCGAGAAGCAGACGTCCAGGTTAAACAGGTCATACCAGTTGCTAACTGAAATGTTAAAAATGATAAAAATGATGATGGTGTTTCAGCAATGCACCCTGCTGGCCACAAAACCTCATTACAAACGTGAATGTGACTGTAAAAGTAAAGTAAACCATGATGACTTTTCTCTCTCAGTGCCATCATTGAGCACACCAACAAGGTCATTTATCTGGAAGATGATGACGTGGCCGTGGTGGTGGAAGGGAAGTTGTCTGTGCACCGTATTAAGCGTAGAGCCGGGGAAGACCCTGTCCGTGTCATTCAGACCCTACAGATGGAGCTCCAGCAGATCATGAAAGGTCCCAGATCCCGCTAACACCAGTTTAAAACACTGAACTACCACTGAATAATTCAAAAAATGATTAGTAAATAACAGAACATTAAAACTGAGTACAGAAATTAAATAACAAACAAAATATCGAACACATCTAGGCATAATGCAATAGATATCTCCATTTACATTTATGCATTTGGCATTCGCTTTTATCCAATGTTACTTATGTTTCATTTTAGGCATGTACATTTTTATCAGTCCATGCATCCCCTTCAAATCGAACCTGTGACCTTGCCATTGCAAGCACCATGCTCTACATTTTTGGCAGATTGATTTTTGTTCATCTAAAAAAGAAATCTGTCGTTATGTACCTGATAACATACCAAACCCATTTGCTGAGGAACGAAATGGAAGAGTTTTGGAAAAGTTCCAGTCATATAGGCATCTCATTATCAGTTCTTAAGCTCTATATCTGCAAGGTCTTTGATTTGATAAGAGTGACTTGAATGCAATGCCGCACTAGGGATTTTCACACTGCACTTAACCCCAGCTTATCATCGTTCTAAACGCCACTTTTAACCCCCGATAAAGGAACAGTTCATACTTGTAATTTAGAAGCAGGGTTAGCACTGCTTTTTATGCCAAACTTGTACTGTTTGAACAGCTAGATGCTTAGCAACATACAATCAGTTGCGCGCCTCATGATTTAGATCAGTAACGAAAAACACTGCGTTTGTATGAACAGTAGCTTGAGCGCTTTTGGGTGGGGGGTATCAAATGGCGACAGAAAACGTGACAATTTGAGTGAAGAGACTGTTTCATTTTTACATGTATAGTGCGAAAAGTGCATTCGGGATAAACTTGATAGTACAGTTGGCAATATAAAATATGAGGATGCATAATGTTAGAGCCTTTGCGTAAACTGCTTTGCATGCAGCATTCATCCAATCAGTGACACTGACTCCACAAATATGCAAATAAGAACATTAACCCAGAGTTTAGGAATGTACGATGTGAAACGTCAGCCTATGGATTAATTGTTAACCCTGATTAAATCATGAGCAGGATGAAACATGAAGCAAGATAACCCAGGATTCCGTTTACCTGAGGTTTAGAATGAACCAGGGTTAACTATTTCAAGTGTTAAAAGGCCTAATTTGACTTTTGTAGTTCAGCAAGTTTTGTTTTTGTGCTAACACCATTTCATACTTTTAGGGAACTTCAAGGCTTTCATGCAGAAGGAGATCTTTGAGCAGCCCGAATCTGTCTATAACACCATGAGAGGCAGAATCTGCTTTGACAGTAACATAGGTACAACATGACCTTCCACTTTGCCAGAATATCCACATCAAATTAAATTAGGCTACTTCTTGTAGCACATCCCTTAAAGTCCTGCCTTATTTGATGTGGTAGAATTACAGCCATTCTCAAAGGTGAAGTGTGTAATTTCTGCACTATTAACATCATCAAATGGAATTGCAAAAATAATGATCATCCCACGCCTAGTAACACTTTTCCTGTAAATCAGCCCACGAATAGGAAATTATATATTTCACCTTTAACTAATAGTTATTTAACAAATAATACAGCAGACGTGTTTGGCTGCAAAGAATCTTACAACCATAGAATTTGAGCCTGGTTTTGGATCGCTTAGCATGAGCATGTCTATTTTTGTGCAGTTCTTCTTGGTGGCCTGTCTGACCATCTGAAGGAGATCAAGAGATGCAGACGCTTGATCATGATTGGCTGTGGAACCAGTTACCATGCGGGAGTGGCAGTGAGTTTTTGTATTTTTGTCTGGAGCATAATTGCAAACATTTTACTGCAATCCTAGATGAAAATGAGATTGTTTTTTATATATTTGCTAGGCTCTCTGCTTTTGTTTCAAATGCTCTCTGTCCACACTAGTTTGTTCTAAAAGTTGATCCTCCACACTGTCAACATGGTAAACCGTATAAAACATCTTACTGCACATGCGTAAAGTGTAATAAAAACTCACTGAGATGAGACCGAGAGACTGGACATACAGCTCTTTTGCTATTCTTCTGGCATGATCATTTTACTAGAAAAATATCCCAACACTTACTCTTACAAATCACTATTCGATGTGCATCTATTTTTAACTACAATATGTAAATGAATATAAGGCACAACAACGCCGGTGTAACTATGCATATCTATGGGTACGCACTTCTGTTTTGAAATAGTACAACTCATTTATTTCTGGTTATGTATAATTTCAATGTGCTGTGGTCACCTGTTTGACTAAACACCCCTTAAAAGGAGTGTCTGCAAGAAGATTTATAAATCTGGACGTTATCAGAGACAGGAAAAGAGATATTCTGATGATTACCGTGTAAAGAATTTTCCAAACTTATCGGAACAGGACGTTTTAATCCAACCCAAGCTGATCTGAAAGAGCAGCGTCTAGTAAACATGCGTGGTGATTTCACCACAGGACGTCAGTGCTCGTCTAAATAAGTGGTTGCGATGATTAAGATCAGTACGAATCTTTATTTAGTTGTATTAAATATTTTAATCACTATTCTGTCTAATTTTTCATTGTCAGTCATTTCACACCTTTATGCCAGAATTCTTATGATGAATTCAATATTTAACATCATTAATTCATCAAACTATTTTAAGACTGGAATGAGAGCACCGATGCACACACGCAATCCTTTTCAAATTCATTTTAAAATGTAAACACAACAAGTTCAGTAAGGGAAAAACACTGTTAAATGAGAAGACGATCACTGGACTGCTGCTGGTTTATTTATTATTCAAAATGCACCGTTGGAAAGAAAATATGTTTATACAAACATTTCAGCAAGAGTTTTAATCAATTGACAGCCATAAAACAGTAATAATCTGCATTCTCATGAGTAATGTATTTGTTACTGGAAACTCCCAAGTTGTAATAAGTAGAACGTGGAAGTAGTCCATATGCGTCACATGATTAAACAACAAAATAAACATGTAAAAATATATTTTTATAGTCCAAAGTTACTATATCAAAACTACATTTTCAAACTAATGTGGAAGGAAGGCCAAAACATTGAGAAAAATATGCATTTTCAAGTGTTTTTTTTTTACTGTACCTGATCATTAAACTGTATATTTGACTGCTGTCCGATTTCTTTTTGAAGGCCATCTTTTAAGAGGTTTATTTCAATGACCATCTGGCTGTTCCTCACCCTTACTTGAGCACGTGATCACAGCATTATCTCTGATTCTCTCTGCAGACACGTCAGATCCTTGAGGAGTTGACTGAGCTTCCTGTAATGGTCGAGCTGGCCAGTGATTTCCTAGACCGCATCACGCCAGTTTTCAGAGACGATGTGTGTTTTTTCATCAGCCAGTCGGGTAAAGTGCAGCTCTTTACTGTCAATCTCATGATTTATATTCCAGAAAGGGTTGATAATAATGACCTTTGAACTGATATGGCACTGAATTACACTATAAACGCATGAGGTGATATAATCTCCAGATACCCAGATGCCCACAGCACAGAAAAAAAACAGTCTCCTACTCCTTTTTTCTCCACCTAAAAAATACTGCATGAATCAGGTCTCAGGATGTTTCAAAGTCTGCGATCAAAAGTCAGATATTTGAGTATTTCTGAGAACTCAGTTCTCTTCTAAAAGAGCACCCTCGGAGCAATAAAATATTCTTTTAGTTGTGGCTCATTGAGTACAGTAAAATACAATCAATGTCATACTATATTATATTAAAGGTGCAGTAGGAGATCTGGGAAATGCAAATGTAGCCTGCTAGCGTTGAAAGCACACGATCCCATACGATGCAAATTGCCGTCCACGCCTCCTCCAAAACACGTGAACGCGCACTCACACAGCTGCTCTCAACAAAGCGTCACGAGAGACGGCGTTAAACTCCCTCATGTCTCAAAGCACATAACATTACAATAATAATGAACGTTGACAACTTAGAGAGCTTGTACCTGACTGCTGCAGACTAATTTCAGTGTTGATACCGTTGACATGCATACGCATCCGGGTAGAACGTCACGGGTTGCCGTCTCCTAATTACGGTAGTTATGGGTAGAATGCTGCCTAAGCTCATTGTTTTGATTCGGTACTAACTGTAAAACTTCTGCAACTTCTGCATAGCATGAAATGCGCTGATGATGTCTGTGCGAACAGGGTGCGCGAGGGAACGTAAAAACATACGCTGACAGACAGGTGGGACATCGTATTATTTCATTCGGACCGAATATAATAATTGGATGAATATTCTATGCTGCTACGACTTTCACAGACAACATATATTTATAAAAATACATTTAGACCATCAGGATATGAGGAGACTTTCAACTAGTATAACAAAAAATAAATGTTTCTGTAGAAAATCACCTATTGCACCTTTAATGTTGTATAATACTTTTAATGCTGTAGGTTTCACATTGATGACACTAACACATGCATGTCAGTGTTCATGATAATATTGATGATATTTTGGTCAGGTGAGACAGCGGACACTCTGATGGCGCTACGCTACTGTAAGCAGCGCGGGGCACTGACCGTGGGCGTCACCAACACTGTGGGCAGCTCTATCTGCAGGGAGACCGACTGCGGAGTTCACATCAATGCTGGGCCTGAGGTCGGAGTCGCCAGCACTAAGGTACTAAATTAACATCTTAGACTGATAATAAATAAACAATGTGTAGTATAGAACATTATTATATTATATTATAGTTTTTTATACAATACAATACAAGATTTATTTGTAGAGCACATTTAAAAACAACCAAAGCTGACCAAAGTGCTGTACATAAAATAATCAAACTAAAAGATAGAAAAAAGGATCAAACTTAATAAACACATACCAATAATAAAACAATACCGAACCCAAGATCAAGGAGTATTGAAAGCGAAAAAATAGCAGATTTAAAAGAGGAAATGGAGGGAGTTTTGGACCTGCTGTCGCAAAGGTGCGTTCGACCCGTGTTTTTAGTCTAGATCTAGGCACAATGAGCAAACATCCTCCTAACCCTTGTTTTGTTTTGTTTTCTTTTCTTTTTTTAACAACAAATGGCTTATGTATTGCGATCATCTGCAGGCTTACACCAGTCAGTTTGTGTCGCTGATCATGTTTGGCCTTATGATGAGTGAAGACAGGCTCTCAATGCAGAAGAGAAGACTGGAGATCATCAACGGCCTCAAAAAACTGCCAGGTGTGATATGACAATATATATGACTGTTTCTCAGCATTGTCGGAGAAATGCACGACATGAAGCCGCTGCTCACAGAGCGCATGACGACTGAACTGTGTGCTTTTTGCCACCTATTGGTCTTGAACAGTTAAATGCACACACTTGTGTGTCAAAGCGAGCATTGTATTTGCAAGTAAACAGAGCAATTGATGTCTTAACTGTACAGTTGAGGAAGACCAGGCTTGAGTATAATGGATAGGTGCAGTCAGTCTTAAAGGGACAGCATCCCAATTTACCTGCTGTCATTATTAATGCTAATAAAGAATAAATGTATATTTAATTTACACAATAAGGACTATGCATTTTTTTTTATATTACATTTTATGTAGTATTTCTAGTGCTTGACGTTTTTTCAGGTAGGTCTATTTCATGTGTATTCGTTCTATTGTAGTTTGTTTTATTTGTCTTCAGTAAGCTAATTAAAGTAATTATGTTTTAAATGATATTGAAATTGGTGATAAGAATTATGAAATTTCAATGGTATGAAAAATATTGATATCATAATCTTATTTAAAGCAAAAATTACTATATCATGATATATATTGGCACTAGATTGTGATATCAGATTTTGGTCATATCTCCCACCCCTTAGGTATGTGTGAGTATTACATGATTGTCGTAACGGCCTGAATATTTTATGAAGTAGCTCGTTTTAACTAATATTAACTTGGACGTTGTTTTCCATTCAGAGTTGATCAAGGAGGTTCTGGCTGTTGATGACGTTATCAAAAGCCTTGCAGATGAGCTCCACCACCAGAAGTCTCTTTTGGTCATGGGTCGAGGCTACAACTATGCCACCTGCCTAGAGGGGGCGCTGGTGAGTACAATGCAATATATAGACAGAGAAGAGCATTAATAATCAGAAGCGTGATGTAGTAAAGCACACTTTCCTGCTCTTTGTGCACTGTAGAAAATCAAAGAGATCACGTACATGCACTCAGAGGGCATTATGGCTGGAGAGTTGAAGCACGGCCCTTTGGCGTTGATCGACAAGCACATGCCAGTCATCATGATCATTATGAAAGATGCGTGCTACCAAAAGTGCCAGAATGCCTTGCAGCAGGTCACGGCTAGACAGGTAACAACCATCAGACTCTGTGATAATGTGATATATGCTACTGTTCAAATGTTTGTGGTCAATAGGATTTTTCTAGTCTCTTATGCTCACCAAGACTGCATTTATTTGATCAAAAATACAACAAAAAAGAGTAATATTGTGAAATATATATTTTTTTATTTTGATATATTTCAAAAATCTAATGTGAATGCAAAACTGAATTTTCAGCATCATTTCTCAGTCCCTCCAGAAAACCGCGGGATTTTTTTGTGATTGTTGCGGGCAAAAATCCTTGATTATGCGGCACGTTTTCTTAAAAAATGCGACGCAATATGCGGGATATTTTTGCAATTTTATGCGATGAAATTGCGGGAACTTTCAAAAACTGCGGTTTTTGATGCAAAAGAGGAAAAAAAGGTGATTCCCCCCCAACACCCTGTTCTCACTAGATACTACCTTCATGTAAAGAGGCAGGCTTACTAAATCACAGGATATTGAAGTTCTCATTCTGTTTTATTTCAGACCTTCATCAACACATGGCTCAAAATGACAAAACATTGAGTCAAATAAGTTCTGTCGCTTTACAAAAGGAATATTCAACTTCTGTATGAATAAATAAAATATAAAAAAATAAAATGTGTGCTTCCTGTTTAACAGAGGTAGCTCTACAAAACACACATCTTCTGTTAAATGATGTGCTTCCATCTCTTACTGCAACGTAAATTATTTTACATACTACTAATATACTTGAAACTGCAAAGTGGTTCCAAATCGTCTCATCTCCAAGATTGTGTTGTTGGACTGCGGGTGACGCCGCCGAAGGATGCGTGGAAGCAAAGCATGTGTGAAATCTGTCCAAATGGGTGTGTCGGCAGCGTTCTGTGACGAACGTGTGTGTCATATTTGGTGTTGTTGTCTGAAAAAAACGCTCCCGCCCTTGCAGAGCTGTCTTTGACGAAGCTCAAGCCCTCTCTGCTCGGTCATGTCCCGCATTTTCCGCCTGCTAAAACCCGGGTTGAGACGCAACGGTTCCCCTGATTCTGCAGAGGGTTAGGGACGGGCCGTTCCTTTCTCTGGAGTCCCCTGACTGCCGGGGCTTCGTTCTGCTCGCGTCTGATGACTGCGGTTGGATCTTGCAGGAGGGGTTAGAAGCGGGCACGAAGGTTCTCTGTCTTCATGTCGAGGAGCTGTGTGAGTTTGAAGTTTGAAGAGTTGGCTTGTCTTTCTTTCGCTCAGGTTCGAGTCGATGTGGCAATGGAGTTCGTGTTTCTGAGTTGGTGGACAAGAGTAAGCATACACACAGGGTTTGGGCAATCGAGAGAATGACCTCCGTTCGTCATGTATGAGGGGAAGACGGAACGGTTGTGTACCGTCAAGTGTCTAGTCAATATAAGCTTAACAGTCAGCGAAAAAAGGAGGTGAGTCACTTGAGGTTATGGGAGAACGAAAGCGTGGTACGTCAAGATTCAGTCCCCATCTCCCAGGGGTTCATATATTATGTCTAATCTCCAAACTGGCATCGAAATGGCCTAAGAAGGGTGTATCATCACTGAGAGGAGCAGTTCCCATTTTTTCTAATTTCAGGCGGCATGGGAACCTGAATTTGCGCATTGCTGCCCACTCCATCGTGTGGAAGAGATCGCTGCGATTCGGTCTCTCCCCCGAGTCAGCATCAGTCCTCGGCAGAGGAAATTGGAAACTGGCGTAGTAGGCCACTTTACAGCGTGGTGGGCAAGTAAGGGAGCAGGCAGGTCAGGCGTCAGTCTCGGAGCCAGAATCATAGCTCTCGAGAGGCATCTATGGCTGCTTTCTCAAAGATAGACAAAGAGGGCGGGGAGAGGGCGTCAAAGCAGTAAAGAAAACTGGCGGCCGCTTCTACAAGAGGATCTCTCCTCTCAGGAGGAGAGACGGCTAAACAAGAACCTTCGGCCTATGAATGGTTTGGGAGTACGCTAGACGCTCTCATGGCGGGGGCCTAATCAAATCCTCGCCGGAGGACAACAAGAGCGAGCTGATGGGACTACGCCCGGAGTCTCTACTGGCCTCCTCGGCGCGTTCGTGTCTAATGTCAAGAGAGAGTTTCAGGGCGTCCCGGAAACCGCCAAGCCAAGAGCCATAAGTTCCTCGCTCGCCCTCAAGTCTCGTCTCGAGGGCCTAAGCAAAGCGAAGAGAGCAGCCCCAGGGCGCCAAAGGCTCCTCGGGCAGGCAATCCCAGGAGGGCGAGCGCGTCGTCCCGTAGGCCCCTTACGAGACTGGGGAGCCCGGGGTTTCCCGAACAGCCCTTCTGCCAAAGGGGTCCACGAGGATCTGAGGGACCGTTCTTAAAAACAAGAAAGCTTTCCAAAAAACGTTCCTGCTCAGGTCGAGACTCCTGAGGAGGCAGGAGTGTCCGGGAAAAAAAAGAAGTGTTCACCTCGTCCAGGTGCCGTGCAAGTCCGGCCCTTCTGGGGCCGGGCCGTCAGTTGCTCCCTGCCACCTCGTGTGAGGCAGAGCGGCTCTCAGCTCAGCCGCTAGTTAGCTTCAGTGCCCATTAGTAAAAAGAGTGTTCGCCCTATCTCAGGGGAGGTTTCGCTTTCCTAAAGAGGGTCGTCAGAAAATCAGGTCGGGTTCGTCAGCGTCACCGGTTCAGGGCAAGTTCGATTTGTGGCTCTTCCCAGCTTTCGCTCAAGTCTCTCAGTCTCGAGAGATCAACACCCGAGACATGAATCCGGACAGAGCGTGGAAAACTTCCCCCCCAGGTATCTTCAGTGGTCCTTGCAAACAGTTTCCCTATGGGTACAGTCTGGAGGTTCGAATCCTCGTCCGCCCAGGTTCAACGAAGGATTTTTACGGTGGGTCCCAGACCAGGCAGCAGAGGTCAGGGTTTTACAACAATGACTTCATAGAAGAAGGGAACTTTGTTGTCACGAGTCTTCCATCTAGAGCTGATCATAAATTAGGTCCGTTTTGTCTAGTTCCAAAGTCAGGATGAGGGTTGCTGAAGCAAATAAGCAAATCTGTTCAACTAAATCCGCTTCTTCACACAGCTCCCAGTTCAGATGCCTTACGCTGAAGCAAATAATGTCTCAACATCAGCTTCGAACACTAGTTTGTCCCTAGATCTTCGAAGGTGATTTTTCACCACACCTCATCCCGGCAGTTCAGTTCGCTCCTCAGGCATTCGCTTTTTCGGGCGAAGCATACCAGTAATTGGAGTTTCCGTTCGCGAGGACTTTAATCTCCCGCATGAAGACTCAAATGAAATGATTGAGTCAACTCTGGCTCCTATTGAGTTCCCAGCTGCTCGCGTGATAAACTATATAGAGAGATGGTCATTCTGTGGCTCAGGAGGGGAAGAGCTGCTCAGCATACGAGATATCTGTTCTGGTGACACCCTTCTTGTTGGCTCGTTGGTTAAAACGCCAAGCTCTTTCAGCTAGCTATTTACTGAGGAGAGAATTTCTACCGTAAAAGTGCTTAGAGACTACCAATGCAGGCACGTGTGCTCCCTGGCGCGAGTAGTTCGATTCTCGCGGGGCAGCTGGAGCTGTGAACGTAGCCCAGCTGTTCCACTGTGAAAACGGTTTCCAGGCCTGTGGGCTGCTGCGTGGCGTCACAAACGTGATGGGTTTTTTCCTGAGGGCGACATGTGTTTCACGCTGTGGTTGCATCACCAAGGGTCGTTTTTCCCGGGGGAACCCGTATGGTGGCATATCAATCTCACGCGCGTTGCAACCTTAGTGTTGTGGGTCATGTGGAAGAAACCTTGTTTTTTTCCAAGGGCCGTGTTTGAGAGGGGGCCCGTCGTCGTGTAACGGGGCGGACGGACACCCTCCCGAGGGCTGGGGGGGTCATCAAGGTGGTTGTTAAACGCAGGGTCTGTGGTGGTGGAGGGGCCTGTGGGTGTCATAATAACCAGTTGGAGTTGATGATGATGTCTGTTTTTGGTCAAACACTTTCCCAACCTCTGAGTCGCCTATTCACACCATGTGGGGGCAACGGCCCACACACATGGTGGTCTTAAATTTTGGTGGTCCAGGGTCCATGCGCACCGCCCGCTAGATAGATGGCGCACCATCTCTTGTTGTGGGGTGGGGGGGGGCTTGTCAGTCAGGGCTGACCTTACTGTCCAGCCTGGGGAGGTGGCAGGTACTCCATGAGGAGGTAAGGCGATCCTGATGAGGGGAGTGTGGGAGATCCCCCCCGGTGGGTGGGAGCTCTGTGGGAGAGGGGAGGGCCGTCCCATTGTAGATATTTTTGCGTCTCGAGAGACGACTCCGGCCTTCTCTTACTTTCTCCTCCACACATTAACCCCTTCTCCTTCCCCCCGGCATTGGTACACCCTGTGCGCTCCAGCGGGAGCTTATACGCTTTTTCCCCGCCCAGTTATG
Organism: Opsariichthys bidens; assembly: GCA_037194245.1. Lineage (NCBI taxonomy): Eukaryota > Metazoa > Chordata > Actinopteri > Cypriniformes > Xenocyprididae > Opsariichthys > Opsariichthys bidens. The sequence continues at coordinate 2,996,293 of CM074294.1, forward strand.
GCCCGTGTTAGACTGGATGCCATACGGGCCCCGTGGCTATTCTCAGAAAGTAGCACCTCGGTGGCTTATGGTTGGGATACATTGGACATTGTGTCCCTTCTCGACGGCATCTCCCTGGGAGATGGAAGGAGTCCCGACCTCTTTCTCAAGCGCGGGGGTCAATCCTGTGCATCCTCCCAGAGTTATGGAAACTGTGGCTGTGGCTGACAGGGGGGCAGCTCTAACTACTCCCTTCTTCACTAAATGGTAGAGCTCTACCCCAATCCAAGTTAGAGCTCACAAGGATAGGGATATTTATAGGAGGGAGAAGGTCCTTACGTTTGGTGCACAGCTCGACTTGTGCAGGACTTAGGCCCTGCCCCATCAGAGTGCCAACTAGAGGTTTTTACAGCACAAAAGTCAGCGGCAATATCCCCTTCTTCACTAAAGTGCTATGTTCTCTTCTTTAGGTTTATGCATCTCACTGGCCCATGACTACGCATCTCTATGGATGCTTTATCTTTAACTCGCTTCCGCGTAGGTTTTACACGTACTTAGCCTGCGGCATGGGTGAGGGTCAGATGTGGGAACTGGCTGTGGTACTAGATGGCTCTGCTCCTTCCCTTGAAGATCCTCAATTAAGAAATTTCTCAAAATTAAGACTTCATCTCTACTTTAATTAGGCCTACTTGCTATCCTCATCACTTTTCTAGCTCTTTAGAGAGATTTGCTGTCGGTTTCGGTTTTCTTTTCTTTATTTTGCATTTCACCGGGTATTTTCTTTTGTTGAGGGTGAGGGGTATGTGGGTAGGTTCCCACTCAGGTGTTTTACTATTATGCTGCAAGCTTTTTTTCCTCCTTTCCTTTCTTGCTTTCATTCAGCTCAGACCATGAGAAGCTTTATTGCAGTTTGAGATTGGGATGCTTTTGTTTCACAGAGGCTGCCCTCGTTGTGTAACAACTACTCTCCTAAGAAGGTTTATGGACCTCCTAAGAGGGGGGGAATGCATCCAAGCAGACGTTGAGTAGGTGGATAGGTAGAGCTATCTTACTAGAGCAATCACATATGTCCGGGAACCGGGACTCTCCTCTCCTCATTGTCCACTCTACCCTCCACGCGGTATGGCTGGCTGCCTCAACTTTTTTACTCTAGTCGTCGCTGGAAGATTTTGTGATGCGGCAGGTTGGGTTGGTCCCCCATACCTTTTGTGGAGAGGTTTATAAAACCTCGATGTGCTCTCAACTCGGCGGTCTCGAATCTCGAATCATAATTTCATAATTCTTAGAAGTCAGACAGGCTTTTGTCCGTATGGCGCGGCGGCGGTATATACGTTCCCCATGCGTGCGTCACAGAACGACGCAGCCCGATTCCCTTCCCTTGAAAGGGAACGTTCTCAGGTTACTCATGTAAATGGTTCCCTGAGAGGGAACGAGACGACGCTGTCGCTGTGCCATACATAATCCCTGCATGCCGAGCTGCTGCTTTTCGACTCTTCAGAAGAGTATAGTGGTTTGTTTCCAGCGTGCTTGTATAGCTTCCTGGTCGTCATGACGTCGTCCGTGACGTGACTCCCGTCACAACCATTTGGACAGATTTCACATGTGCTTTCACGCAATCAACGCAGAGGCGTTCCCCACAATGCGTCAAAACCGACGGAGCGTCGTTCCCCTCTCAGGGAAACCATGGTTACATGAGTAAACCTGACGTTTTTCCAGTGTCGACTTGCGTCTGTGGTCCGACACGCAGTTGCACGGAGTGCAAAATAATTTGCCCCCTCTATCATGTAAAAGAGCGGGAAACTGCTTCTTTTGAGCTTATTTTTGTTGGCAAATGAGAATTATTGGCGCGCATCATCACGGTTTCACCGCGGGGTTTACAGATGACGTTCACGTCGCGTCATTACGTCACTTCATAAGGTTCCCATGGCAACAGGGGGAAAATAATGGCGCTTTACTTGTGTGAAGTAAACGCAACATTTTTCAACTTTCTGCTAAGATATATGAGACTTTTTTGCAACCAAAATACAGGGATTATGAAATCATGCTAGCCCCGCATATTTTTCTTGCTGAAATCGGCAATTTATGCGGCGAAAGTGCGGCATATTTGAAAAAATGCGACCCCGCGCATAAATATGCGGACTTTGGCTGATTATGCATGAAATCAAGCGATCGCATAATCGCGTTTTTCTGGAGGGACTGATTTCTAGTTTTCAGTATCACATGATCAATCTAATATTCTGATTTGATGCTTGAAAAAATGCTGCTTAATATTTTTGAAAGAAACATGATTCATATTTTTCCAGTATTATTTGATGAACAGAATGTTCAAAATAAAAGCATTTATTTGCAAACTTTTGTAACTTTTGTCTTTGCTGTCACTTTTGATAAATTCCTTGCTGAATAAAAGTATTAATTTAAGAAAAAAAGAATTGTATTAACCCCAAACTTTTTACAGATTCTGAAATATCCAACATTTAGTGATTACTGATATCTTGTGAATATCTTTCAGGGCCGCCCCATCATCATATGCTGCCAAGACGACCCAGATATCAGTAAAATGGCATATAAGACTATTGAACTTCCTCAGACGGTGGACTGTCTGCAGGGCATCCTCAGTGTCATTCCACTGCAGCTCATGTCTTTCCATCTGGCTGTTCTCAGAGGATATGATGTACGTTTACGTTTCCATTATTCATTCATTAAAAGTTTGGGGTTTTTTTAAATCGGTGCTGCATTACTAGAGATAATGGAGAAAAGGGGTTATAAAAATGCAGAAATACGATCTGTAGTTTTCAGAAACAGCTGGAGCTGTCAAAAGACCACTGGATTGACGTAAAACACACATGCACTTTTGCTGACAAATAAACATGGATATCTTGTGCCGGTAACAATGGACCTTTCGTAATTAAAAAAAAAAAAAAAAGTTTCCAACAGTTATCAACATCGCAGTTTTAAATACTTTATTTTTACCGAATTTAATACACATTTATAATGCTATACTTTCTGTTATATTACTACTTTATATTGTTATATTAGTCATTGGCAGTAAATCACACACACACACATATAACGCCGCTGCAAGGGTGTTTCTAATACGGCGAATTTGACATGTATATCTCTTCTGACGGCTGTAATCAATTTCTATATTTTTTCCCTTGCTATTAGAGCAAATGCAAATAGAAAACGACTATGACGACTTCTGCTTCTAGTTGAAAATTTGCAATAATAAAATTTTATTTGTAATTAAATTATACTTTTGAAATCGAATATTGTATTTTTATTATTTTATTTTTAGTATCATTTTGTTGCTTTAGCGACATTTTAGTGTTGTATTATAACATTTTTTAAATTCATTTGTCACTTGCAGTACCATTTACACTAAACTACATTATTATTTTGGTGTATTTTATTACATATTATTGTTTGCTTCATTCTCATCAGGTGGACTGCCCAAGGAACCTGGCCAAATCTGTGACAGTGGAGTAGTTCCTTACCGGAAATGTGAACTAATCAAGGTAGAAGAGGAGAATACTGACCACCAAAGTGCAATTTCCATTGTGTGTGTGTGTGTGTGTGTGTGTTTGTGTGTGTTTGCAACTGTGTGAATGTAGAAGTGTGGGTATTTATGAATTATGATCAAATCCCTAAAGGCCACAAGACCTGAATGGATCCATTGCGGGTGGGGGGGGGCTATTTTATTCTTGTGAGATAGTGATATGCAATACATTTTGCTCCATAAGTGCCTCAGCATCCAAGTGCAAATGAAGGGAACCCCTAAACTGTGCCTTTAACTCTCTTCTCTCAGCTCTTAACTGAGCCTGAAGGATCACAACTAAGTCAAATGTTTACTTCTGACAAACCAAAGTGCAATACTTTAATCTGCACAGTTAATCTGTGTGTCTAAGAAACGTGCCACCAGTCGCAGGAACCAAAGATCGTCGTTATGTTGAGCGGGTAGGGAAGTGATGTGTAGATTTGGGAGTGCATGAATGTTCAAGCCAAGTATGTTTTTAAATGAAGTATCATTTTCAATGCTAGGAAACACTATTTTGCATTGCACAACTTGCTACAGAAAATTGTCAAATATTCAGATGGAGCAAACAAGTGAAGTGACATACAGCATTCGATTGCTTTAGAAAAAAAATAATATAATTAACTGGGTTCCACTGGAAGATTTACTGTACTGCGTTTACTTTGACTGTGAAGTACTCATTGTGGGAACAATCATTGTGTTATTAGACATGCATTTTATGTTTTTTTTTATGAATGATTTCAGTGATTTTTTTTTTTATATATATGATCTATATATTTTGCGTCGAAATGAGATTTCAAACCCTCGGTGTAGCTTTGTTGTCTTTTACAGAAAATCTATTGCGAATGTCCCTGGTTAGTTTCAAACATTTATGTTGTAAACATCATTTCCCTGGTATACATAGTTGTCATATACATCAATTTTAAATCAGTTTTATATTTTTAAAGTTATGGGTTGAGGGTTGTAACATGACGGGCAGCTGTGAAAAGGGGGGATTTATATTTCAGTGATCACTTATAAATAAAATAATTAAATAAATAAAATGAACCAACAACAGTTACTTCAATCATTCCTTGTGACTTTATTTTCTCTTATTAATTTCTCTACAGATACACTGTTAGAAATAAAGGTTCAGTGTGGTTCTATATAAAACCCTTGGGTTCTTGATTTTAAAGACGCCGTTGTTCTAAAAATAAGTTATTTAAAAGGAGAAATGTCTTCAGTGATTGCATAATACTTGTTTACCAGGTCTTGTTTAACAGGTTTTATATATATGTATGAAGTGCCTGAGGGTTCCTCTTTATGGTCTTTGACAGAATGTCTGGAAGATTCTTTAGATAAATTCTATGGAATAATTGTATAAAATTGTAGAGCTGTTGTATAAACGACAACTTATACAGTCACTCAGATTTACAAGGCTGTTTGTCCATTTTAAATTGGCTTATATGAATACATGGCTTTTCTGTGATCAGGTTTCTCTAGTCTGTGTAAGCCCGTCTCTAGAGTGAAGTGCGCTCTGGCTTTATCTACCTTCTGCACGAGCTCAACGTCACACTGCCATCTGCTTGTTAAAATGAGCTCAGCTGTTTCTTTCTGGAGTTTTACTAGCTGGAGGAGGATGTGTTAAATTGGGCAGAGTGGAGCAGTTAGTCAAAAAAATCAACGAAAATGAATTCATATCATTTGTAATAATAGGTCCCTGAATGAAAATAGTTCATGTATATTAATTTTGAATAAATTCATCATTCATTAACCATTTCAGTCGTATCCAACTCATACGCACCCCGACACATACTGAATTTTCTTGGCTATGATTTTTTTTTTTTTTTTGGGGGGGGGGGGGGGGGTAGGTCCCAGGTCTTTCCCCAACCCTCTCCATTATAGACAATTTAGGCCCTGCTTACACCCGCTTACATTAATGTGTTTTGGTCAATCAGATTACAACTAGACAAGGAGGGAGACACATCTTTTTACACCTGGTGTTTTTATCCATCTCTTTTGTCCACTTTCAGCCACATCTGTGCCGATTTCTTCGAGGGGAGGGTCTATGGGCGGGTAAACGAATGGGTTTCTTCAGATCTTTCGATCTAATGGACATAAAAATCTTGCTCAATTTACATATGAATGCGCCTGAATATTACGGAAAAACATGGAGAGCATCAGCTTTCATTACTGCTCTGATAGCCGCAAGACTATACAACGAACAGCTATGAGAGTGTTTTAGAAATCAGGAATGGTGAGAGAACACTGTGCTTGGTACATTTCTTGTCTTAAAACCAAACTTGGGTCTTGAAAGTTTAAATCCCGTCTGACTAGCGTGCTAGCAGGCGGTCTTTTGTGGCTGTTCGAACACATTCGATCACAGGACCGTTGACACTATGAAAACAAACTGGTCGAATGTGTTTTTGACTACCTCTGGAAGTGGTTGAAGCGGACAAGCTCAAACGTTTACACCTGTACTTAGCATCGTCCACTTGTGATCCGATCGACAAAAATGCATCTTAATAGCAGGTGTAAACAGGGCCTTCACCTATACTGCATGTTTTTGGATTGTGAGGGAGAACAGAGCACACTTTTAAATGACAGCATTATTTTATAGCCGCTGGCTGTTTTTTAATAATACAGCATATTGCTGTAAACTGCAATGCATTCTGGGGTCACGTGTTGGTTTGACTCAAATTTACAGAATATTGCTGTAAATTGACCCTTCGTAATTTTTAAAAATACGGTTATTTACTGTAATCAGAGAATACAGGGAAATTCTGTAAATTAAATTACAGTAACACTACTGTAATATTTACAGTAACTGGCTGGCAACCCTGCTGCCAGTATTATACTGTAAAATTTACAGTCATTTTTTAACAGTGGACCTGGAGAAAACCCGTGGAGACACCCACACAAACAGGCCTCCTGGCTCTAACAGGACTCAAACCATGGACCTTCTTGCTGTGAGATGACAGTGCTACCCACTGAGCCACTGTGCCATGTACTTTACACACACAAACACTGAGTATGATTTATCAAAAATACACGTAAGCTGAGTTTTTATGACAGAATTCCGAGTTCCAAAATCCCACTGTGATCATTATTATTCTAATGAGGAAGTCAAGCATCCTTGAGCCTTGAGCAGGGCTGTCCAAACCTGTTCCTGGAGAGCCACTGTCCTGCAGAGTTTAGCTTCAACCCTAATTAAACTCAAGTGAATCAACTAATCAAGGTCTTCAGAATTATTGGGTGCTTCTCGATGGCTGCAAATCTTGGCTGCCACGTCATCACTCACCACTGAAGGTCGTCTCAATTTGAGGTGTCCTTAGGAAGCCTTCGTTTGCGTCCTTCATTCAGCTCATTTTGAAGGATGCATTAAGTGTATCCTTTCCATCCTTCGATCACCCACAATCCAATGCGCTATTTCCAATTTATGAAAATGAACTAACAGAAAATGAGTTAATTATGAAATGTAGGACAAAAATGAAGGCATGCATGTCATCTTTTTGGTGTGAATTGCCAATACCGTAAATCACAAAGAGAGCAGAGATTTTTCCAAAATTAAGTTTAATAGTATTTTCGTGTTGTGACGTGTGACATAGCCATTCGCACTGCCCCGTTTACACTTGTGTGTTTCCGTAACTGCTACAGTGACACCTGTCGTTTACACTACACCGGCCTTTTCGAAGCCTGAATACTGAGCCCCGTTTAGTTTGAAAACACATTTCATTGTAAAACGGAGACTTGAAAACGATGGCATGGCTGTCCATGTTTGACCAACCTGTAAACTATAACATGGAGACTGAACTGCAACCTATGCAGCTTTGTTGTCATTTTAAGCAGTCATTGTGCAGTTAACTATGCAACCTTTTAAATACTGCAGTTACATACATGCAAGAGGCAACTGTTTACACTTCATGCACATGCACAGTTTCATCAGGAACGCAGAATCCCTGGCAATATTCAAGAGACAGCTGAAAACTCATCTTTTCCGTGAACACTTGATCCCCTCATAAAAAAAAAATAAAAAAAAAACCCTTTCCTTCCCTTTTCCCTTCCTACTCTAGCTTATCGTACCGAGCAATGTATGAAACTTGTATTGTGAGCACTTCCTGTGTTATTTGCCAATTCATGAAAAATCGCTTGTAAGTCGCTTTGGATAAAAGCGTCTGCTAAATGACTAAATGTAAATGTAATGTAAATGCATGAACGGTCATGTGACATGTGTTTTCGTTTCTGAAACGCTATGAAAGCGCCAGTGTAGACGAGGATCGTTTTCATTTTAAAACGCCTTTTTAAAACTAGTGTAAATGGGACCTTACTAAAGCTAATCGCGCTGCAATAGTAATTATATTAAAGGTAAAGGTAAACACTGCTGAGTTTCAGAAGTGACAACTTCATATGCCAAGTGAATCTGCTCAAATATTTATAATAAAGTTTTATCATTTCATTTGTGTTGTTTAACCCATTAAATCCAGATTCAAATCAGTTTAATTCTGGAATAGTTTGGAATATAAATGTAATTGGCTCGTTTTAAAGAAAATTAATTACTGTTAATTACTCTGGGGCAGGTTCGTGTTTCGGGTTTGAAAAGCACCATTTAAAAACTCCCAGACGAGTGAGGTTGGAGCTCTTCTAATCTTGACTGAGCTTTCAAAGCTAGCTTGCTTTTGCTAGCCTCTCCAAAATTGCCTACCATACCTTTAAGAGCAGTTTGAACTGATGGCGATATTCTAGACTTTTAAGGTAATGAGCTAACCTAGCGAGTTATTTTTATTCTTTATTGTTTTGCAATATACAAAGTTTAGTGAGAACTATAAAAACTATTTAAAAAAAAAAAACTTAAGTTATCAATCTGCATACATTGGACATTGGTTGGGTGGACATTGGTTATGCTTATCTTTGGAAGCTCCCTTGAAGGCATCTTGAGTAAACAGCTCATTCAAATGACCTGAACCGGAAGCGATGCAACCGACAGAAAAGCGATGTTTGTTGCACAAAAGCCTCAATGATTGTAATACTGCTTACATAGACATATTTTGTAATACAGCTATTATAGCTTACTAAGTCCAGATACTTTATAATTTCAGACATTTTTATTGGGATTGTAAAAATAAGTGTCCATTTGTAATTGGTATTTTAAAGCCTTTTTAAATGTCACTTTTCATTTCACAATTGTTTTTTATTTAAATTAAATAATAATGTTATTTGTATCTTTTTTTATGTGCATTATACCGTTCAAAAGTTTGGGATAAATACAATTTTTTTTAAAGAAATTAATACTTTTATTCAATAAGGATTTATTAAATTGATCAAAGTAATGACATCTGTTCTAAATGATGTTTTTTTCTATTAATCAAAGAATTTTTATTTTGGGGGGAAAAAAGTATATTATGGTTTCCTCGAAAATGAAAAGCAGCAAAAATTGTTTTCAAAATTGATAAGAAATGTTATTGAGCAGCAAATGATCATAAATGACTTGTGAAGGATCATGTGACGCTGAAAACTGGAGTAATGATGCTGAAAATTTAGCTTTGCCATCACAGAAAAAAGTAGAAAACAGTGGTTTTAAATTCTAATACATTCTGATGAGCTTTTACTGTATTTTTGGTCAAGTGTAGTCTTGGCGAGTATAAGAGCCTTCATTAAAAAAAAAAAAACTTGGTGCTGTATTTATAATAAAAAAGGCAACAATAATTGCAGAATAATTCACCTTTAAAAGGTTCCAGTCTGACTTGGCACAAAACTTATCAAACCTCTTACCAGTTGGGAATCATGGGATCTTTCACTTCTTTGTAAATCTCCAGTCAGCTCTCATGTCCATGTCATGTCATCTCTTTGTGAGACATATGTGTTTATTAACCAATGTGATACATGGATATACATATTGCACATGCAAAAACATGGACATTTCTTAGTTATCATGGTTTCAGTTGATCCAAGAGTCATTGGAAGAGCTCTGTCTTTTTAAAAGGATTGTAACCACCAAAGGGAAACCACATCATTGGGGATGCTGGTTAAGCTCCTCAATCTCCCTTAGAGAGCCACTTACAAATCCAATTCAACAGTGTGTTCATTATCATCACTCAGAAGGTCAACGAGCATAGAAAGGTTATTTGGCAGTCTAGCTGCTTCCCTCTTTTAAATGTAAATCATGCTTTTCAGTTGAGGTCATTGCTTGTCGAGGTCAATTTCTGCATCGCAAACTGTGATGTTACGGACACCAAGGAAACAACAAAACCCAGACAACCATAATGACATGTCACATGAAGAATGTATTGCTCACAATACATATAAAAATGTTTACAAAAGTTCAAGTTTAATAATTAATATTCTTCGTTAAAATTAGTGTTTTACTTTGAGCACTATACTTACTAAATATATATATATATATATATATATACATTAACTAATTTAAATGTATGTAAATTGTTCTAATTAATAGCACATTTTTAGACTTTTTTCTGCAATCTTTGTTGACAGAGGTCCAGGATTTCTCCGTTCCCATCGCATTCTGTCATGTCCTGTACAGTTTCCACTGGGATTGAGTCAGAACTGTTCCTCTTATGAGACAATTAGGGTGGGGGACGGATGGATGGACTCCCACCTATTGGCTCATTCTTGAAGTTGTACCTCTTTAATGATGAAATATCAAGACCAGGGGGTTCACTTGACTCAATCTCAACATCAGTGGGTGGCTTATCGCAAAACTTATTCTTACTCATTTGAACTTTACATCAGTGCAATCCTATTTAGTAGGGTCACAACATTTTTTTTTTTCGGACAGTTTAAGGTTTGAAACCTTAATTTCAGTTTAATTTGCTGTCAGCATCGGATTGTTACATCATAAATATAGCGTGAATTTAGCTTGAAATTCAAAACTCTTAATATCAGTATGATTTGATTATTTACATTATAATAATATATATTTTATTATGGTTCAACAGAAATTCAAATAAAAGCAGCCGCCTATAAGTTAAGTAACACCAGAGGGTATTTCAACTTCATTTTCTTGCCATTGCCTTATGAAATTCAAAAATGGGTACATTATATTGTAAATAAATAATTGCATAAAAGCTATGAAGCACTTTTCACAAACAAGGCCTGTCAACGAATGGACCTCCAGAAAATGATGATTGTCAATGTCAGGAAGTCAAAGGAAATTTTATATCATATAACATATGGTAGTGACCAAAAGTGATGTCCGGAGGGGATATTTCAAAGGTTCTCTCTTCTTTTTGCATGTGTTCATACTTTCTTTGAATGACAGCCATGGCCAAAAATGATGTCCGCGCAATTTGGCATGTTTCATTGCATTATCACAAATAAAACAATTGACTCCAAGCACAAGGGTAAAGATGTCAATTTTCCTAGGACGGACATCATTTTTGGCCATACGGTATATTATTTTAGGTAATATACATGTTATATTCATCTAGATATGAAGACTTCAGATGCAAAAGCTTCTAAGTGCCATCTGAAATTTTCTTCCAAAATGAACATTTTTATCAAGCTCATACTGTTTAGGTTCAGTAATTTCACTTTAATGGCAATTAGTAGATCCTTTTCAGTACATACATACTGTTACGATGAGTCAGCGGAGTGAGATCCAAATGCAGGCTTTATTAGCAAAGGTAGTCAAACAGGCAATGGTCAAAACAACAGCAAACAGGAATGGCAGAGGATAGGCAGAATCATAGTCCTTAGGCAGGCAATAGGTTGAGACAGGCAGCAAGTAAACACAGTCCAGTAAAACAAAGCAAACAATCCAAAAGCAGGCAGAGAACAATCAACAGTAGGAAACAGGCAGGATAATCGACAGCAAGACATGTGTAAAGAGTTCTTTGCCATGAGGTGCCATGTTGAACTTCCAGTGACCAGTATGAGAGCGTAAGATTGATAACACCAAAAGTGTAACCATGGGAAAACAAGACCTCGCAATGGGTACAAGGCTGGATGCCTCTTAAATAGTCCAGGTGATGAGCTGCAGCTAGCTGAGGTAATCAGTGCCAAGATACGGGGCAGCTGGGGAATGAAGTGTGCATATGTGTGATTGAGTGAGTGTGTGGTGCATTGTGGGAAATGGATTCCTGATGGTGAGGCGATAGTTCGAAGTGGAGTGCCCTCTGGTGGCTGTTAAAGGGCACTCCAGCAGATAACCCTGACACATACATACATACATATATAAACAGTATCTCACAGAAGTGATACACCCCTCACATTTTTGTAAATGTGCACTGTGACAACGTGTGACAACACTGAAGAAATGACACTTTGCTACAAGGTAAAGTAGTGAGTATACAGTTTGTATAACAGTGTAAATTTGGTGTCCCCTCAAAATAATTCAACACACAGGCATTAATGTCTAAACCGCTGGTCACAAAAGTGAGCACACCCCTAAGTGAAAATGTCCATATATGGCCCAATTAGCCATTTTCTCTCCCCGGTGTCATGTGATTCGTTAGTGTTTCAAGGTCTCAGATGTGAAGGGGGAACAGGTGTGTTAAATTTGGTGTTATCACTCTTACTCTCTCATACTGGTCACTGGAAGTTCAACATGGCACCTCATGGCAAAGAACTCTCTGAGGATCTGAAAAAAAGAATTGCTCAACATAAAAGATGGCGTAGGCTATAAGAAGATTGCCAAGACCCTGAAACTGAGCTGCATCACTCATAACTCACAGGCCATACAACAGTTTAACAGGAGGGGTTCCACTCAGAACAGGCCTCGCCATTGTCGACCAAAGAAGTTGAGAGCAGTTGCTCAGTGTCAAATCCAGAGGTTGTGTTTGGCAAATAGATGTATGAATGCTGCCAGCATTGCTGCAGAGGTTGAAGGGGTGGAGTGTCAGCCTGTTGGTGCTCAGACCAAATGCCGCACTCTGCATCACATTGGTCTACATGACTTTCATCTCAGAAGGAAGCCTTTTCTAAAGATGATGCACAAGAAAGCGCGCAAACAGTTTGCAGAAGACAAGCAGACTGAGGACATTGATTACTGGAACTATGTCCTGTGGTCTGATGAGACCAAGATAAACTTATTTGGTTCAGATGGTGTCGAGCGTGTGTGGTGGCAACCAGGTGAGAATTACAAAGACAAGCGTGTCTTGCCTACAGTCAAGCGTGGTCATGGGAGTGTCATGGTCTGGGACTGCATGAGTGCTACAGTTCATTGAGGGAACCGTGAATGCCAACATGTACTGACATAATCCCATCCCTTCAGAGACTGCATCACAGTATTCCAACATAACAACCCCAAACACGCCTCCAAGACGACTGACTAGCTGAGGGTAACGGTGATGGACTGGCTCTATTGAGCATCTGTGGGACATTGTCAAATGGAAGATGGAGGCGCGCAAGGTTTCGAGCATCTTCCAGCTCCGTGCTGTCATCATGAAAGAGGACTCCAGTGGCGACCTGTGAAGCTCTGGTGAACTCCATGCCCAGGAGGATTAAAGCAGTGCTGGAAAATAATATTGACACTCTGGGCCCAATTTGGACGTTTTCACTTAGGGGTGTACTTACTTCTGTGGCCAGCGGTTTAGACATTAATGGCTGAGTGTTTAATTATTTTGAGGGGACAGCTGATGTTATACAAGCACTCACTACTTTACATTGCAGCAAAGTGTCATTTTCTTCAGTGTTGTCACATGAAAAGATACAATAAAATATTTACAAAAATGTGAGAGGTGTACTCATTTCTTATCAATACAAAAACAAAGTCGACATGTTTATAATACACATTTTTGTGTATAATAAACAAGATTTAACAACAGTTCACCCATTATCAACATAACAAAGAAAAAATGAAGTAATTAATAATTTACAACAGGAAAAAATAAAGATCAAAAAAACATTTGTTTACATCAATACAAATTAAATGCCTTTCAAAGTCAAGTCATTCCTGAAGAAGAAATTGTGTTGAAATACTTTTTAAATTCTTTTAAAAAAACAAGAAAAGTGGTTTATTGTTGGTGAACTTACATTTGTGGATATAAAATTAGCAAAAAAAGATAAGTTTATAACAAAACCATCATTGTCTTTAGTAGAATCATATTCACAGTGTCCTAAAATACTGTCTTTAAAAGTTATGGTTACACCTTGCACGATATCTTTAATAAATGTCTTCCTGCTGCAACTTTCAAGCTGCATCAAAAGTTACAACTTGACCTGACGAGTGCGCCATTACGTCATCCCTGCCCAGCGAGCGAGCGAGCGAGCGAGAGAGAGAGAGAGAGAGAGAGAGACGTCGAGAAAAATAACTGTCCCACCAACCTCCGCCCCTGCAGTCATGCCACACTCTGGACTTCACTGTCAAGCCTCTTAAAAGAGAGGAAAATCTGTTTAACCATCATCTCGGCTGACGGTGTTTACTGTGGAAGCGACAAACGCCGACACTTCCGCGGTCCAGAGGATCTGTTTGCTGGCGTGTCTGCGTGTGTGTGTGTATGTATGGGAGTGAACTGGAGAAAGCGAGGAGAAGAAGAAGAAGAAGAAGAGAGGAGGAGGAGGTAAGCACGAAGCGAGCTAGCGAGAATTCATCCACCTCAGACAGTTGATTATTTCTATTAGCGACCGTGAACACGTGCATTCATGTGTTTGCGCGGTCGTGTTGTCGCGAAGTGGCAGTTTGCCGGGAGTTTGACATGGAGTTAGCGCGCGACACATCTGCAGCAGAGCTCTGGCCTCGCGCTGGATCAGGCCGAGACAAGTGTGACTCGCAGCCACGCTAAAGAGCCCAGGACGAGCGTTTGTAACTGTAAATACACTTGTTTTACGCGTGTTCGGGATGAACTGCGGTGTGTTTTGCTTGGATGTAGCTAGCTGCTATTGCACGTCTAACTAGCTTGCTGTGATGGAGCGAATGCAGCCTGACCCGACTTACTCGATAACGTGGAAACTCTGTGCTACAATGAAACTTCACCTAAAATTCTATGGTATTCATAAATAATTGACAAACAACTCTGCACTTCTCATCTAAGAAGAGGGCAGGTATCTGAAGGAGGGCAGTGGAAGTGAACAGATGGAGTATGTTGACATCCTGCCATTCATTTAAAGGGTTAGCTTGCCCAAAAATGAAATTTGGGATTAAGTTCTTAGCCTCATGTAGTTCCACACACAAATTAAGATATTTCTGATGAAATTCTAGTTTTTTATTTCCCATTGAAGGCAACGAAATGACCACATTCGAGGTCCGGAAAAGTAGTAAAGACGTCGTTAAAATAGTCAACGTGACTACAGTGGCTCAACTGTAAGGTTCTGAAGCTACGAGAATACTTTTTGTGGGCAAAACCGAAAGAATGACTTTATTCAGCAATTCATTCATTCATTTCTTCTCTACCTTGTTATTCGCTGGATAGATTGAAGCGCTTCCAGGTTCTGCAGCAGAACGCCGACTCATTAAAAAAAAAAAAAAAGGTCAGCATAAATGTTTATCTCCCTTGGAAAGGTTGAATTTTCTTGTACCTTTTTTGTTCCTGTAGATTGTTGTTGAAGATAAGTGTGCAAGTCATATTTGTATTGTAGGGTTGTTTTTTCACTGCAGTCTGTGGGCCTGTGATAATAGGCCTGATGTGACCCATTTTCGGGCACGGCCCGCCAGTCACCACTGTTATAAAGAAAATGCATCTTATTGTATCTAATTTGGCTGACATATGCGTTTATTTTGTAACCATGTAATGAAATCATCAGAGCTTGGCAGCACAGCCCTAAAGAATGCATTTTAACAGCAACCTAGTTATAGAATTAGTTACATGGATCTAAGATTATACTTAGTCTCATCTTATCAACATCCGACTCATTTGCCATCTTTGTTAGGATATGGTATTGACAAAATGCTATTTTCTTCAGTATATGGAACATGGCCCTGAAACAGCTTTCGGGCAGAGATAATATTCAGGCTAGTGGTCCTGTCGGCTACAGCATGCTAAAACAGGCCAGGACGTTTTGCCTGTGATTTAGCACAGCATGACTGTAATTCAGGCTGGGCACAAGCTGACTCATGTACCACTGAGAGCCGTACGGTCGTGGAGTCTGTGCGGACGGAGATTGTTCTAGCACCATGTTGCTCAAGCTTTTTCCATGTCATACACCACAAGATCAGCCGAATACATTAGCTGGAGCAGAGATTAGGGTTGTTCTGATAGACGTGCGTCGATGATGGCCATAGATATCGCTGCGAGGATGATAAAAGATTAGATAGATTAGCTTACTCCCCATGGAAAATGTTTTTAAAACATTTAGGTATGTTATATAATACAATTATATTATACCTGTCTACAATGGGCAAATAAGGCTTCAATGATAATTAAGAGCAGCTTTATTTCAGACTTTCAAATAGAAATGAATACATTTGAGTTTGGGGCACAAGAGGAATAATAAGAAAATAAAGTAAGACGGTTATATCTCGTTATCAGCATTTGAAGCACATTCATCTCTTGTTGTCTCTGAGAGAATTTGCGCTGTTATTTCAGCGTCAAATGCCAAAAGCTCGGACAGTTTCTACTTTCACTTTCTGCAGTGAATAGTTGACTGTGGTTTGAAACTTCTGGCATAACTCTTGCGCAAAGTTTGCTCATTGCTTTTGTGATATCCACTGGATTGCCGTCATGGTTTAAAACCGAAATGTTTGCAATATCGCGATTATTCTTTGTCACCAACTGCATCTTTGCTTCGCAAAATGAACAACGATCCACATTTTGCATGCATCATGTACCGTGATACTAAAAGAAAAATAAATGAGTAAATGATGATTTGACTATGAGGAGTATCGCCCAACACTAGAAGAGATGCTTGTGTCTCAAAGAGTTGGTGGGGCGGGTCTTTTGAACAAATTCCTCCTTTCAAAAGGCTGATTGTAAATTTTGAGAAATCTTTGTCATAGCTTCGTTCATCAAAACCGGCGTCTGCATGCCGAAACACGAATGTTGACTTAATGAGAAAATCAGGAAGACCCAGTTTGTCACAGAATATACTACTATTTTTTCATTCACCTGCTTGTTTTGCTCCTAATGCTTTTGGCATCTCATTATGCAAGTTTTTCCAAATAACGGATGTGTGCAGTGATTCTATTTGTGCCATGAAAAACCAAGCAAAGAAAAGCACTGAATCAAGTGACGTGACCAAAAAAAATGATGCTATTTCTAATTACATAGATAATCACTATTTATATTTAGAGATGCACCGATCGACCGTCCAGGGATTTGACTCGACCGGTTTCCCGCATGATTGGCCCGGATCGTTGACCGGCCGGGGCAGTCTCACGTCTTTCTGATTCTGAGCCGATCCTTTTTTGTTTTTGCCAGCGGCACAGGCAATAACGTAAGCTGCGCGTTCTCGTGCTCTCCTCCGACGGTGAAGTGACACACACCCGCCTCCTCTCTCTCACCGGTCTCTTTCGCTCCTCTTAAATAGTGTTTATATTGTGCATAATCTTAGTCAATCCCACAGATTTCACAGACACACCACTGATCTATTAGTGAAGCGCAGAAGCCAGCTCTCAGTCTCAAACAGAGTCGCAAGTACCAAAATGAGTGGCTTGCTTCGCCTAAATGGTCAAATACATAGAAAATGATGTCAAAATGCCCGTCTTGGCGAGTATTCAGTTTTTATTTTATTTTAGTTGTTGAAAAAGATGACGCCAGTCCAATATTCCTGCTGCTGTCTGTCATGTTGATCAAAGCACAAAAGACAAAGAAAATCACTTTCTGCTCTTGACTGAATATGTTTTATAACTTAAGACTGTCCAGTGTTATTATACATTTGATTAATTTCTGCAGTGTTTCGTACCTGAATAAAAACCTACTTAACCTGAAAAACTTCATCGCTCTCTTTATTGTATTGCATTTATTTGCAATTTGTTCTTATTACACTTTTTTTTTTCTTTTCTTTTTAAACTTTGCAGTGAAGAAAAGTAGATTTTAGTTTGTATATGCTGTCAATTATAGTTCTTAGAAAGAAAAATAGAATGGGCAAAAATCGGTATTGGCAGATCACACTAACAAAAGAAACCGGAATCGGCCAAGAAAATTGCAATCAGTTTATTTCTATTTCATAGGTGGCTGCTTTGCATTTCTTATTTTGTTTCTTTTAACAAGGTCTAACCTATGAACTGGTTGTTGTTAGTGCATTACAGTGCAAGTGTAAAAAGGGTATAAAAGCAGAGAACTATCAGTAGTGCTTCATTGCCTGTTAGTTACAGTACTTGTCATTTAGAAGATATTTTCATCCATAATAAATATTATCAATTTAAACCAGTTATCTGTATCATTTTGATTTTGATTTTTTTTTTTTTTTCAAATGAATAGTGCTATAGTTATATATGGAGTTGTATCTGATAGTGAGGAATATATTGGTTCAGATTTTAAACATGCATCAGTAGTGATATTTCATTGACTGATTCCTGTATCAGTTCCTGCAGTCTGGATGCTTCATCTCTGCTCCATTACAATATTGGATTATTGGGCCTGCTTTAAACAGATAATGTTTAGCCATGGTGAAATTGGATCTAATGGTTTTAAAGAATCAGCTTAACATTAGTAAGTCCCTGCTCACTGAAGCTTTTTTTTTGTTTGTTTGTTAGTAAATCAGTGCCAGCTTTGTCTAGTTTTGACGTGAAGGTTGTCTAACCTCATCGCTTCAGCTTAGTTTTGTTTCTTGATGAGTCACTGAGGGATGTTGAACAGGTTACAATGGAAGCTGCAAATCACCCTGCGCTTTTCTTTGTCGCACAAAAAAATGACAGCAAAAAGCAGAAAGAGGATCCCTCACTGAATCCCAGAGGAGAACCTGTTTACCAGGTAGCATGATATTTCTGATATTTTGAAGGCTGTGATGTTGTTTTTGCTCTTGCTCTCAGGAGAGAGATAAATGGAGGACATGAAAGGAAAGCTTAAGATTCAGACTCCCATAGTGAGTTTGTAAGATAATGATGCAAAAAGAAGTATAACAAAGTTGCATTTTGATAAGTGCGTTTGACAGAATATAAAGAGAAGTAACTAGATTCATAGTTTCTCAAAACATTGTCAACCAGAAATTTCTTTTTAACGCAATAGTTTATTGGTAATCAGGCAGAATTTTAACATTTGTGCATCTGATGATCACATAGAAAGGTAATAACCATTCTGGAAAAAGGCTGTCATTGGGTCTGTCGGCTTAGCTTTTCCCAGTGTGTTCCTGTCTGCTGCTTTTTGGCCAAGAATGTCTGTGAGAGAGATCACTCTGAGTGACTCTTTAGGTTAGTGAGCCAGTGCAGGAGAAGAAAATCTAAAGTGATGTAAAGCATGCAAATGATTTGCTTTGTTTGCTCTTAAGACTTCCCTTTTTGAATGATGAATGATATGGAGGGTTATTTTGTTTCACGCTGGCAGTACTAGTTGGCCGTTGTCTTTGCGGTGTGTTCAAACTTAACTTTTCGCCTCCAGACACGGATGTCACCAGAATGCATTGTTTAAGTGCTTCAAACTTATTTGCACATACAGATTAAAGCAACTTGCCCTCCTGTCAGATGCATATGCTGATTAAAGAATAGTTCACCCAAAAATGAAAATGTTGTCATTTACTCACCCTGTGGGGAGGCCGACCAGTTGGAGTGGGAAAAGGCAAATGGCGTTCTCTACAAAAGGTTGATTTATTGAAGGTGCCAAAAATATTTACAGTGCAGGAGAACAAAAATAAATGAATAAAAACTGTACAACAGGAAAATAAACAGCAACAATTGTGCTAATTTTGGTTATACCATATGGCCCAAGTTTGTCCACAATCAGACTGAAGCCCCACCTACAAGGCCTACCATCTCCATAACTAAAACTAAAAGTTTGTAACAATGAAATTAAATAATATAAACTCCAAACACAAAAAGACATAAACCTCCAAAAAGCTAAAACCACAACCATTAACAGAAAAAGAGCTTAACAACAAATTAAATGGCAAAAACAACGGTTTCTAAATTATCCCCCTCTGACATCACCAAAAATGGAAGCTTTCGGAGGAAGTGATGTGGCGGTTTTCTTTAAAAAACAGGTTGACCTGGATAATGGGTTTGGTTGTACATGGTGTAAGTAAGGTAAGTTTAACTAAAACAAAATTTGGGGAAAACTTGTGGACAAATTAAAGGTAAATGTTACATGAATTATTGTGGTTTGGCATTTTGTTCATTTTGGAAAACAAAAACAGTAGTAGCAAACTGTAAACTAAACAGACAAAACTCCATAACACCTTCCTGATGTGAACACAGATGTAAATTTTGCCGGTAATGTACGGTACAAGTGAAGTGGTAGTATGTTTGTAAGTCCAAGTTTAGAGTCAACGGGTTAAACTGACACACCCCCATGTTCTAAACGTGTATTAATTTCTTTCTTCTGTACGACACAAAATAAGATATTTTAAAGAATGTTGGTAACCAGACAGTTGACGGTAGTCATTGACTTCCATGGCATTTTTTGTTTCCTACAATGGAAGTCAATGGCTACGATTGGCTGTTTGACTACCAACATTTTTAAAATATCTTCTTTTGTGAGAAGGATGAGTAAGTGATGACAATTTTCATTTTTGGCTGAACTATCCCTTTAAGATCTGTTCAACACATAACCTCCTTAGTATACAACCCCTTTCTTGTAAATGTTAGAAAATCACAAGTATTTCCATTTTGCATAAAGGCATGTCCTGACAGCAAGCTCAGTCTCCATTAAACTTCACAGACTTGTCAAGGTGTCAGTGTGTGTATGCGCGTCAAATAGATGGAACGCTGTAGAATGGGAAAATAATAATTCTGACTAATATTCGTGTTTTACGCATCTAAAAATGGATGGCATTTTCCCCCTATTCAATAGCACTATAAGTACTTAAAAGTACTTGCGATTCTATACCAGCTGAAGTATCACGATACCAAGTAGTATTGCGATACCATGCAGTATCGTGTTCATTTATCATTCAAATCTATGAAATGAACCAAACTTTCATAAATACAGGTGCTGGTCATATAATTAGAATATCATCAAAAAGCTGATTTATTTCACTAATTCCATTCAAAAAGTGAAACTTGTATATTATATTCATTCATTACACACAGACTGATGCATTTCAAATGTTTATTTCTTTTCATTTTGATGATTATAACTGACAACTAAGGAAAATCCCAAATTCAGTATCTTAGAAAATTAGGATATTACTAAGACCAATACAAAGAAAGATTTTTAGAAATCTTGGCCAACTGAAAAGTATGAGCATGTACAGCACTCAATACTTCATTGGGGCTCCTTTTGTCTGAATCACTGCAGCAATGCGGCGTGGCATGGAGTCGATCAGTCTGTGGCACTGTTCAGGTGTTATGAGAGCCCAGGTTGCTCTGATAGTGGCCTTCAGCTAGTATGCATTGTTGGGTCTGACATATCGCATCTTCCTCTTCACAATACCCATAGATTTTCTATGGGGTTGAGGTCAGGTGAGTTTGCTGGCCCATTAAGAACAGGGATACCATGGTCCTTAAACCAGGTACTGGTTGCTTTGGCACTGTGTGCAGGAAATCTGCATCTCCATAAAGTTGGTCAGCAGCAGGAAGCATGAAGTGCTCTAAAACTTCCTGGTATACAGCTGCGTTGACCCTGGACCTCAGAAAACACAATGGACCAACACCAGCAGATGACATGGCACCCAAACTATCACTGACTGTGGAAACTACACTGGACCTCAAGCAACATGGATTGTGTGTCTCTCCTCTCTTCCTCCAGACTCTGGGACCCCGATTTCCAAAGGAAATGCAAAATTTACTTTCATCAGAGAACATAAATTTGGACCATTCAGCAGCAGTCCAGTTCTTTTTGTCTTTAGCCCAGGCGAGACGCTTCTGACGCTGTCTGTTGTTCAAGAGTGGCTTGACACAAGGAATGCGAAAGCTGAAACTCATGTCTTGCATACGTCTGTGTGTAGTGGTTCTTGAAGCACTGACTCCAGCTGCAGTCCACTCTTTGTGAATCTCCCCCACATTTTTGAATGGGTTTTGTTTCACAATCGTCTCTGGGGTGTGGTTTTCACTATTGCTTGTACACTTTTTTTTTTTCTACCACATCTTTTCCTTCCCTTCGCCTCTCTATTAATGTGCTCTGTGAACAGCCAGCCTTTTTTGCAATGACCTTTTGTGTCTTGCCCTCCTTGTACAAGGTGTCAATGGTCGTCTTTTGGACAACTGTCAAGTCAGCAGTCTTCTCCATGATTGTGTAGCCTACAGAACTAGACTGAAGCTGTGTTTGAAACCGCTCCCTATCCACTAGATAGTGCACTGTATCGGGTGTCGGCCAATTTGTAGTGCTGTCCGAATTCTGAGTGAACGACTTCATTCCCTACATTCGTTCACTACTTTTACCCACAATCCTCTCTGATTTTGAGTGTATATTCGATGTACACTCGTTAAAGCGCCTTTACCCAAAATCCAACGCGATAAGAAAATAAACATGGCGGACGGCAATACGGGAAGCGGCAACTTCTACAAATGTAAGTGTAATTTTTTATTAATTAGAACATCTTTGTAAAGATATTTTGAAGCGAAATGATACATGTTTATATCATAATAATATATATACTTATTATCATATGATAATAATATTTCTCATTTGTTAGTGAACTGTTGTACATTGTATACTGTTGTTTATATTGTATTTATTTACTATTATATTTTTATAAACAAATGTGACAGTGTAGTGTTTTTCTTCTGTTATTTTTAAATATAAATGTACTAAATAGCATGACACAGGTGTTTTTAATCTCTCTTTATTCTCAATAAACATGACAAATAAACAGTAATATACAATTCATTAAGCTAAACGGGACATTTTACAGATGGGTATATGAAATTGTCTGCGCTGTCTGGCGCGTGCTATTAACGTCAGCGTCCGAATTCGTTCAGTCTTTGCTGATATAGTGCACTCAACTGTCATGCACTATATAGGGGTTAGTGAATGAGTGAACGAGTGGGCGGTTTCGGACACACCTTGAGAGACCATTTAAAGGCCTTTGCAGGTGTTTTGAGTTAATTAGCTGATTAGAGTGTGGCACCAAGTGTCTTCAATATTGAACTTTTTCACAATAATCTAATTTTCTGAGATACTGAATTTGGGATTTTCCTTAGTTGTCAGTTATAATCATCCAAATTGAAGGAAATAAACATTTGAAATATGTCAGTCTGTCTGTAATGAATGAATATAATATACAAGTTTCACTTTTTGAATGGAATTAGTGAAATAAATCAACTTTTTGATGATATTCTAATTATATGACCGGCACCTGTATACCATGTGAATGAAAACAGACCAGATTTTCCTCTGATTACTGATTACATTAATGAGAATGAATAATTGACTATTGTTACGAATCAAATGAAATCAGTGTAAAGAAAATTCATTTTTGCACAGAAGCTGCATGAAGTGACATTAAGATGTGGCATTTATGCATTTGCACTACAATTACATAAATAATTTTATGAGATTAATGTTTTAAAAATGACTCTGAATACAGAAATATGAAATGTTGGAGAAAAAATTCAATAATAGGCCTACTTTTAGATGGGAAACTAAAGCCGCCAGTAGGGGCCAGCAGGTGTTAATTATTGAGTCACTGAATCCTTCAACCGATTCATTCAGTGAATCAGTAATTCTCCCGATTTGTTCAAAAACACAGATTCATTCAGAAACCAAACAAAAACAGCTCTTGGTCTTCAACTATCAGGAGCATTTTGCCAAATCTTGAAATTTCCAACCCTTAATGGAGAGCAGTAAGTATATTAAAACATATAATGAATTTATGATGTTAAAATCACATTATAACGATTGGTAAGAACCGAGTGCAAAGCCGCAGTGTTGATGAATGGAATTGCATTTGTCTGAATCGTTTTCGCAAAGACGTTTCTAGAAACAAACTATTACCTGTTCCAGAAGAGGTCTAATGAGCAACGGAAAAATTGCAAGAATACATTCTTATATAAAGATATTATGAAACTGATTATATGATGCTTGATGCTTTTTCCCCCCTTTCTGATAAACTGCAGCACGAACGTCCTCATGCAAGTGCAACTTAATCTCATTGCAAAATGAACTGAAGCATCGGGAAACATTCAATAAGATGCTAATTCTACAGAGCATTTACAATACACGGCACAGCAGAAAGGCAACAACACTTTAAAAAAAAGCCTCTTGTAATGTTTTTGCAGGCATGCTTGCTCAAATGAACGTTTCAAAATAGTGTACCTCACATACAAAATTTCTTACGGTACTACCGCACTGACTATACTATCGTTTAAAAAATACAATGGCATTGCCAATGTTTTGAAACTTTAGTATCGCGATACCACCATAGTACCAGTATACCGTGCAACCCTACTTTTAAAGAGTTTAGATAAAAAAAGAAGAAATTGTGTTATCCCCCCTGCTATACCGAAAACATACTGAACCGTGACTTACACCCCTAGTGGTTTGTTCAAATCCCTAACTGTAATTAACTGTAGCTAATTAGACCAGAGATGTAAGTTCAGGAAAGTGTATGAAGGATGGGCATCACTTGTTTGTAGTTTTTATGTTTTTAAATTCATTAAGTATGGCTTTTCGGTGGACCAAGGTTTTTATCTCTGTGCTGTATCACGGGCTTGACTCTCTGATGGCATCCTATAGGTATCCTGTGTCATTCACTATGGCCATGTATTATATCTGATTCTCCTTGGATGAGTCATCGGCAATGTCATCCCCCCACACGGTGCGGTAAACACGGGGGAGTGAGCTCAGTATGCAATCATCGCTGCCACATCTCACATCATCTCTTCGTCTCTCTCATTTACTGCAATCCTTCTCTCTCAGGTTTGATTTGTCTCACGGCACCCAGTGGGAGGAGCCATGACCGAGGGGGAGGGACAGTTTTACAGCGTGCAGGTGGGAGACTCCACCTTTACGGTGCTCAAGAGGTACCAGCAGCTCCGTGCCATCGGATCTGGTGCCCAGGGTATCGTCTGGTGAGTGGGCGGCGGGAGTTAACGGTTTTATCTGCCTCCATACTAATGATGTCATCATCACACATCCCATTAGGCATCGCCTGTCTCCATTTGTCATGAACGCAGCAGATGCAGTGTTTTTGTCATTGACCTGAATGTCTCATTAGAGATTTGGATCCCTGGTTTATAGCTGCAGTAATAATGGGGATATTTCAGCCAGCTACATGTCTAAATTGTTTATCCAAGTGCAAGAGATGGACATTAAACAATACATTAATGACACACAAAAGGGCATTTAAAAGGGAAGCGAGGTACAATAGGACATTATTCATGCACAAATATGAATCATGTTTGAACCAATCATAATGGTTACTACAATGATGAAAGATATTTAAACCAAATAGAGTGTTAGAGGTTTTAGCAAAAATAAGTGGTAAAAACCGGATGTAATTTTTCTCGCCATTGATAATAGCCAGAGAAGCTGGCATGGTGTTAAAAATAAAACAAACAATCTACAATGATGATTGTGGTGATTATTTCAGTGTGCCTGTTTTTCTCCCCCATGAAGCTCTGCTCTGGACACTGTACTTAGCATCCCAGTTGCTGTGAAGAAACTGAGCCGGCCTTTTCAGAACCAGACCCATGCAAAGAGGGCCTACAGAGAGCTGGTTCTACTCAAGTGTGTTAATCACAAGAACGTACGTCCCCTAAACAATGCACTCTTTCACTCAGAAGTACAATTTGTGTTGAAATAACTTTATTCAGGGCTGTCACACCTTCGGACTGTTTTTGCTGGAATATCAGACTTCTGTCACACTCACTGGTTAGAATGTCAGAGGAATGATGGTCTAAACAACTACCTCTGACATTTCTCTCCAATTGCCTGTCACTGAACTGCCTATTTTGGCCAAGAAACAATGTGAAGTTCAGTAATAAGAACAGGAGTACCACATAAACTGTTGGTATAATTCAGATGTAATTCTTGGACTAACATTACCCAGTGAAAATGTCAATTTTTATAATTGTCTTATTTTTTGTCAAATTGCCAAAATACTTTAATGTTGCTCCATCAAGTAAAAAAAATAAATATATAGTTATAATTAATAATTTTTTTTGGTAGCTGCACTTCTCAGAGAAACACACTTGCTGCATTCCTGAGTAATATGTACTTTTGGTTGATTTAATTTTTATTTAATAATAATAATTGTTGTATAGTCAGAATGGGTTTCATAAAAAAAAAAAACGACCTGAGACACATGTTATGGAGGGCTTTAAAGACCATGTAACTTGTAGCCTGCTTTTAAATTATAATTAAAATAAATATGCTTGGCAATTGGTGTCCTCTAAATTAGTGTTTCCCAACTTTTTAGCCATGGCACAGTTTTGATAAGTAAAAAAAAAAAAAAAAAAAAAAAACCAGATGCACCACTATGAACTAAAACTACGAAATTGTGCAAACATGCATTGGCATATTAAAACTGAATATTATATTTAAAGTAGTACTCACATTCAATTAACAAGCTTAAGTCAGTTATAAACACTAAGGTCATATATAGGTAGTTATATGATGTGTTTGGTGATCATCAAAGTTGGTATTGTGGCTCTATATGTGTCAAGCACGTGCATGTGTGTTTATAATAACATTTTATGAAAATCAAGCTCAGGTGGAGTTGCAAGGTTTCTGACCTGTGAATGACAGATATTTTTACAGTGCAGCAGGCAACTTTTTTATCAACTTGCAGGTTATAGTTTATTGTAGCTATATGGGAGCTGAGTTTTTCTTGTTGCAGAATACATTTGGACAAAATCTCATGATATAATATACGAAGCGGGATGTTTAAAACCGTATATTGGCTACAACTTGATGTCAGAGACCAAGACTCTTCTCGCTCTTCAAATACACAAAACATTAGCCTTTATAGACAGTGTTTCTTGAGTAAAGAAAATGCTGTACTTATTTAAACATCACTTCTTTATTTACCTTTGCATTGCGAAGAAGCAGAGATCTGTCTCCAAAATTCATGCAGCACTTCATTCACAATAGAGCCAGGGTGGAGTTATGAGGTTTGACTGACTGTTTGAGGACCCAATGGAGTTAGGAGGTTTAGTCTCAAGGTTTTTTTTTTTTTTTTTTTTTTTCATTGGTTAAATATTTGTAAAACCTACATACAGGCGTAAAAAGATGACCACTAGCATTGATTTAAAAAATATATATATAAATTATAAAATAAAACAAAAATGATGAAATAAATACAATGTTTCCACCTGACAGCAACGATGTATTCTTAACTGTATAGCATTTATTTTATTAAGATGCATGGGATTGGCATTTATAGATATTGTAAACTCTATTGTTAGACAACACGTGTCAGGACCTACTCATTGTCGTAATCATACTTTAGATCTGATATTGTCATTGAATCGATATTGATGCTGTTGAAGTTCTGCGGCAGAGTGACGATGTCTCAGGCCATTATCTAGTCTCATGCATACTACATTTAACCAAAGCTGCAATACCGCTTCTATGCCACAAATATGGTAGAACCATCACCTCTACCATTAAAGATTTCTTTATAAATAATCTTCCTGTAGTATTTGTCCAACGCCATGGTATAATGAGCACACTCGGGCCCTTAAGAGAGCAGCTAGAAAAATGGAGTGCAGCTGGAATAAATCAAAACTATAATTTTTCGTATTTCATGGAGAGAGAGAATGATTGAGTACAGAAAGGCCTTAAAAACTGCTAGATATGCTTATTTTTCATATCTTTTAGAAGAAAATAAACACAACCCTAAGTATCTCTTTGATACAGTGGCTAAATTAACGAGAAAAACAGCTTCAACTTCTGATGTTTCTAAACAGCACAGCAGTAATGACTTTATGAACTTCTTTACTTGCAAGATTGACAATATTTGAGAGAAAATTATAGGCACGCAACTGTCTACTACAGTATCACATCAGACAGTGTATTGTAGTATCCCTGAGGAAAAATTCCATTCATTCTAATTCCATTCATTCGCTGCTGTAGGAGAGGAAGAATTGTCTAAACTTATTAAATCATTGAAGTCAACAAAGTTTATGTTAGACACTATACCAACTAAGCTATTGAAAGAGATGCTTCCAGAGATTACTCTCTTATCATCAGATCGTGGTTGTATCTCTATTAGTCTTACTAAACCTCAGTGCTGCTTTTGACACCGTTGACCACAATATTCTTTTGAATAGACTCAAAAATTACGTTTGCATTAGTGGAATTGCATTGGCATGGTTCAAAACATACTTATCTGGCTGTTATCAGTTTGTAGTAGTAAACAAATAGATGTCATTTCGATCACAAGTTCAATATACCGCAGTATAGTACCGTATAGTATAGTAATGGTACCGCAAGGCTCGATACTAGGAACGTTGCTTTTCACTCTGTACATGCTACCCTTGGGAGATATCATTAGAAAGCGTGGCATTAGTTTTCACTGTCACGCTGATGATATTTCTTCACGCCCTGACGAAAATGGAATGCGTAGCTGATATAAAAAATTGGATGACTGGTAATTTCCTACTACTAAATTCAGAAAAAAACAGATTCTAATTATTGGACCAAAAACTGCTGCACATAATAACATAGAATACTGTCTAACACTTGATGGCTGCTCTGTTAAGTCGTCTTCGTCAGTTAGGAACCTGGGTGTGCTCTTTATACCAATCTTTAATTTGAAAGCCACATTTCTAGCACATGTAAAACCGCATTCTTCCATCTTAAAAATATATCTAAACAAAGACATATGCTCGCAATGACAAATGCGGAACAGTTAGTTCATGCGTTCATGACCTCAAGGCTAGATTACTGTAACACTCTACTGGGTGGTTACCCTGCTCGCTTGATAAACAAACTACAGCTGGTCCAAAACACAGCTGCTAGAGTCCTTACTAGAACCAGGAAGTATGAACATATTAGCCCAGTGCTGTCAACAGTGCCCTGGCTCCTTATTAAACATCGTTTAGATTTTAAAATCTTGCTAATTATTTACAAAGCACTAAATGGCTTAGCTCCCCAGTACCTGAGAGAGCTCTTAATGCATTATAGTCCTCTGCGTCTATTACGATCTCAGAATTCTTGTTAATACCTAGAATATCAAAATCAACCGCAGGCGGTAGATTATTTTCCTATTTGGCACCTAAACTCTGGAACGATCTTCCCACTATTGTTCGGGAAGCAGACACACTCTGTCAGTTTAAATCTAGACTAAAAACGCATCTCTTTAACCTGGCATACACATGACGCATTATCAGTTTATGTCTTCATATCCGTTAAAGGATTGTCAAGCTGCATAGACCAGGTCAGCCAGAACGGGGAACACTTCCTATAACACCAGATGTACTCGTTACATCAGAAGAAGAATGATCTTGTACGCTATCTACGCTAATTTTAGTCTCTCTGCTTATCCCGAGGTTTACCATTTAACTTGATTGGCTGGATCCGGACCGTGTCCGGGCTGGATGGGGAACCTGTGCCTGTTCGTGGCAGCAGCGTGGCCCTGGGGTGTCGGTGGAGACTGTGTCAACTAGCTCATCCCTTGTGAGGGCCTTACCGACACATCAGCCAGTAGCACAGATCACCAGCTAACCATCCCATACCGGCGTGATGAAAAAGATCTTAAACTAGATGGAACTGAATTAAATATTTTGACTGTTGCGATCCCAAATCGGACTTATGACCTGTAACTCTGCCTGAATCAATCAAGCAAGTGTTCACTGTTGGCCAGAGGAGAACCCTGACCCAAGGTTTTTTTCTCCATTTTGTTGGAGTTTTGGTTCCTTGCCGCTGTTCCCTTTGGTTTGTTTGGTTGGGGACACTTGCTTGATATTCAGCAGTGTTTTTGGTATGCCTGCATTGGTGCCGTTGTATGCGAACTGAGCTGAGCTGGACGATTACATCACTGTTCTCCAGATCTCCAGTGCTGATATACATGAATTAACTAGACTAATTGGTCTTTCAATAGTGTGGAATGAATCAATACAAATATATAGAATAAGCCGGACAATGAGTTTTCTTTCATTATTACTGTAAAGCTGCTTTGCCATAATTTGCATTGTAAAAAGCGCTATATAAGTAAAGGTGACTTGACTTGACTAATTTATTTTTTGGCATTTGGTAATTTTCCATGACACACCTGACAACCTGTCATGGCACAGTGGTGAGGAAACACTGCTCTAAATAAATGTATTATTTTAAAACATCAATTAATGTTAAAAACGTAATTACTGTTAATAATAATGAAAAATACACATACAATAAATCAAATATGTTTTTCAACTAGTACAACTAGTTCTAACTCACGTGGATTAATCAGGAACCAATAAGCTTATTAGATTAAAGTATTCGTTTCATAATGGCTAGTTCTTCAGGGACTACGTTGCTTATGATTAAAAATCAGCTATTCAGACGCTGTCCTTTGTTGTCAAGCTGATTGTGTAGATTAATGCAGATTTGTTTTCTCATGCTTCACTTTTTCTCATCCAGATCATCCGTTTGCTTAACGTCTTCACACCACAGAAGTCATTAGAAGAGTTCCAGGATTTGTAAGTTTTCAGTTTATGCTGACCTTGTAATTTAGTGTAAGCTCCGTTTGTATTGCTGCAGGGTGTATTGGTGCTTTAGTCCTTTGTGTGGTTATTAACATTCATAGTTTTGCTGAGACCACAATGCGCTCTCAAGAGGAACTGATGAATTACGCTGTCCTACTCCTGCATGTGATAATTACAGCTTTAGGATCGAAAATTATATGTTATTAAATCAAGATTAATTACATCTCCTGACAACAGCACTTGCGTTGCTGACTCAGTGTGTTAAGCTTGGGATATGGGGTTGGTTTTTGCTTGTCAGTACTATCCATGTAAGGCAAAAAATGTTAGAGATCATTTGAGCTGTACATAAGCACAGGAAACCCTGAAGAATATGGTTTCTCTCAGGTACTTGGTGATGGAGCTGATGGACGCTAGCCTTTGTCAGGTAATCCACATGGACCTGGACCATGAGAGGATGTCTTACCTGCTCTACCAGATCCTGTGTGGCATCAGACATCTACACTCAGCTGGCATCATTCACAGGGTGAGATGTTTCCTGTTGCAGGGTTATTATTAGTAACTACAACTCATATGTGGCAATTCAATTGATGGTTCTCCCAAAAATGA
The DNA here is from genome assembly GCA_037194245.1 of Opsariichthys bidens. Lineage (NCBI taxonomy): Eukaryota > Metazoa > Chordata > Actinopteri > Cypriniformes > Xenocyprididae > Opsariichthys > Opsariichthys bidens. Next base: position 3,026,946 of record CM074294.1, read on the forward strand.
AAATTATCCCATGATTTGCTCACCCTCAAGTCATCCTAGGTGTATGACTATCTTCATACAAACACTTTTAATGGTAGTGAATGGTGCACACAAATTTGAAGCTCAAAAAAGCTCATCCATCCATCATAAAAGTAATCCGTACAGCCTTCTGAAGTGAAGAGTTTGGTTTTCATAAGAAAAATATCCACGCTTAACTTTATAAACCATAAGAACCAGCTTCCGACAAACATCCGTTTGACTTAAAGTTGACTTAAAGCAGAAGTGTAACCTCTTGACGATTGATTGAACGAACAAACTTTATCCACCACATGTGGAAATTTTCCTTTGGCTTCTCATAAAAACACGCAAGTTGTACACATACATAATTAAGACACAAATTATAATCTTAATCATACCTCAAATTCAAAGCAACTACCCAATAAATGTAATATTTTTCACAAAAGATGCTTAGACTTACTTAATTCCATTCAATATTCTCACTGACACTGATATAAAAGAGTGTTTGTAAACATTTTTAAGAACTTTGGGGACCTTCTTTTTAGATTGAATTTTTACAAATTCAGACCCCTTATAAAGGCTTCGAGCACAGACTCAAAGAATGGTACCAAGTGAAGGCCAAATCCAACATGACACATCACCAGCTGTGTTCTCTGAACCATTTGACCTTACAATTTGCCAATGTGTGAGATTGTCTATCAGCATGACAGTATTTCAACTGTATCGTCTCTGCCCCCAGGATCTGAAGCCCAGTAACATAGTAGTGAAGTCCGACTGCACTTTAAAAATTTTAGACTTTGGGCTGGCCAGAACTGCCTGCACTAACTTCATGATGACACCTTACGTAGTGACTAGATATTATAGAGCGCCGGAGGTCATCCTGGGCATGAAATACAAGGAGAATGGTAATGATATATTTTTTTTTTTGGTCTGGTCAGTAATATTCTTGAAAGCCATTGGAGAGATATAGATAAAATTATTAATATTTGATTGTGTTTTTCCAGTGGATATCTGGTCAGTGGGCTGCATCATGGGTGAGATGGTCAAAGGGAGCGTCATTTTCCAGGGCACTGATCGTATCCTCTTGATTCTTGTCCAGTACCTTGTCCAATATATTAATATGTGAAAATATGCTTTTATTTAAATGGAAATTTTAAATGTAAATTAATACATTTCCATTATATATATATATATATACACACACACACACACACACGCACACAGTGGATACCGAAAGTATTCAGACCCCCTTAAATTTTCACTCTGTTATGTTGTAGCCATTTGCTAAAATCATTTAAGTTCATTTTTTTTTCCTCATTAATGTACACACATTACCCCATATTGACAGAAAAGCACAGAATTCCAGACATTTTTGCACATTTATTAAAAAAGAAAAACTGAAATATCACATGGTCGTAAGTATTCAGACCCTTTGTTGACCCTAATACAGCCATGAGTCTTTCACACGTGGATTTGTGGATCCTCTGCCATTCCTCCTTGCAGATCCTCTCCAGTTCTGTCAGGTTGGATGGTAAACGTTGGTGGACAGCCATTTTTAGGTCTCTCCAGAAATCAGGGCACTAAGTCAAGGTTTTCGTCCAGGAAATCCCTGTACTTGGCCGCATTCATATTTCCCTCGATTGCAACCAGTCATCCTGTCCCTGCAGCTGAAAAACGTCCCTGCAGCTGAAAAACATCCCCACGGCATGATGCTGCCACCACCATGCTTCACTGTTAGGACTGTATTGGACAGGTGATCAGCAGTGCCTGGTTTATTCCACACATACCGCTTAGAATTAAGGCCAAAAAGTTCTATCTTGGTCTCATCAGACCAGAGAATCTTATTTCTCACCATCTTGGAGTCATTCAGGTGGGTTTTTTTTTTTTTTGCAAACTCCATGCGGACTTTCATGTGTCTTGCACTGAGGAGAGGCTTCCGTCGGGCCACTCTGCCATAAAGACCCGACTGTTGGAGGGCTGCAGTGATGGTTGACTTTCTACAACTTTCTCCCATCTCCTGACTGCATCTCTGGAGCTCAGCCACAGTGATCTTTGGGTTCTTCTTTATCTCTCTCACCAAGGCTCTTCTCCCCTGATAGCTCAGTTTGGCTGGACGGCCAGCTCTAGGAAGGGTTCTGGTTGTCCCAAACGTCTTCCATTAAAGGATTATCGAGGCCACTGTGCTCTTAGGAAACTTAAGTGCTGCAGAAATTTTTTTGTAACCTTGGCCAGATCTGTGGCAAAGGGTCTGAATACTAGGACCATGTGATATTTCAGTTTTTCTTTTTTAATAAATCTGCAAAAATGTCAAGATTTCTGTGCATTAATGAGGAAAAACATGAGCTTAAACGATTTTAGCAAATGGCTTTAATATAACAAAGAGTGAAAAATTTAAGGGGGTCTGAATACTTTCCGTACAAAAATCATATTGTATGATTAAGTAATTAATTTGCAGTTTATTGCATGACATAAGTATTTGATACATCGGAAAAGCAAAACTTAATATTTGGAACAGAAACCTTAGTTTGCAATTATAGAGATACGTTTCCTGTAGTTCTTGAGCAGGTTTTCACACACTGCAGCAGGGATTTTGGCCCACTCCTCCATACAGACCTTCTCCAGATCCTTCTGGTTTCGGGGCTGTCACTGGGCAATACAGACTTTCAGCTCCCTCCAAAGATTTTCTATTGGGTTCAGGTCTGGAGACTGGCTTGGCCACTCCAGAATCTTGAGATGGTTCTTACGGAGCTACTCCTTAGTTGCCCTGGCTGTGTGTTTCGGGTCATTGTCATGCTGGATGACCCAGCCACGACCCATCTTCAATGCTCTTACCAAGGGAAGGAGGTTGTTTGCCAAGATCTCACGATACATGGCCCCATCCATCCTCCCCTCAATACGGTGCAGTCGTCCTGTCCCCTTTTTAGAAAAGCATTACCAAAGAATGATGTTTCCACCTCCATGCTTCACGGTTGGGATGGTGTTCTTGGGGTTGTACTCATCCTTCTTCTTCCTCCGAACACAGCAGGTGGAGTTTAGACCATGGTCATTGGCAAACTTCAGACGGGCCTGGACATGCACTGGCTTGAGCAGGGGGACCTTGCGTTTGCTGCAGGATTTTAATCCATGATGGCGTAGTGTGTTACTAATGGTTTTCTTTGAGACTGTGGTCCCAGTTCTCTCATTGACCAGGTCCTGCCGTGTAGTTCTGGGCTGATCCCTCACCTTCCTCATGATCATTGATGCCCCATGACGTGAGATCTTGCATGGTGCCCCAGACCGAGGGAGATTGACTGTCATCTTGAACTTCTTCCATTTACTAATCATTGTGCCAACAGTTGTTGTCTTCTCACCAAGCTGCTACCCCCTAATGTCCTTACACAGCTCTCTGGTCTTGGCCATTGTGGAGAGGTTGGAGTCTGTTTGATTGAGTGTGAGGACAGGTGTCTCTTATACAGGTAACGAGTTCAAACAGGTGCAGTTAATACAGGTAATGAGTGGAGAACAGGAGGGCTTCTTAAAGAAAAACTAACAGGTCTGTGAGAGCCGGAATTCTTACTGGTTGGTAGATGATCAAATACTTATGTCATGCAATAAAATGCAAATTAATTATTTAAAAATCAAACAATGTGATTTTCTGGTCCGTCGCTCACAGTTGAAGAGTACCGATGATAAAAATGACAGACTTCTACATGCTTTGTAAAAGTGTGCAAACCTGCAAAATTGACAGTGTATCAAATACGTGTTCTCCACACTGTATATGTGTGATGGGCATCATACTGCTTGTCTCTGAATAGTTTTGCAACGTTGTGTTCACTCATAATTATTACACGTCGGATGTTTTCTGTCTGGTTTTAGTTTAGCAAAGTTCACCATACTTGATGTACTATTAAATATTCACTATTTATTTTTCATCCCAGTATCTGTCCTAGTCATAAGCTGTACTCTGTTTCAATTCCATGTGAATCTTTCGCCTTGACCTCCTTAATTGAGTTAATCTCAGATATTGACCAGTGGAATAAGGTGATTGAGATACTGGGAACCCCGTCGCTGGAGTTTATGAACCGTTTGATGGAGACTGTCAGGAACTACGTGATGAACAAACCTCAGTTTCCCGGAGTCAGTTTTAACGAGCTTTTTCCCGATTGGGCCTTCCCATCAGAGACCGAGCACGACAAGATCAAAAGTAAGGCATCCTAAATCTTCCATGTCTGTTACTTTTTTTTTCCCTATCTTTGATGTCTCTTTGAGTTCAGTCTTCATTGTGTACTGTACTAAACAATTACTTTGACGTCTGACTCCTAATGTAGCTAGTCAAGCACGAGACCTGCTCTCCAAGATGCTGGTAATTGACCCTGAAAGCCGCATCTCTGTGCAGGAGGCCCTTAATCACCCTTACATCCACGTGTGGTACGACCCAGCCGAGGCCGATGCGGTCAGTGCACCCCTATCCGTTCATGTCAGTTTGTCCTGTCCAGTCAAATTAAAGCAGTTTTACAATGTCAAGGATGTTCTCCCTTGAGACTAGGATTTGCAATGATTGTTTTATTTGTTCAGCCTCCTCCGCAGATATCAGACAAGCAGTTGGAGGAGCGGGAACACAGCATTGAGCAGTGGAAAGGTACAAATGCCCTCTGCTGTCAATACCTCCTGTTGAGCTATAAACTTTTTGTAGAAAATGAATGCCTGCTGCAGAAGTGATCATTGCAGTGAATTGGTTACATTTATCCAAGATCTTTTGCTTTCTCATTTATTCTACAGTAATGGGGTAATTTTTGAGTCTTTACATTAAAAGTTGATGTCTGCTAAAGTGATGAGTTGGATTTATTAGTGATTTGTTAAAAGATGGAAATGGACAAAACTCTTGTTTTGTTTTCTTGGGGTTTTTTTCTCCCTACAGAGTTGATTTATAAAGAAGTAATGGACTGGGAGGAGAGGAACAAGAATGGAGTCCTGAAAGAGGACTGTTTAGGTGAGTCACTTGTACAAATCTGTGAAATCTGTGTATTTATCTAGCTGTCTGTATAGTTGACAATGATTAATGCTGAAACAGATAGAAATTGGGTTGTATTCTGACTTTGGACTGTAAATAGGTAAAAATAATGATTCCAGATAAATTTGTTGAAATTTTGCCGTACTGAGCAAAAGATTTGATCTCCATTTTATTAGAAGTCCCACTCAGTGCATTCAGTAGTAGTTTTACACATTAAGAAATTGTTTTTGTGAAGGCAACTTGAATGATGCAAAAGAAATAATAATTTTCTGTAGAAAGTGTTTTATCTAGAATTGGTGCAGGCCACCCCCTCAATGTATAATTTGAAATGATGTAACCACGATGTTTAACTGAACGAGTTTTAGACTAAATGAGATGATGGAACACATTTATCATACTTTACCAGCAGAGAAATCGGGAGAATCCGCAGAAAAAATCTGAAGACAGAAAGATTGACAGTGACAAAAAATGACAGTAAACATCATTACGACAGGCACACTTAAAAATTGATGTGCGAACTGGATGACGTGTGAATAAAAAGTAATAAAAAATGAACGTCGTAATGATAATTGTAAGAGTGCTTAAATTAGAGGATGGAAAAATGTTATTATTCAACTTCCAAAAGCTATGATTTTATTAACTTAACATATTTCAGTGGACAAACGTAGCACTGTTGTGCTTTCTACAGGCTTGAGGTTTTAGGGCTGTTCACAGTCAGTGAATGCGATGCATTTAAGGCCAATTCATTGATTCACTGTTGATAAATTATAACAATGTGTACTTTATGGTGTACATATTGTAATATGTTGCAGACAAAGCGGTTATTGGTATTTTGGTTATAATAAAATGTATCTCGCAATTAATTTGACATAAACTCTTGTCGCTTCTGTCTGGGCTGCCTGATCACATCAAGGAAATGCTAAAACATTTAACACATAATATTCAATATATAGATTTTACTGGTATTAGCACAATAATCCGTTTATTGCAGTTAAATAAATAATAAACTTGAATACAATTTGAAGCAGAAATATTTAAAAACCTAATGTATTTTTTTTTTGTTTAATAAAATCATGTCTCTCTGTGTTCAAAACCATTATTTGATACGTTTTTATTACGCTAAAGTTTTTTTGTTGTTGTTGTTGTTGTTGTTGTTTTTAAATTTAATAAAAAAATGTGCTCCTTGGGGGGAAAAAATAAGCATCAAGCCCTGCAACGTGGAAAGATTTGATGACAAAGTAGTGATTTCCTAGTTTCTCCTTTTGTGTCTGACTGCTAAAAGAATGAATTGCCGCCATCTCAATCTCGCTAGTATCAGTGTAAAACTTAAAATTGCTGACGCTCATGCTGATCCACGTCAATAGAAGGCAATGCAGCATCTAACAGCATTGTGGTATCTGTAATTAAAGTTAGGTTGTCATTTTTCTGAAAAACATTGAAATCCATCAGAACACAATGAACAGGAAATATGATATCTGCATTCAAGAAATATAACATTGTTAGACATATATAATTTCTCATGATTTTGATGCATGTGTGTGGTAGATGGTACAGTGAACAGCAGCGCCACTCCCTCCCAGTCGTCCTCTATTAACGACATATCCATGTCAACGGAGCAGACACTGGCCTCCGACACTGACAGCTCCTGCATCGACACCCTCAAGGGGCCGTTAGAGGAGTGAATGAAGTGACTTCCACCTCCCCTCTTCTGCTCGCTCGTCACATCCCTCTCCCTCGCCGGGCGTGAGCCATGCTGTGGTCTTGACTGAAGAGAACTGTGGCTGCATGTTCATACAGCTGCAAGTTTACACTCGTAGTCATTCACTCTTGCTTTTTTTCCTCTCTGTCCCATCTCACATATACATACATTCATGTAACATTCACTTTTAGACACGTTTGTTTTGGCTAAAACTCACCAACGTCAACTTAATTCTGTCACTGTTGGTCAAAAAAATCGGTATCCGTTTTTTAGTTCGACTGCATCTTTACAGATTTTAAAAATAACTCCATATATAAATGGGCAGATAGTTAATAGGTTTATGCATTAATGCATTCATTTGTCATATAAACTAATATTAATTACTATCTTATCCATCTAGTGGAGTTATTATTATTGCAGATGCATGTGTGATATCTGGATTTATCCCTGGCATTTATACCCTCTCTCTCTCTGTGCAATCTAGCTTTTATTTCTGTTCTTTTCATCACCTAAAAGAAGCACAGATATAAATTCTCTGACAAATTTATAGCTAGTCAGCTCAAGTGGAACAAGTTCCTCTTACAGGTAGTGCTGTATGATTACAAGGAACACTTCCTAGACAGACAATTTAACTTCGGATCACTGAAATATGCCTAAATGCATCTAGAAATGGAAGAACAGTGCCTGCCTCTGTACATAGTCACCATACACCCATTTTAAAAGAGAACCTAATGATGCATTTCTGTTGGATAGGGTGTAGTCGTGTATATATGCGTACATAGATTTTGTGTAAATGTTCTGATTTTCTTTCTTTGTGCTGTGGAAACATTTTTACAGCTTCTGCATATGAACTGTAAAACAAACTATGTAGATAAAACGAATTTAAAAGAAAATTGCACATAGAAGTTTCAAAGTGAGCATATTCTGTTTTAAAATGAACAAAATCTGGCATCTTGCATCTTGTTCTGAGATGGCAAACTGGATGCAATATCCTAATCAAAGCCCCTGTTCCTCATCATTCCAAGAGTAATTAATCACTGCTGGCAAGTTCATGACACATCTCGTGAGATTGTACATTTAATTTCATGAGCTAATGCAAACCATTGCCTTTTTTAATCTCCTCAAAACTTGAAAAGCCCATAAGAAGGTTGTGTCAAGCAAATTTATGGTTCCTTTTTAAAAAAACATGCTTGTCAGCAGGTTTTTATTTCTTCAGTTTCCACTTCTTGAAGATGTTTCATGAAAAATGGTCATGTTTTACAGATTATCAAGGCCACATCATTTCATTATGTCTATTCAGCCTTAGTTTATTGCACTTCAGTGACTTACTGTTGTTCTTTAGCACTGGTGGTCATGATGGAGACCCAGCCATTCATCAGATTTGTCAACCTTCCTGCTTCCTTTTTCTTCCAGTGTTCAGTTCGAATGTTGTAGATAACTGTATGATGATGTGTCCTGTGCCCTAAATTCATTGTTATGCATGAAAACACAAACCTTCTTCATCCAAAACTTGAGGACATTGCAGAAACCTGTCCTTTTGTCGTAGAAGATTAATTAAGAGCCTCAGGAGGACGATTGAGTGTATTGTTGAGTTTTTGGTCCTGCAAGCTCTTCCGATGGACTGAAATACGAGTATCAGCAGATAGGTCTGATGGACAGACCTGGAGGATGAACTTAGCATCACCGTAACATTCATGCCTTATGCATCTCACTAACACCCTCACTACAGCTTGGCCTCGAGAACACAAAATGATTGAATGTAATGAACCTCAAGTTTTGTTTCTTTTTCGGCAGGCTGGAATGTTTCCTTCTATGTCACAACCTCCATGAGCTTGTGAGATCTCATTTGGTGCTTCACCTTACTGTCAGCAAAGTGATAATGTATTACAACGACGCAATAGTGCATTGCGTTCCACTTTCATTTCGGAGCCTCGTGCACATTAGTTACGCTGTTGTGGACTCATGATTCCTGTAATGAACACTAGTGATGGACCTCTGTGGCATTGAGACCTGCAAGACAACGAACAAAGCTGGCTCACACTTTCTCAAGGGCTCTTCTTTTAGGTGTCTATTTCCCTTGTGGGAGAGGGTGTGAGTGTCTGTGATCAACAATGTGTTTTTGTCATTGACAATCTATCACTAGAGGTGGAATCTGTAATGACTTGAATTATACACATCTTAGTTATTTACTTCTCTGACCATCTTCCTATGAAAACCGTTCTCATGATTGTCATCATCAATCAAATCCTGTAAAAGGAATAAATATCTAACTGCTCTGTGCTAGTAATGTCTGTTTAGTTTTCATGTGTTTTGTATTGTTGTGCCCTGTCAGTGGGCTATGATGGGAGTTAGCCAAATCACAAACCTGTCCGAAGCATATGCAAAACGTAAATAGGATCCTCTGTCTACAATTATAGAGTGAGACGACTTTTCTCTGTGAAAAGAAAAAAGAACCATCTGTTACGACTGGCCAAATAAAAAACTCAAACTAAAGTAGTCTCTCTCTTTTTTTTTTCTTTTTTTTCCATTTTTATTTCATATGGTACAAATACATTCAGTGTATGAACAATATGTTTGTGTACAAGGAATAATTGTCTTGTGTTACCTACACAGGACTCAATTACATGATGCCAGGGCTGGGACTTTTTAAGTCTGAGCTCATTTATCTTCGAGCATAACTAGTCCCTGGGGTTCATTAGAATCTCCTTTCCTAAATATGGCATCCAGGCTTAGACATGATGCCTACATCATTAAACTTTATCCAAGGTTTTGGGTCATTCCATTGTCTTTGAACAGTTAAATGGCAAAAATGTGTCTTTAATATTATTTTCAACATGCTGGTCTGTACAGTCGTTCAGGCAACAGAACTGTACTTATAAGTGGGGCAATGGTTTCCCTCAGGAATGCATCCTCATTTCTACAACCCTGAAACAGACTCCTTTTTTTAACACCGTTATTACTCTGAAACTGGTGTTTCCCAGCCTTTCCAACATTGCATATTTTGTATGTCTCCCTAATTAAACTCAACAGCTCGTTTGTGGAAACTCCCAGACTTCTTTCTGAAATGGGGCGGTATCAGATAAGGAAGATATTCAAAATGTGTACTATTACGGGTACTCCAGGACCACAGTTGGAAAACCGTGCCCTAAAACATTGAAACCTTTCACATGCTGCTAAGGTTGGATTTGTAGTACAGCATGTGAATCATAAACAGCACTTGAGTTCAAAAACTCTGAACAATGCGACTGGTTTTCCTGGCTTCTGCGTTAAGCTCGCCGAATGTTTCGAAGAACTGCTCCATCTCCTGTTGCAGAGTGGCGTTCCGTCGGTCAGCATCTGCACGGGCTCGCTCTACATTTCGCATCTTGATCTCGGCCACACTGACCCAGCGCCGCTGCTGCTCCAGAGTTGAGCGCAACCCTGCAACTTCCCCCTGAAGTACCTTGTTCCTCTGCTCCAGCCTGAAGACAAAGAAGACAACGTGGTAAACTTACTGTGTTCATGCACACTCATTCATTAATGTAGTGGGATTCAACTCTGTTCCTGGAGGCACACCAACACTGCACATTTTCAAACTAATCAAACACACCTGATTCACTTCATCGGCCTGTTAGTGGAGACTCAATCTAAAACTCCACCTAAAGTGGAAGGGATGGAAGAGTTTTCCAAAAGGAGCAGGGCTGGGAAACACTGCATTAATGCAGGAGTAGCCAACACTGCTCCTGGAGAGCCATCTTCCTGCACTGTTCAGATTCAACCCTGCTCCAACATGCCTGCATGAAATTTTTGAAGTCATCCCAATCACCTTCATTTTGCTGGTTCTGGTGTGTTTCATAAGTCTTACAGCTAAACTTCAGGACAGTAGTTCTTCAGGAGCAGGGTTTCTGCCTCTTAATATAGAGACAGTGCCAGAGATTTGCAATTTTCCCTTACAAAACAATTATAGTATGGTATCAGGTACAAAGACAACTTATGAATTGATCTTACCTGTTGATTTTTGCCTCGTACTCTGCCTTTTGCCTGGTCATCTGTTGACGAAGCCCTGAAACAAGGCACTGCATGGCATGGGAGGCTGGAAAACCTAAGGGCTCTTGGGGAGCATTTGGCAAAAAGACTTCACTGCTGCCGGTGCTTAAAGGGGCATCTGTGGGAGCAGATGATGAGGCAGGGGAGTTAGGGCGAAGGTCTTCTTCTCCAGAGTCCATTCTGAATGACGGGAACTGTCCTGGAGAACCATGGCATGGGCTTGCAGCTCCACCGCTCCCACTGCCCCCGTCCAAAGGCACAATCTCACAGGAGGACCAAGAGCTGCTGCTCTCAGCCACACTGGCAGCACCTTTGGCCTCTTTATCTTCTGTATATCGCTCCCCCGGCTCCTCAGTAACTATGTTGTCATAGACAGATAGGGTACTATCCTGGACTTCGCTGCTGCCTCTGCTCTCCCCTAGTGCTCTCTCTGGACTCCAGCTGGGTTCTTCCATGTCAGGCCAGCTCCTTGACTGCACATAAATGTCAACCCCAGCTTTCAGCACTTTGGTCATAGAAGAGCAGGCAAGTGGTGGGGTGGAGGTACTTGTATGGAGACATTCTTGTGCTAAGCTCTGTTGACTCTGGTTGTCGTGAATCAGAGTAGAGCTGGTTGGTGAAGTGTCCTCTGTGTCTGATAGATGATTGCTAAAGTTTTTCTCACAAGGGCTTTGAAAAGACCCTCTCCTCTCTGTGGTTATCGGTAGAGAGTGTTTACGTAGACAGGTTGCAGTCTGATCCGGAAGGGTCACATTATCTTTGCTCAGCAGAGGCTCCCTCAGGTGGGCAGGGGGTTCATCCATCCATTCCACAAGATTACTGTGTCTTTGTATGGGATGGACAGCTTGCAAAGACGTTTCAGGAGGGTTGCAGTTTTCTCTGGAGAAGAGCAAGTTGTGCTCACGGATCAGTTCAGACATTAGATGTTGCACAACTGCTGCCCCTAGTGTAGGAAAGAGGGATGAATAAATGCATGGTCCACAGCCATGTGGCAAACAGCATTACAAGCATATGACCTCACAAGCAAGAACATGCATTAAATTTAGTTCCAAAGGTAGGTTCGGGAGGAGCCTAAACATTCAGCCCTATCAGTCGTCATTATGAGCATATATTTGCAACAGTCACTGCGTCATCCCAGTGACAATTCTTCAGTCTCCTCCTCCTATTTTTCTTATTCTCCCTTTGTGCAGTACTGTTACAGGAGGTTTAGCTCGGAGCTCGAGCAAGCCAAATTTGTTTACCATTAACTATTAAGACTGAATGGGAAGGTTTACTTGTGAACTTGTATCTTCTGAAGTTAGACCCTTTTTATGGAGACCTGAACATTGCTTACCTCCAATGATACTTTCTGGGTCGTCAGCTTTAGGTCGGAGAATATTTGGCCCAAAAACTGTTGCCAAGTTCTGGATACTCATCTTGTTGACATTGGAGTATGACTGGACATCATTTAAGAATCTGGAACAAAGATGTGTCATAGCAGTGTTATTTGACGTGAGCCATGACTAAACACCACTAAAGACTAGACACTTTTTAAATAAAGGTTTTAAAAAAAACTAGACACTTCGTGGCAAATTAGGCTAAAGCCCCAAATGCCAATATCTAGATATTGCAAATCAAATGCCTAAATCTTTTTGGTTGAAACAAAATGATCTTACTGGCAGATGTATTTCAGAAGGTTGAAGTTTGCTACAGGCAGCTCATAAAGGAGACTCTTCAAATCTTGCAAACCCTGAAGTTCAGGATGAGATGATAAGAAACGAAATTCTCGTCGGCCCTTAAATACGGAGCCCCAAAAGGGACGTGGTGGTGGAAAAAAACTTCTCTCACAAAACTTTTACTTCCCCTCGCAAAGCTGGCAGTGTTTCAGTCAGCTCCATGCGTTAATAATGCACACAAATAATGGGCGGCTCCGAGTTTGAACTTGTTGGACAAAACCCAAAACCCATTTGCTAATTTTTTATTATGAAAAATATTCAATAAGGTCACTGTAACACACTATACTGTCACTAAATTCAGTTCACACGTACTCCTGGTGGTTGTACTGCAACACTTTGATAAAATGCATAACTTTACTTGCCAAACGAAGTTTCATTATATAAACAGCAGTAGAGCAGTGATATGTTAACTGAATTTGGTTACACAACGGTGTGTAACATTGAACATTGAATTTTTCAGACGGTCCCTTCGGACTTCGGTCTCTCCATCGCCTGTTCATAGAGACCAATTTCTATTATAAAGCTTGTCTGAACTCACAACAGGTTTTGTAAGGGAACGCAGAGCTTCTCGGGGAAACACAAAAGTTTTTTTGTTGTTATTTTTTTTCAATTCCACCCATCCCAATTTTTTTTCACCACTGCATCCTTTTAGGGTCTCCGTACTTGAATGACCAGACTGCAATCATTTTTTTGTTGTTGTTGTTGTTGTTGTTTAAATTGATCAAATAGCATCAAGCGCTATTTTTATTAATTTTCATTTTTTAAATGAGTGATATAGTGAACTGTACCTTTTCTCTGTTCGAGGGGATTCTTTTGCCACATATAAGAAACTCTTCATAGCGGGAAAATGGCACCAGAGGTTCAGGCAGCTCCCTGAGGTACAGCTTCAGCAAAGATGCCACTGTGTGGACATCTGTGCTGCTGAGAGAGCAAATGTATTCATTATGAGAGTAATTTCGCTCACACGGGTGTTTGTACAGATTACTGACTAATACTCATACACTTACATTTATAACATTTTCTGAGAATAATTTAGCCAGAGCTCCAGCCAAATTACCTTTCTTGGCCTAAAACTGTACATACAGTAAACTAAGCAAAAAAAGAAACATCCATTTTTCAAGAGAATGTACTTTAAAGATAATTTTGTAAAATCCAAATGATCTTTACAGATCTTTATTGGTCAATGTTTTTCATGCTTGTTCATTGAATCATAAACAATTAATGCACATCCACATGTGGAACCGACACGAACAGTTTAAAGACAGTAGACAATTAATGTCACAGTTGCAATAACTTACGAACCTAAAGAGACCTTTAATCTGACTGAAAAACACCAGAAGAAAGAACATGGTATGACATTAGCTACAAATAAAACCCATTGAAAGTGAGAGGATGCCTCTTTTTTTTTGCTGAGTTTAGTATGTAGCAGCAGTAGGCAAAATTTGAAGAATTTTTGAAGACTTGAAGAATCAGTGCCATATTAATTTATAAGTTGAATTGAATTTACCATGTTCAACATCAAGATAAAATAGAATTGCATTTCACTGAATTGTGATTAAAGGCACAATATGTAATTTTCCGCTGCTAATTGTCCACTACTTATTCAAAACAAAGGCATGGTTTGATGATGCCTTGACATTGCGGATTCATGGGAGATGTTGTCTCCACATCTACATCTGTTGGAAAATATACAGATTAATCTGATTCCTGCTCGGGATGTATTACAGATTTATTAACATTACTGTAGTATGAAACAGGGTGTTGCTGAAAGCCGCTGGAGCAATTGCTTAATGAGAGACAAGCGTGATACGCAACTCGAGAGTAGTAGAACTTTTTCTATTGCCACAGAAGACCGCTTCTGCTTCTTCCAGTCAAGCGTATGTGGGGTAATGCACGCTTTTATTTGTTTGTTTGTTTGGCAGCTACTATGAGACATGGTCGAACACTGCAACACTGCAGCAATAAATACCGAGGCGTATCATGGTACTCTGGTATTGGTAAATCAAAAACAAAGATTAAAAATTTAAACAACTGATGAGCTATTTAACAATTAACAGTTTTTTTTTTTCAGAGGACTGGCTGGTATGATGCTTATTTTCATTTTTCATCATTTTAGCAGACGCTTTTATCCTAAGCGACTTACAAGGGGAGCATTTAGGGGTTAGGTGTCTTGCTTTATTCATAATCCCCACTTTCAATTCCTGCCGGTGTGGGAATCGAACCAGCAACCTTCTGATTACAAGCCCGACTCTCTCACCACTAGGCCACGACTACCCTAGTATTTTTCACTACTATGACTACTTTAGATTATCACTGTGGAATAAAATGTCAACCGTACCGGTGTTCCGCAACATGGTAATAAGTGGGCGTGGTTTAACCACCCCTAGTTTTCTGTGGATGAATTTATCCAAACAGTTGCTCACCTGTCTAATAAAACATAATATATTGCGTCTTTGGTATTTCCACAAAATAAAACTGGAGATTGTGGGTAACGCAGGAATCTTATCATCACACAGTCCGTGTTCCGGTTGAAATTTAAACATTCTTGGAAACATTTGGGACAATGTAAGTACACAAGTCAACAAATTATATAACATTATTCTAGTGGCTTTTAGATGTTTTAATCCAAAAAGAATCTTAGATATTGTGCTTTTATAATTGCATTTTGGGAAATAAAGTGTTTTTCCACCTGGCACCACTGTCCATAACTTCAGGTACAAATTTCTCTAGAAGTCATTTCATACATATATGTCTGTCTGAGGCCTATACAACTTTTGTTTTTTTATACTTCCTTTAATTCAAATTCAAGAATGCAATTGGGATTTTAAAAACATTCTGAATGACGCACAGTCTAGCATGTATAGTTCATTTCAGGAAGCTTGTTCCCTTTTCCATTTAGCTATGCATTTATGCCTGGTGAAGATAAAAGCTTGCTCTCTTAACCAAACACGTACATTGTGCTGATTTAAACATGATCTCTGCTGTATCTCGTTCTCATGATGTCAATCGTTTACCTGTCAAAAGATGGTTTCTCCCCAGCATCAAAAGCTTCCTGCAGTTCTTTGACCAGTGTGGCCTGGCCGGGCTGCCTGAAGAGTCCCACCTCTGTGAGCCCATGCTCTCGGATAAAATCGACACACTGCTCTACCACCAGAGGAGCCATGTGATCCCCATACCTCCTCTCATACAGGACTGTCTCCTCCAACCTTTGACCAAACACACCTGCGATGGTAAAATACAAGTATAGAGCTGTCAGTGACAGACCCCACTTAGCTTGTTACCTGACGGACATGTGCTGAAATAGAGCGAGGACTCACAATTAATGCATTTAACCTCAAAAGCGCAAACAAAGATCACGTTGAGTCCGCAGAAACGGGACAAAACGCGTCGAACAATAATAACGTGGTTTTAGGATTAATGCACGCTTCTGCTGCACTGCACCAAAATCTACCTCTGTGAGAGATTGTGTGCCCTCTCCATGCCTAATATTTAATACTCACGTCTTCTGAAGCTCAGCACCCTTTTTATCTTCCTGTAAGCAGAGTGAGACAGATAGCTTCCAGTCCGCTGGATTGTCTGCTTGTTTTCAGGCATCTTTTCTTGTCTGTCTCTTTGTCCCTCTGTCTTCTTTTTTTAGGACGCACATCCGCTGTCCTGACCTCACCCTGTTTTCAGTAGCAATCCTGAAACTGGCACCGAACAAATGTCCTCAATAAATCTAAATCCCTTTTGCTCATGTTTTACAAACTTGTTTAGTCTGGAACTGGATGTTCCTTTCCCTTTGCTCTTCCTCCTCCCTCTCTCTCGCTCTCCTGTCTGCAGGTAAGACTTAGTGCACCGAAGAGAAGCTCTCTTTCTCTCTCTCTCTCTCTCTCCCCTTCTCCTGCTGATGTGCAACACTGACCGTCCGGCTCAGATATGTGTGCTTATCAGATATATCAGCATTCCAAATCAGATGACAGTCCTCATTCTGAAAGAGGAGGCATTGTTCAAGTGCACACCTCTTATTTTCAGCACATTTCTGTAAGTGTTCCTTCAGTTTCAATTCTGAAAATTCATTCAAAAGTTGAAGGGCTTAGCAAAATGCTGTGTCCTTAGTCCAGGGAAAAAGAGACCGCAGATTAAATTTGTCCCAGGTGAATATGCGTCATGAGGGATAGTTACAGAAACACTTCCTCCATATTGTTGTCCATCCAGTGCTCGACCTCTTCTACCGTGATGGTCACTTCCCGTCGGGAGATCGCCGATGTAGACACTCGGTGCTTTGATAAAATGGGAAGAAGTCTGGGATGAAGCAGATGTTCGCCTCTTGAAGTGGACGTCTCAGTCATATGCCATTGTTGACAGTGACATCAACAGAGACATGTCTGTGTTCGTCTCTGAGGGGAGGTTATGTTTGTCTGGACTTAATTGTCCAAAGTTTCCAGTGACGTGAGTCAGCACCTCCTTGGTTTACTGTCAAATTATGCCTGCCTCCCTAACTGAATTAAAAAACAGTTACACTTGCTGTCTCATTCCTGGAGTCTTTCTTTGCCTGCTTTATTCCAACGTCAGTTTCAAGCTACAGGATTACTGGAGTGTGGCCAAGGTTGCGCCAACACCTTCTGTTTTTCCTATTTCTGTTCCCTCACCATGAATCATTAACACCACAAAACACAAATTGACTAAAACTAAATGAGCTAGAACTTTCTTCTGGTTACTTTCTGTTGTATTTCCCTTTCTTTCTCTCTGTCCCTGTGTACCTCACATGGCCTGCTTCCAAGAATTTTCCATGGGACACCGCTGAACACACCCCTCCAAACCTTTTTATACATTTGTGCCTGGTAACTTGGCCCCTGATGAGAATCCCAGTCTAAAACGGACCTTTAGACGTAGGCCCAGAGAGTGTGCAGTGCATGTGAATGTGGCTGTGTGTTATCTGGAGGGGCATCTCTCACCTTTTAGGAGCCCCAGAGCTGTGTTGAGTTATGTTGGAGAGGTAATGTAGGGAATTCATTGGGAATGTTAATCTCTCCTGGGAAATAAGCAGCAACATGGACTCTGCGGCTCAAGTTTCGCCTTCAGCTCAGATTTGCATGTATTAACAGGGATAGTGTTAGACGTTTCCTCCCACAATGTCTTTGTAAAATAACTTCTACTGGGTTATGTTTGATAAAAACATAATCAAATGTTGCTTTTCAATATACGTTTACAATCACAAATAAAATATGTGGCGTATGCCTATTTTAATCAATGTAAACGCCTTGTTTGCATTGTTACCGCTCTGACCGTGTGCTCAGTCCTATGCAGTGCATTGTTCAACCTTAATGAATGAACTCTGTGACATTATTCAAGTTTTCCCTCCCCTCCGAATCACTAAACTGTCAACACAACCGCTGTGCAGTCTCTACTCCATATCTTCAGGCAGATACTGTGCAAAGAAAGGCAATTGCAATGTTCGTCATGGAGCAGAATAACCTTTCAATACGTCCATAGAAATGTGCCTTGCATTTTGTGCAAGTAGATTAAAACTGTGGTCAGTTTTATTTATATTTGTGGGTTATGTGCAGATATCATAGCGAATAATCAGAATAATGAAAATTGCATTTAAACAGGAGAGAAGAGTTTTGCTTGTGTCATGAAAACATCTTACTGCGATTAACTCCTTACTCTGATTGCTGGAAATAATCGCATTAATTTGTGCACATGTAATCGTAGTCAATGTTCTTACAGTAAAAAATACATCGCTGAGCAAAGAGGACAATGACAACGCACCGACAGACAAGACAAAGCAGTTTACTTTTGACATGAAACCGTCTCAGCTTTCAAATTTTGACATCAAGAAATTCAAACAATAACAACCATTTTATGGCTCTTTAAAGGGTTAGTTCACCCAAAAATGAAATTTCTGTCATTAATTACTCACCCTCATGTTGTTCCACACCCGTAAGATCTTTGTTCATCTTCAGGACACAATGAAAATATTTTTGATAAAATCTTTTTTTTTTTTTTATCCTAAGAAATTTGCCACACTCATCATTAAAATAGTCAAAGTGACTGCAGTAGTTCAACCTTAATGTTATGAAGTGACGAGAAAACTTTTTGTGAGCAAAAATAAAGACTTTATGCAACAAATGAATCTCTCCCGTGTCATTCTCCTATGCTATTTACATTCCAGCGCTTCCAGGTTTTACGTCCCGCATGCGTCGTACTGCTCATGTGAACGGTGTGAGCTGAGCCAGCGTTCGGACGTAAACACGGTACTACTGCGCTACATCAACTGCATATGAGACTGACAGGTTAGAGAAGAAATTGTTGAATAAAGTCTTATTTTTTGTTTTGTTTTGTTTTTGTGCACAAAAACGATTCTCATCGCTACCGCTGTAGTCACATTGACTATTTTAACAATGTCTTTACCACTTTTCTTGACCTTGAATGATGATATTTTCATCAAAAATATCTTCATTTGTGCTCCGAAAATGAACAAAGATCTTACGGGTGTGGAACGACTTGAGGGTGAGTAATTTTTGGGTGAACTAACCCTTTAATGTGTCGTGACAGATCAAGCGGCACATGAGTAGATCATCTTTTCCTCTTTACTATAGCACACAATAACACACAGCACAAAACAAACATGACTGAACATCACAAGGTATATGTTATTGTTTCATTCGTGGAAAGATGTCAACACACACCATATTTCAAGTTTAAGTCTGTCGACTTTGATCTACTAACTCTACTGTCTGGTTTGTTTGTTGAACAAAACGGCGGATAGCAACAGGGGCACACAATATCACACGTAATATGTTTTTGCTTCACTAAATTCGTGAGTCATTCATTGTACTGGACGCAATGTGTTATTGCACGCAGCATGTTACCTTCATATCTTATCGCATTCAATTTGGACTACCTTTGCCATAGGGCTGTAGATTTAGCAGCAGGAGTGCGCCACTACTGGAATAGAGTGAAAGATTAAGGATGGATTACATCAGGATCAGGATACATTAGGATCGATATTTTTATTCCACCTTAATGCATACATTTTTTTTTCCTTTATGAAAATATATATTTGTAATGTATATGTATATTTGTTCTAGTATCTCGCACTCCCAAAGCTAATCACTGTATGGATTTGATAGGGATTAATGGCTCTCCCGAGGAAAGAAAGGTGTACTGTAACATCAATATTTCCAGGCACATTGCCAAGATGGACACACAGCTGCCGCCCACAAGTAATGCTGCAAGTAATAGAAGAAGAAAAGACTGTTGGATGAACCACTGAGAAAAGTTCTTGAGATAGTGCTTGAACTCTAAATGACACTGGTTGAAAAATTCCCAATATTTCATTTGTTTGGAATGACATCAGCTCTGGCGGCATGTATTTTTCAGCATTTTTTTTTTTTTTTTTTTTTTTTTTTTTCAGATTTGCCATGGTAGACAAAGCGCAGTCTGTGATGAGACTAGAGTGTGTAATGCATGGCCCGTGATTTGGAAATGACTGGAATATTGTGTGTATTCATGTGTGAGCGGGTTATTATGTCTATGACTAGAGCCCTGAAGACTGATTGGATCTGCTGTTTCGTCGTATTCAGGCAGTCACACTGAATGTTAAACCATTAAATGTTTTTATCATGAGAATGACTTGCACAGGCCTGGATTTTCCAGAGACCACAGAGTGTAGAAACAAAATGAGTCAGATATCCATGTCCTAAACTACAATGTCTGTGCGTGTGTGTACCTGTAAAAGGTATCCATATGCCCTTATTTAGGCTCTTCAGCCACTCCTCCCCTGACCACAGCTGTTTGACAGGAAGAAATATGAGCCAGGACTAACCAGAACATCCCTGTTTCCTCCTGATTGAGAGATAGAGGGAAAACACATGGAAAAAGTTAGTTTGTTAAGATTATCCAATCTATTATCCAAATACTCAAATCAAATAAATTATAATCCAAACAAATGTAGCGGCATAATCTACCGATACCATAATACTGATTTATAGCCTGTTGCACAATATATTAGTCCTAATATGTAGTGAACAAAATTGTTATGCAACAGATAATATCTTATAGATAAAATGAAAACAAACATCATGGACTGGTCACAAAGGTCGTGTACACACTGTAACCGCCTTTTAATGCTTAATCCTATTCTGTACACAGAGTTCATTTCTGTACGGCAGTGCGAACGGAACCGAACTGAACAACTAGTGATGCATTCAAACGCACATTAGATAAAGCCCATACCTAACGGAAATCAATCCGAACGCTTTATATTGAAAATGAGACCAAAATATAGCAACCCGCACCTTCTCCACTTTATGAGCCAAAAGCGAAATGCTTATAATGTGTGACCATGGCAACACCGGAAAAGTACAAAACGCTACACCTCCGTCAGTGGTTGTTTAGTTAAAATTGCAGAGAATAATGAGTCTTTGGCCACTGTAACATTCATTTGTTCAAAAATAGTGGCGCCAGAATGTTACTATGGTTACCAATCATCGCAATTTCGGGAGTGAGTCACATTCCCTACGCGCAGAATGATAATTTAGGGGATTCACTCCTATGTTTAAATGTGGTTGTTAATCCTGAGACTTTACAGTGTTCATGTATTCGTTTTCCTTCCAGCAAATACAATAGGAGTTGGTTTTGATTGTTCCACTGCATGTGAATGTGCTTCCAGACCTAGGAATGTTCCCTTTGGTTTTGTCAGCAATCAATCCAACAGGATAAATCTACGTACTCACTAACTGCCACTGTTTTTTTCCATCCTGCCACAGCCTTATGTGAATATGGCTGCCCTGTGGGTGTTTTTGAATTCACAAGGTTTGTTTTTAAGAAGTGAATTTGAGTGAAAGTATTTTTAATGATTGCAATTTTAAAAAATCTTGTTTTCTGCGTGCCGTGACGCAAATGCTAAGTGATGTGTATTGCTCTCTTTACAGTGTGAAAAATCTCTCTCTGTCCTTAATGGTCACTGTGTCCTTCAAGTCCATCAGTGAGCTAACTGGAAGGCAGCCCAAGATGAATCAGATGACCATTTCTTATCTTTAAGCACCACAAGAGTTCAGCGAGGGAAAAGGAGAGCATTGATTTTCATAATTTAATTAAAAACTCTTGCCATTTTTTTCTCCTTCATGCATTTCTCAAAGACAGTATTAATCACAGGATGGGTCTCAGTCACAATTAAAATATGGCCCAGATTCCACTCACATTTGCCAGTAGAGTGCAGTAATTAATTCCAAAGAGGACACTTTCCGTAACAAGTCAGAGCTGTAAAAATCCAGCTAAGTGGTTTATCAATACCGAGCGCTCGTTGAAGCTGGCCTGAGCAATAATGATATTAAAAGGAGAGCATTGAAACGCCATGAAAGAGCATTTCACAGATTCGGAGCTTTGACCGTCAGTGTGGACCAAATCCTCTGACAGTCACTAATAAGTGTGACTTTCCAAAATGACTGCAGGGAATTTGGACTTAAAGGGTTAGTTCTTGGGAAGGGAAGTACTTGGAGATAACTATAAGGGGGGTTATGTTGTTTTGACAACACAGTAATTGAAAGAATGGTAAGTGCTTCATTAAGTGGTTACACAGCAGAAAACAACAGCCTAGTCGTCCTCCTTGTGTTTGCCTGAATTAGGAGGAGATTTTTCATTCTTGGTACGATGGAGACGTATTTGCGAGTGAAATCTCGGTCACCGCAGCATGGGGTCTGTCCTTCATGTTCTGTTTCCATTCAAGCACTTGAAAGAATCGTGTGACCCAGAAACTGGGTTGAGCTGCTGGTTTTATACATACTGTGAAGTATGAATAACACATCTTAATTTTGATGATCGATATCTCTCTATCCAATTGCATACTAATGTGATGTTGAATCCAGATCAGCAGGTCAGTGTCTTATATAAATGTATATAATTTTTTATTAATTATTATTTAGTTAATTAAAATACAGTAAAAACAAATTACAATTTTAAATGTGCTGTTTAAACTATTTTCAAATGTAATTTATTCCTGAGATGCAAAGCTGAATTTTCAGCATCATTACTCCAGCTTTCAGTGTCACATGATCCTTCAGAAATCATTCTAATATCCTGATTTGCTGCTCAAGAAACATTTAATATAAACAATTGTACAATTTTTTTTTTTCAGTATTCTTTGATGAATAGAAAGTTCAAAAGATTTCTGAAGGATCATGTGACACTGAAGACTGGAGTAATGATGTTAAAAATGCACCTTTGCCATCACAGGAATAAATTACTTTGTAAAATAGATTCAAATAGAAAAAAGTTATTTTAAATGTTAATAATATTTCACAATACTACAGGTTTACTGTATTTTTAATTAAATAAATGTAGCTTTGGTGAGCAGACAAAACCTATTTTTTTAAAAACATATTAAACGTCTTACTGATCCCAAACACTTATACACACACACACACACACACACATACATATATGTGTATATATACAAAAGTTTAATTTTTTTTTTTTTTTTTTTACATTTATTTTAAATATAACATTTATAATGCTGGAAAAAAGTTTTTCAAAAGTTCACACTCTCAGGTCATCACATATGGAGTGCCAGAAAGACTGACATACCCGTGGGAAGCACAGAAGCTCTCGCTCACCTTTCTGAGCAGCGCTGTTGTACTTCCAGGACTTGAAGCAGGTGAGTCCCATCCTGCAGGTGGATGTCTCTTGAGATGCCTCAGCCGAGCTCAGATCCTCTATGGGTGTGCATCATCATCAGCGCTGGGTCTCCCACGGCTCCTGCGGCTGCTACTCAGTGGAGGCTGGCCACGCTGGCGGCATCCCTGAGCGCAGGCTCCCCAGCTCTGCCATGGCCTGGACAGAAGCCCCATCTATCTCTCTACCCCTATCTCCCTTCTCATCCATCTCATCAATAAAGCTCCAGCCCTATCCCGTTGGCAGCTGCTTTGCTGGGGAGATGGAAGGGCGGGGCATAGACCCTCTGCGGCAGACTATGCATGCATACAAACACACACACACACATACACTCCGGCCTCAGCATCCCTCCAGAAACTGTAATTACTTCAGTATACAGTATGCCGTCTCAGGCAGCCAGGGCCAATTTCCCTAATGCATCCACCCCCCTCCCAACTCCCCACAGACCATCCCGGCATTTGGTTTAATGGCCATCGATGTGATCGGCCCTCACCCGCACACAATGACTCAAAGAGGTTATAAAGACTTGAGCGGGTGGCCGGCACGTTAAACTTTTGAACCGTCCTCCATTAGACTAAGAGGAGCCGTCGTCTCTCTCATCCTCCCTTTCCCATCTGCCCTCTCTCTCCTTCTCGCTCGCTTTCCTTCTCACTGCAAGCTAGATTTATGATTCCCGGCCTGGCAGGATCTCAGGCATATATTGATCCTGATGAAAGAGGCTCACTTCATTTGGCAAGAGGAATGGGCCTTTTCAGTAGACTTTACACATCCCATCAAGTGTAGGAGTCGCGATGTGGCCACTGACTTGTCATGAATTCTGAAGCACACGGAATACACAATCCAGTGACGTACCTTCAGACATTTTCACTAAATGATTTCTTCAAAACTGAAGTATTTGGTCAGTTTGCCAAGTGTACATGTTCTGCAGATGCTATTGGGTGGGAATTGTTTGAAAAGTTCATGTCAGCTCTCTTGGTGTCGTTACAACCTTTGGTCCCCTATAGATGGCTACAGTGATGACACATTTTTGTAGGAA
Organism: Opsariichthys bidens; assembly: GCA_037194245.1. NCBI lineage: Eukaryota > Metazoa > Chordata > Actinopteri > Cypriniformes > Xenocyprididae > Opsariichthys > Opsariichthys bidens. The sequence continues at coordinate 3,051,068 of CM074294.1, forward strand.
GTTATCATCACCCATGGTTCCTTTGGCAAAAACACAGTAGGATTTTTCCATTGGCTTTTGGATTATTGCAGAAAATAGGCTCAGTGATCAACAAAAGTTTATGATTCTTACAACGTCAAGATAATCTTCACAAATGAACAGAACTTTTGAAGCCTAAATACACTTGCCAGAAGTATAAAGCTAAGGGTAGGCTATTAACAAACTACACCATGGTCACATGACACCAAAATCCCCATTAACTCTTTCAGTCGTTATTTAAAATCTACAAGTTGGAAAGTTAGAGTTGCAAGAGTGTGATTATGAACACAAGGCTGTGAATGCTTGAAGTGTTGATGTTTAATGTCCCTGACAACATCTGTAGTCCATTTAGCCAGTTGTTAGAAACTGCCTTTTTCAAAACACATAAAAACTTTTTTTTTAAAACACAAGGGCCCAAAAAATGAGCCCTGGCATTTTTGGTCTAGGTGGCCTACCACTACGATCCAGAATTGGTCCACACCACATATATACACACATACTGGCGTTCAAAATACACTCAGACATAGAATAAAGAAACAAATGACATAAACACGGCTTTAAGTTTTTTAGGTGGTTCTAATAGTAGTATTCGGGTAAGAAAAACTTTCAAAAATCCAGTTTAAAATAAACTCTGGATAGACTTCATTGTTAAAATGTAATGCACATTAATGCTTGTAATTAAAATGACAAAAGTTATTCAGTAAAAAGCAGCGACTGATTTCCTCTATGTCTTTTGTTCTTTGATTAACATATCAAATATTAATATTAGGCTGCTGTCACTTATGTGTTTACCTAAATACTCACCAAGATGGGCATTTTGCCATAATTTTGTGTGTATTTGATCATTTAACTGCAATAAAACACAAAAAAGAACTCAATTTGGTGACTGAGTTAGTATTACTGTTGGATTTTGTGTCATAGAATAAAACATGAAAATATCTTGAACTTGTGTTAACCACAGAGATTATTTTAGGCATTTAACCAATTCACTGACTTTGGGAAGCAAAAGTACAAAAAGGCTAACTTATTTCCAGGTTTTAGGACTCATTCCTGCATTACTGTATTCAGTACCATCTAGCTAATGTTGAACCGACAGCAACCACGAGTCAAATCTGCATTGTAAGACTTCTCTTTTGCAGATCGTGTCTTGTTGGAAATGACTTTCTGACTGCTGAAAACCTATTGGAACGTGTGAAGGAATTCTGGCACACACCTTTTCGGGAATCGGGCCCTCCGGTTTCTCCTCTCTGACCCCTGCAGCACAGTGGCTGGGCAGTTCCAATTATCACTAAGAGCTTTCCGCTCCTCTTGTGTCAATATGCACGATACACGCTTTTGTGCTGAGCAAAGGCTCTTCTGAAAATGAAACTTGTCAGACACACAAGTTACACACTAGGACTCCTTCGCATGCGTGCACACAATTCATCTCATGACAGGTTCATCTTCTTACTGGAATTGAAATGGAAGGCAGTATAGGAAACTTAAATTGTGAGAGTGGCATAGCTCTTGTTTTTAATCTTCATAGAAGCTTTTGCTTTGCTTAAATAATCACTGATAAGATACGAATGTAAACGTGTCAATCACTTCATCTGGCATTGCCAAAAAGAGAACAAAATGCAACCTGAAACTGTGCTAAATTGTTTCTCACCAAGTTATTATAATGACTTATCTATTTATGTTTTGCATGTATTAGACTCCTTAATCTGGTTTATAATTTTCCTTTAGAAAACAAAACTGCTTTCTACAGTCCTAAGAATGAAATGACACTGGGCAGGTTATTAATTGACTTGACTTTTCTTCTGAGAACATTTAAATATCTAAGCAAATATGTAAAATATTTAGGTACGAGTTTAGCATGTAAATGAGGATGTGATACAGTGGGGCAAAAAGGTATTTAGTCAGCCACCAATTGCGCAAGTTCTCCAACTTAAAAAGATGCGAGAGAGGCCTGTAATTTTCGTCATACGTACACTTCAACAATGAGAGACAGAATGAGAAAAAAATAAATCCAGAAAAATCACAGCCTGATTTTTAAAGAATTTATTTGCAAATTATGGTGGAAAAGTATTTGGTCAATAACAAAAGTTCATGTCAATACTTTGTTTTATACCCTTTGTTGGCAATGACAGAGGTCAAACTTTTTCTGTAAGTCTCCACAAGGTTTTTACTGTGGCTGGTAGTTTGGCCCGTTCCTCCATGCAGATCTCCTCGAGAGCAGTGATGTTTTGGGGCTGTCGCTCGGAAACACGGATTTTCAACTCCCTCCAAAGACTTTCTATGGGATTGAGATCTGGAGACTGGCTAGGCCACTCCAGGACTTTTAAATGCTTCTTACGAAGCCAGTCCTTCGTTGCCCAGGCGGTGTGTTTGGGATCATTGTCATGCTGAAAAACCCAGCCACGTTTCATCTTCAATGCCTTTGCTGATGGAAGGAGGTTTTTTACTGAAAATCTCACAATACATGACCACATTCATTTTTTCCTTTACACGGATCAGTCGTCCTGGTCCCGTTGGAGAAAAACAGCCCCAAAGCAGGATGTTTCCACCCGCATGCTTCACAGTAGGTATGGTGTTCTTTGGATGCAACTCGGCATTCTTTCTCCTCCAAACACAAGTTTGTTTTTACCAAAAAAGTTCCGTTTTAGTTTCATCTGACCTTATGACATTCTCCCAATCCTCTTGTGGATCATCCAAATGCTCTCTAGCAAACTTCACACGGGCCCAGACATGTACTGGCTTAAGCAGGAGGACACGTCTGGCACTGCAGGATTTGAGTCCCTGGTGTGTTACTGATGGTAGCCTTTGTTACTTTGGTCCCAGCTCTCTGCAGGTCACTCACTAGAGCCCCCCGTGTGGTTCTGGGTGTTTTTGCTCACTGTTCTTGTCATCATTTTGAGGTCTTGCGTGGAGCCCCAGGTCGAGGGAGATTATCAGTGGTCTTGTATGTCTTCGATTTTCTAATAATTGCTCCCACAGTTGATTTCTTCACACCAAGCTGCTTACCTATTGCAGATTGAGTCTTCCCAACCTGGTGCAAGTCTACAATTTTGTTTCTGGTGTCCTTTGACAGCTCTTTGATCTTGGCCATAGTGGAGTTTGAGGTTGTGGACAGGTGTCTTTTATACTGATAACGAGTTCAAACATGTGTCGTTGATACAGGTAACGAGTGGAGGACAGAGGAGGTTACAGGTCTGTGAGAGCCAGAAATCTTGCTTTTTGTAGGTGACCAAATACTTATTTTTCACCATAATTTCCAAATAAATTCTTTAAAAATCTTTTTTTTTTCTGGATTTTTTTTTCTCATTCTGTCTCTTATAGTGTATCTATGATGAAAATTACAGGCCTCTCATCTTTTTAAGTGGGAGAACTTGCACAATTGGTGACTGACTAAATACTTTTTTGCCCCACTGTGTGTGTGTGTGTGTGTGTGTGTGTGTGTGTGTGTGTGTGTGTGTGTGTGTGTGTGTATATATATATATATATATATGTGTGTGTGTGTGTGTGTGTGTGTGTGTGTTTTTAATAAATAATATGAATAATTTTTCTTTATTTATATATTTCTTGATTGAAGTTGAATTTACTCTATGACTTATACAGGAATATGAATGTATAAATATTTAAATGCCCAGATTTTAATTAAGAATATGTCATAGTATCAACAGTATGAATTTGATTTGAACTATATTTCTTTTAATTAGCCTATAAACATTCATTTGTGTCCTCAAAAACCTTTGATATTATTCAACATAATACAAAGTTACAAAATTGACCAAATTAGGTCAACCTCAAAACATTTTCTATATGCACTAAATTTAACAAATGTTGATATTCAGATGAAATGACTAAATTGAGAAAACCTTGAGAAGAGTTGAGATTAGATGTTGTGGCCTGATCATGATAAAAAAAGGCATCTTACCCTGCCATACAATCATTACAGAGAGCATTCATCTGGAGCAACTTGGGGTTAAAAGTCAGGCGGTTAAGTATTAAGAGTTAAAAACTGCACAATGCAGCGAAATACTGCAGTAAAATGTCAACCAGACATTTGAGGAGAAAGTGTCTTTCTTATAGTTCTTTTTCATTTTTCAGTGAAGGTGAGTGTGAACAGTGAAGGTGAAACTTAACGACTAAATTATTCCTGAAGGACATGACAAGGTGAAGTCATCTGACACTAAAAAAGAGGGCAGTTTTGCCAAAGAAGACAGGCCTTTTCATTTTAGACGAGTCTTCATTAGTTCATGTCCTAAAGAAATGATCACTATGTTAAAACAGTGACTTTCACATTAAAGGGAGTGTTGTTGGGAGCTTCAGGAGGTTTTATCACCGTGCCTTACAGATTTAGTATTCCATAGGGACCAATCAGAGAAAGAGTTGTCGTGGCCAGTGGCTGCACGATCACTTCAGTTAATAAATCAGGGACAAAGCAAGCCGTCCATAGATGATGGCAAAGTAGAAAGACGTGTTCTAATTATTCTCAAAGATTTCTTTAATCCAGGGGTTTCAATACATAGGTAAATGTAACACTTCATGATAATTAAATACATTAAATAAGATCATTCGTTTTGTAGTTGGAAATGTCACCACAATTTTTAAAGAAAATATATGCCCTATATATAATCTTCTCATAGAATCAACTGCAGTTCCTTCATGGACCGCTAGAGGTCTACAGAATCCCAAAATAGGAAAACCCTGGCATAAAAACATATCATGAATTTCACAATATTGTGTTTATTAAAACTGTCAAGTGAAGAATAAAAATATAAATGTAAATATCTAACAACTGATTAGGAATATGACTATGTCCTTTCACTGGTGAATACAGAATAAGTTTTTTTATTAAGATCTATCAATATTAGTATTATATTATTAATAATTAGAGATGTATTCTATGTATTAGAGATCTATTTCGTGTATAAATTAAAAGAAGTAGAAGAGTTTACAGAGGAGGCGACGGGACAAAGTTGACACAAAGACAGCCTGATAAATTTGACAAAAATACAATAAAAATAATTAAAATAGAGACAATTAAAATAGTCATTTCAGGCTGCTCTGGGATTGTTTTATATATCAGTTATAATCAAATTAAAACTTTAATTTATTTATAAATACTAATACTAAACAAAATAAAATGTTTAATTCAATCGCTTTGTTGAGTGTTCGCCCAGGACTCCTCCTCACCGGAAGTGGTCCTTTAAAGTGAAGCGGAAGTCATAAACAGTGGCCGGCGGAGTTCAGTCTGGAAAGCAAAGTGAAATATTTTTAGTATTAAAGTAACAAGTGAAAGGTGAGTGCATTTTAAGTTTAAATATGTAGCACAAGACTTTCTTTAACACGTTTCTTAATTTCCTCGAGGCTGCGGTAGTGACATAAAGTCGAAGTGCTTTGCGCTTACCTGGATGCTAACAGGCTAGCCGCCCAAGAAAAACACCCACGGCTTTTATTCGTTGTGTTTTGGCGAATAATGAACTGCTTGCGCGTTCTGACCACTAACTTTAATAATTCAGCCATTGCACAGTCGTCCGACGGTGTGACTCGAGTGGGTTTGTTTACATTAGAGGCTGAAGGGCGGCGGCTCACGCGCGAGTGAGATTAGCTCTTTGTCACTAGGAAACCAAACATGAAAGTTCGACTACGACTGTAAACAAATAGCCGTTTGATTCGATAGACATCGAATGTATTTCTGCATATCCTTCACCAGCATTTACTGAGGGACATTGCGTTCAGTGTGTTCGGCCAAACCTTAATTTAGAGTAACTGAACTTAATTGGTGAGGTTTAATCTCCTGTAAATAACTTATGTAATATCCGTTAAAGCTGCATGGTAAACCGTTCAGTCGAACCTTTAAAAAGTCAAAACAACTGCAACAACTCGGCTCATGAAATTCAATAACAAGATATTGAGCGGAGAGCTGGCATCTCCTCGGCTGTCTTGAATTTTACAACCCAGCGGGGAGTAGGCAATGTCCCGGGATACTGTTTCCCTGTCATAATTTTTATGACTTGGACCTTTTTTTCTATTCTGGTGTGATCAGATGCGGCGATCTAAGCGGATGCGGTCGCCGGATGGCATTGGCTGGATCGCGGAGTACAGCTGGGAGGAGAGAGTGGAGGTCCACAAGAGACCGAAGCGCAGCGGGGAAAGAGAGCGGCAGCCCGGGCGAACCCACCACTACAGGACATACGAGAGGTAACACAGACTTACTCGCTGTGGAGTTCATGTAGGATGTGGCTTTAGAATGGTCTTTGATTTGCTGTTGGCTTGTTCTGCGTGTTTGCAGTGCCTTACATGATGTAGTGTAGCATGTTCTTGGATTCAAAGACAAGCTGTCAGGGTGACAAGTGCTGTAATCGTGCCTGTCAGAGGCTCCCGATCTGTGCTTGCAATTCAGAGAATCCTGCTGATGTTAAATCCTTCTGTCATTAAGACTTCTAGTGGGATTTATTTCAAAATTTATGATTGTGAGAATATGAAGTTTTTAAAGTCTGTCCATAGTGCTGCCACTAAACCTGATTGGTGTTGTTTCATTGCTTGTAGATAAATGTTGTAAAATCTACAATATATGTAAAATACCTACTATATATTTAATATCTGCTAACACATATTTAACTGTTCGGCTCAACTTTTAACTTATCAAAAGAACTACAAGACTTTTTTTTTTTTTTTTAAATGGGCTTCAAGACATTTCATTAGTTGTCATTTTACCTGCTCAGGCAATATGAAATGCAAACTGAGAGCTTGTAAAGGCTTGTTCACTCCAAGAATGATAACTATTTTAACACCACACAAGTGAAACGCTCATTAACGTTCTGTTTATTATGAGTGTCATGTCATTCACCACTTTAAAGTTGCCATGAAATGCATGTTATATATCTTATTGTAAGTGAATATGTATGTTTAATTGGGTCAATGTCATAACGTGAACTTCTGTCTTTGTGTCGTATCGTGGACTTCTCTAATCATTTAGTCCGCTTAAACCATGCCCCTGCAAGCTTACGTTCATCGGTGTTAAAATCCAAACAACAACCGCTGAAGCATGCCCGACCTACATATTTTATTTTTTGGTAAGCCTTTACACTCAGATATACATATATACATCTAAATATGGAAGAAAATATCTATCGCTACCATTGCGACTTCCAAAGCTCAGCTTCGAGCTAGATTCTACTTGGCTGTCAATGTTTTTATCATTCATCAGATGGGAAAATTGTTCTGAAAGTGATTCCAATAATATTGTTCCACTGTCGTTATGGTTCTAGCTGTGTTGTGTGCTGGATGCCTTTAATCTCAAAGCATTAGAAAAATTGTTAACATTATAGCCATTGTCCTTGTTGTGAACAGGCCTTAAATTTGCCTTTATTTTTCTGAAGCAGAAACTATGCAGTTATATCTGTTATTCTGACAAAAAAAAAAATAATAATAATATTGTTGTTCAGGAAGGCTTTAAAAGTCCCCCTATAGTCAATTTTATTCCTTAAAATCCATCTTTGATCATCAAAATTACAAATTTAAATGTTTTTCCTAAACATAAAAAACTAAATGCCTTTTTAGAATAGCTTGAATGTAACTCTACACCCTTGCCTCTTTTAATATACATGGAACTATGAATATGCTATCGGTCAACTTATTATGGTAAACGCTGCACAATAGTATCGCTTTTTACAACAACAGACATAACGGTAATTAATATGATTAGTGTTTTGCTTGACTGTTACCAAACCGCTAATAATGTGTTGCTAATGTTACACAAACCATGTTCACATTCACGAGTCAGACAGCTGCCTTCTAAAGATTAACATCCTTAAAAACGCTTTGAACAACTCAGAACATCAGTGGAGAATGGCCTATAGTTTATTATAACATCATAATATGCATCATACACCCACCATATTGCTAAATCTACCCCATTTTTCAATATGAACAGAAAAATATACCGGGATAAATATTCTTTTGAGACTCTCGCGCGGTCAGTTAATGATATGATAAAGCCCGCTGACACGTTGACACGATTGGTTACAAGGTAGTTTGTGACGGCAAAGGAAAAAAAACTGCTATTTCAAACTGCGGGTCTGAGACTGTTTTTGGTTTACTGCAGTTTTAAAGAGAAAATACTTGGCAATGGTGTTGACTGATGAATTTGTACATCGTTTGTCTTAAAGTGTGTTAAAACGCTAGATGTATGTGAACAACATCAAGAACTTGATTTTCACCACAGGGGGTCTTTCAGGGTGTACACGCTACGTGATCGGAACCATGCCCAAGTATATTTGACCCCCAAAGTCTGGTTCGTTTGAATAGTGTGGTCGCTCCATACCGTGCCCTGGCCCATTTGAAGACCTCGGGTGCTATATGCTGTCATCATTACAACGGCAAACCTCCATTGCTATTTGGATAGTACACTTTTCAATTGATTCATTTAATTTGAATATATTTAGGGTTATAACAGCCCAGAACATTAAGTGCAGGTCAGTGGGAAACGCACGTTAACTGCGAACAAATCAAGAATTAAGTGTGAAACCATCAGGAATCCTTTAATCTCCAGCGCCACCAATTTCCAGAACTGCAACCTACCTGAAGTCTGTCAAGATCTCAGACTTGTGTTAGGTAAAGAATCCTTAAAAAAGACCCCCTCCCCCATAAGAATCACAAGCTATACTGTAAAATACATGAATACTGTTTTTCTTTTTTTCTTCCTCCCCTTAACAGACAGATAGATTGAGAGTGACTCTTGAACGACTAGCACCACATCCTCTTGTACCACTGTTTGAAGAATTTATCTTCCAGAATCTGGCAGTAAGTTTTGGGAAGTCCTTTTTAGTCCATTTCTGCAAAATGGACTTCAGGGTAGGAGATGGACTAAAAATGAAGATAATTTCTTCAAACAGTGGTGCAAGAGGATGTGGTGCTGGTCCCACAAAAAAAAAAAACAACTCCCAATCTGTCTGTAAAACCTAGAAAAAAACACTTCAGCTTGTGATTCTTATTAGTATTGCATCCTTCTCATGGGCATTTAATAATTTTTGACTTTTCAGCTTGAATTAAATCTGTTTTTGGCTCATTTTATCTGTAAAAGAAACCGTACCTAATAATTGCATACTTGAATATAAGGTGTTTTTCATTTCCAGCCTTCATGAGTAATTTTATATCGCTTATAAATGATTAAATACAAAATTAATTGTAGTTTTGAAGATTATTGTGGTTTGGAATTGGTAATAAAAATTGAGGAAATCAACTTGCCTAATAAAACTCCACGCAGTGTTGTTGGTGTGAGTTAGCCCTAAGTTGCTTGCCCAATAGAACGTTCTACTACTATACTATCGGCTGACAGCTGTGATCTGGATCACAAGTTGTTCAAATCAAACACTCAGCCATCCTCCTAAAAGATTTACTGCTGCAACATTGACAGGTTAAAGCATCGCTTTCACTCATAACCGCCCTCCGAGTTTGTTTCTGTGGATCTTTCTAAGTATAGCTTGTTCTTGAACTCCACTCTTTCGGGAAGACACTTGATGCTTTCAGCACCCAGCATATCACGATTCAACATTCCTCATCCCCTGCTGAAAAGGTCGATAAATTACAGCAAAATGAAAGCCTCTTATAAATTTAGCTGTCAAAAACTGCCATTGTAGAGCTATGCCTTCTTCCTCAGTGATGTTTGTTATTGTCAGGTCTCACATTAGCTCGAAGAGGCTGGAGTACCGAGAGCGCAGGGCCAGAGAGGCCAGTCAGGAGCATGGCGAATATAAGGGTCAGGTGGACCCGGTCAGCGAGACTGAGAGAGCGAAAAACGGCAACCATTACAGCCAATCGTCCGCATGCAGCGGACAGAGTCGGCACAGCAGCAGAGAACGCCAACGTTCACGCCACCCCAGTCCCTGCTCAAACTCGGTAAATGACTTGTCATTCTGTTTATTTTTACTTGTGCTGATGCATTTGTTAATGTTTCTAAAGTCCAGATTATACTTGCAGTAAGGTGGTCAAGGAATCAGTTGATTTTTTTTTTTTTTTCACTTGATCTTCACTCATTGGTTGCAGAAATGGCTATTTGTTGATTGGTTGAGGGTCATGAACAGAATTAGCTGCACTTCAAAAGAAAGTTGTTTCTTGTCTGAAAATGTGTTGCCATGTCTTTCTTCTGTAACACACACTATGGTGGCCCTGTGCCGTTGCTTGGCGGTGAATTTGAATTTGATGCTGCCGCCGTGGCCTGGCGTGGGGGTCCGAATCACTCCCTCCCCTTCATCAACCCCCCCTCGCTGAATGAATGAATGATGCGTGCGGGCCTGATTCTGACTGGTGTTTGGTGGTGGTGATGATGTACTCCAGAGAAGTCATCGCAGGAAAAGAACCAAGAGTATTGAGGATGATGAGGAGGGTCACCTGGTCTATCACAATGGAGACATGCTAAGAGCAAGATGTATAGAACACAAACCTTTCTCTATATAACTGTCTGTTCTGTGTCTATTAGTGGGACAATTCAGCCTACACTTGGGGGTTATAAGGGGACTTTTGAAGACTACTAATATTAACCACTTAGAATTTAAATTTCATGTGTGAAATTTTAATTTGGCACAGACTTTTATAGACGATGACTATGATTTAATTGGAATGAGCTTGTTTAGTCCCCATTAGTACTGTGAAATCTATGCTTTTGTATGTTGTATCCTTCAGTCACAAAGCTTTACTTATCACTGCTTATTTACCCTGTTTATAGATGAGATTGTAGGAACTCTGGGTGAAGGAGCCTTTGGAAAAGTGGTGGAGTGCCTCGACCACTCAAAGTAAGCCAGATTCTGTGACTTCTTTGTCATGAAGGAGATGCCTGTCATATGTTTTTCTTTTAACATTTGCTGCGTTTTCATGCACCAGAATAATTGGTTGGTAAATGGATTGATGGCTCAATCGGATTTAAAAGCCTTCATGTAAACACCTCAGTCACTCTGGTTGAGCTCGATCGGATTGAAAGGGTGGTGTAGATCTGAAATAATAATATCAATAGGAACAAAAAGTAGTATGTAAATGCTAAAAAATGAAATATCTTCTGAATTGGATTCATAAAAAAATACCTTGTGCTTATGTTTACCAGAGTCCTTTTGTAATAATATCTGTTTACATATGTACATTTGTAAAAAGTTAAAACCTGTTTGTCTTACAAACTGGCCAACGGAGAAGACTGAACATTTGAACACGTTACTTTTGAAGACTTTGACTTGGGCTGTATAATTAATCGAAATTGTAATAAAATCACTGTGTGAGCTAGAGCATAAAGCTTGAAAGCACGAAATGGTGGCTATCAAACAAAAAAAAAATTCTAGTTTTAATTTTGACCATGGCTTTTCTTTGAAAGATGATGAGAAAAAAAGGTCCAAAACGGCGAATGGGTCATTTACAAAGTACGCACGTTTGCAATTGAAACATGAGACGCTGATGACCAGACACACTTTAAAAGTTGAACTCTTACCTTGATGCTGCAAAAGACATGATTGCAATGGTTAAAGACGTCTGTCTAGTACTTTTATATGGAAAAACAATTTCACCTTTCGAACCGGGTGAACAAAAAAATGATACAGGCATTTGCGAACTGCACAACATACAAAAATACAAATATATGATGGCTGCAAATATAATAAAGCCAGCATCCAAAAAAGGCTAGACATTTATGCATGCAAGGAAATGATGTTTAAATGTAATGTTTCAAAATCATGATTAAAATATCGAAATGGCAATATTGATCAAAAAATCGTGATACTAGTTTTTGTCCATATCGCACAGCCCTATTAATCAGCTTTCCTTTAGGAAATCCACAAAAACGTAAATTATACTCATGGTGGCTTTCTTTATTTCTGAATGTAGTGGCACTCATAGATGCTCGTGTAAACATAAATTCAAAGTATATGCTTCATATGAAGAGAACTTTCAGAATCTAAAATCGCATTGGATTCATCCGTATAACAAAAATGAAAAAGAAAGAAAAAATGCTTGTAGCATACCTACATATGCCTATGTGTGCTGTGCGTTTGTTTGCAGAGGTAGCGCACGAGTGGCTTTGAAGATCATCAAAAATATTGACCGCTACCGTGAGGCAGCCATGTCAGAAGTTGACGTGCTTGAGCGGATCAATTCGCTTGATGACGAAAAAAGATTGTGAGTGTTTGACTTCAAGGTAGAAATACGTTGGAATTAGGCGAGCCTGTCCAGATGGAGCAATGCAATAACTTGGCTCTGTCTTTGCAGTGCTTGTGTCCGGATGCTAGACTGGTTCGATCACCACGGACACGTCTGCATAGTGTTTGAGCTGCTTGGATTGAGCACATACGACTTCCTGAAGGAGAATGGATTCATGCCCTTCTCACTCAACCAGATCAGACTAATGGCAGATCAGATCTTTAAAGCCGTACGCTGTGAGTAGAGGTGTTCCTTAATGATTTCATAAGTTATAAACCACTAAATCCATTTCATAGTAAGAGTGAAAATCACTTTTATTTTTCACCTTGTTTCCATCAGTTCTGCATCGAAATAAGTTGACGCACACTGACCTTAAGCCTGAAAACATTCTCTTTGTGGACTCCAATTACGACATTAAATATAACTCCAAGATGGTGAGTAATTGCGTCATAAAATGTCAGTACAGATGCTCATACAGTTTGGGGTCAGTAAGATTTCTATTTGTTTTTGAAAAAAAAAATGTATTCTTTCATTCACCAAGGATGTATTAAATTGATGAGTGACAGTAAATACATTTGTAATGTTTCAAAAGATTTCTATTTCAAATAAATGCTGGTCTTTTTGAACTTTATATTCATTAAAGAATTCTAAAAAACAAAACAAAACATTGATTGTAAGAAAGAAGCATATTAGTATATCATATTACAATGATTTCTGAAAGATCATGTTACACTGAAGACTGAAATAAAGGCTAAAATTCAGCTTTGCCATCACAGGAAAAAATTAAAAATAGAATTTAAATGCATTAATATATCAATTAAAATGTAAGTATTAAAACTTAACTTTTCTATTTTAATAAATAGAAATAGAAATGTTATCTTAAAGGAAAAATGAATTCAGTCATCAAGTACTCACCCTCACACCATTTCAAACCCATTAGACCTTCGTTCATCTTTGGAACACAAATTCATTTTTTTCCCGATGAAATCCTAGAGCTTTCTGAGGTTCCTGACCCCCCCCACAGCAATGTTATAACCAAGGTTCAGAAAGGTAGTAAAGACATTGTTAAAATGGTCCTCGTGACTGGGGCTGGACCATTAATCGAAACTGAAATTCAGAACCTTTACCTGATGTCGGTTATTTAGGTTTTTTAATCCTGTTAATATTTTCCCCTTAAAAACATACTACCGCGTGTGTAGTCACTTGACTCCGTCCCGTCCGGTCAGCGGCATGGAAGCAACACGGAGGCGAACTCAAACGCTGAGTGAACACGCATGCGAGCAACGAGCCCTGACATGAGATCGCTTTCACTTGTCTTCACTAAACTTTGATAATTGTATGTGTTAAGGCTTGCGAGTTTGGACATTTAAGCGATGTGTATTATTTTTGAGCTACTGCGCTGATGTATTGTGGCACACAAACAATCATACAGAGGGTAGCTGCACATCACGTAAAGATCGCTCGCACAGAGAGGAGCGCTGAAACTCGCTGTCAACACCATCCTGTGATTTATCACTGAAGTAGCTTAGAAATGTTTCTACTTTTGAAGTAACTAACTTAATAGAGTATGACACACTCTCATTAACACATTCAAATAGATGTACTGGTACTGTGCTACTTTATCTGTATCTGATTTACACCAAGCAGAAATCTTTAAGAAATGTTACGAGCCATAGATAAAATAACTGCTGAAAGTGAGCTGTGTCAGAGCACTTTTTTTCATTGGGGGGAAAAAAGTATATCCCACTTTTTAACAGTCAAGCATATTTACGTTACAAAACTTGTCAGTGAACTATGAAGACTAAGAAAAAAGCAAAAATCAAAATAATTGTTCATTAATCGTAATCGAGAGATTTGATTTTAGGTCATGTCTTCCAGCCCTACACATGACTACGTTGATTCAATCTTAATGTTATGACGCGACGAGAGTACTTTTTGTGTATAAATAAGTGACAATTTCATTTTTGGGTGATCTAACCCTTTAAGTTGTTATAATATTTCACAATTACTATTTTTACAGTGACGTTTTGATCAAATAAATGGTTTAAGGCGGCATAAGAGACTTCTTTCAAAAACATTTAAAATTCTCACCGATCCTGAACTTTTGAATGGTACTGTTATGTCTGTAAGTAGAAAAAATGTTGATTTGTGGTGAGGAGAATATGCTGACAATGTTCCTTGTGTTCAATAATGTTCAGAAGCGAGATGAGAGGACCTTGAAGAGGTTGGATGTGAAAGTGGTGGACTTTGGCAATGCTACCTATGATCATGAGCATCACACCTCTGTGGTGTCAACCCGCCACTACAGAGCTCCAGAAGTTATATTGGGTGAGCTATTTGCACTACTAATTATGCTGTTGGTTAATCTACTAAAATAGTAGGCATGATTTTGTAAATTGCAAATTGTTGATCTGCTGGCAGAACTGGGCTGGAACCAGGCATGTGACGTGTGGAGTTTAGGCTGCATCCTGATTGAGTTCTATCTGGGGTTGACGTTATTTCAGGTATTGTTTTGCGTACGAGCGTTATTGTATGCCTTGTAGCGTGATTTTAAATGCTTACAGATACTCATTCTTTTCAGACTCATGACAGTAAAGAGCATCTAGCCATGATGGAGAAGGTTCTAGGCCCCATCCCTACACACCTACTCCAAAAAACCAGGTGCAGTATTGTGACATGAGACTAGTTTGTTTCGAAATGCAAGTTTTACGTGTTTGAAGATATGAGATGCTTTTGGATTCATGCGATCTGTCTTTGACTGATGCGTGATTGCGCTTCATTGTCAGGAAACGGCGCTATGTGCATCATGACAAACTGGACTGGGACGAGCACAGCTCAGCAGGGAGATACGTGAGGAAACACTGTAAACCTCTAAAGGTAAAAAATCATCATCGTAAATTGACTGTAATCCTGTAAACCATTTTGTATAATATGCATTGCCTCAGAGTTGTTTTTGATTGATTTTGTACTATTTATATGCACAAGCACAAAATATTAGAGGATTTGGAATGAAAACACTGCATGTTTTTCTCTGAATTGATGGTTGTTTTCTGTACTAAATTCCAGTGGTATTTAATTCCTCCCAGTAATAGCTCTGCATGTTCAGCACTTAGTCTTGTGCACTACTACATTTGAAGATGCATTGATGCCAGTATGTAACAGAGACATATTGCTGTTTGGTGAAAATAATATAGTCTTTGCTCTTTACTCAGCAATACATGTCGTCTAAAACTCCGGAGCACGAGCTGCTTTTTGACCTGCTGCAGAAGATGATGGAGTATGATTCATCCAAACGAATCACCCTGGAGCAGGCCATCGCACATCCCTTTTTCAATCCGTTAAGAAAAGAGAGAAAGTGACTTGGAGACGACATCGAATGAACATTACTGCTCCCAGGGAGACTGCTGCTGACTGTATCAGTCTGCTTCGTTACCTCTGTCCGTATTTATTGTCAGTTTGAATATGCGGGCCAAATTCCTTTGTACATTTGGCAAATTAAACTTGAATGCATTTGAGTGCACACCCTTTGTGTCTATTTATTTATTTTGTTATTCTTCTTGATAATGGCGGACTGACCATCAGAGCAATTACAGTGTATTAGGCGTTTTTATTAACATTGATCCATCATTAGGCAGATGGCACCATGTGTCCTGCAGATGGCACCATAGGGCCTGTTCTTACATATGCCTTTCAATTTCTGCAGTTTTTTTCGTTAGTGTTTATATAATTTTGGACAGCATATGGACATCATGTGGGGAAAATCTGGAGATTTCGCAAGATGTAAAGCAAATTATATTGGCTGCAACTCTAATATGTGTTTATTACAGACGGGTGAAAACAATATTACCCACTAAATTGATATTTAAAGTTCATGTAATGTGGTCTGCATAAGGCTTTTGCTGTCATTTGACCCTTGCGTTCCGTAGAATATGAGTTTATGGTATTTTGGACACAATGCATCACAAGTATATTTTATCTATATCCGCAGTTTCCTTTTGAAGTTGCTTTTTGCGCACCCCAAATTGTATTTTTCCTCGTTGTGCAGTGAGGTCTGTTGAAGCAAAAATGTACAAGTTGTAGATGAACATGTTTAGTCATTGGCCTACTTTAATTGAGCTTACGTGACATCATAAACAAATAAATAACAGAAAAGAGCAGGACAGAGAGCCTGTCCGAAAAATCTGAAAATTGAAAACTATAGTGCCAACTTCCCTTTATTTAAATCATTTATAATGATGCAACATTCCATATTTCAACACCATGGTGTAGTAGCAACAGTAGTTCATAGATTTTTTTGTTTATATTTATGTGTGGCCTTAAGATGAACTGTAAATATTTATCATCTTTTGGCATTTTGGCATCATTTATCATCTTACAGTTGAAACGTGTAACATTTGACATTTGACCTTTTGGTCAGGCAGAGGAGAAGACAGAGAGACAAACAGACACACGCGCGTCCACGCACACAATTCGCGCACTGTCGGTTACATTGTTTTGTTTACGGTAGTTCAGCAGCGAGAAAGGGGCTGACTAGAGACACGCTTCAGAGGGAAACAACTTAACCCGCGCAGAGAGGCGCGCGACCAGCAGACTTCAGTAGGAACCTGCGCGCTCTCCTCTAGAGTGCATCACTGCGCGGCGTCTCCTGTCAGCCACAAACTCCACTTGATTGAAATAAAGATCTACTCGTGTTTCCAAAAAGGATTCAAGAACAAGGATCATTTTGTCAGAGAACCATAATGCCCAAAATGGTTTCAACTGGGGATTCAAAAGATGCGTCAAAGACGTCAAACAGCAGTGGACATCGTCACACATCACAGATATTTCATTGCCTAACAACCCTCGTATGTTGTATGTTGTCGGCGACTTCGGTGGCAGTTTGTCTGTTTGTGAACGTCAAAACTTCTCATCTTGAGCGTAAAATTGAGCTTCTGGAGATGGAGAGACTGTCCGTGATTCAACCTGTGCACGCGACACTGGATGCGCACGCGACTCTTTGGGATGCGATAGAGAAACTTGTGCAAGAGGTGAGGCGACTCTGTTTTGAGCATTTCTTCCCTACTTTTTGTAAACATTGGATGAGAATGAATCATTTCGGTTTTATATTAAGGTTATATTTTATTGTCTCTGAGGGAAATTTGTCTCGGGCTCAACAATATTGCGTTGTGTCTTTTGAACGTAGCTATTTATTGCGCAACTAACGTGCCTCGAAGTGAAATCAATTGAAGAATAGCTTAGTTGTTCATACTGTAAACTCTAAATCATACTATGAAGGACTTTCCGTTTTTATTTCCCCCCGTATTTTGAATTACCCGTTGCACTGGATAAAATCCAACGTAACAGAAAATGTCCAAGCGCAACATTACCTGAAGCCTATGCTTTTCCGTTATTTTTTTCATCACTAATGTGTATATATGTGAATATCATATACATCTGTTTTCTCAGAGACTCAAGGAGGGAGTGTCGAAAATTCGCACAGCTCGAGAAGCAGCGCACGAGTGCTCGTGTCCTCCAGGTTGGTTCTTCTGGAAGTGTCTGAGATGCTTTTAGTCTTGTTTCTTTCTTTCTTTCTTTCTTTCTTTCTTTCTTTCTCTAAAAGTGCTTAGCATTCTTCACTCTATTTATATCTCAAAATCTGAACTATGCCTCAAATTGGGTCTGTAAATGATGCAGCAGGTGACTTGCTAGCATGTGATATTGATAAGAATGTTCAGCTCAATAGGCACTTGTTTTATGAATCTGTCTTCAGTTGTACTTTATACCTCCAAAACAGTGCATATTTTTGAATCCGGTGGATATTTTTAAAGTTCTGTTTCAATCATGCTCTTGGAGTTATGGTGTTGCAATCTACTCAAGTTTAATCATTGTTTTAAAGTAAAACGGTGCCAAAATTATAACCTGTGGTATGAATAAAGAAAATCAAGTTCAAGCTCTTAAAACTCATAGAATCGAGACGGGGTGACAGAAATGATTGTGACAGGTTAAACGGATGAACACGGAGATGTTGTAATGATGCACACAATTTTTTATATCGTGGATAAGTGACTGTTCTGACATGTCGGCGTGACCACAGGCAGAACCACAGCTTATATACTTCATGCTGAATTAAGTAACTCACATGTGGAAGTTATAAAGATGAGAGTGGCGCTCCTCTGTCCACAGAGGCCGGTGGATGCCACAGATTTATAGCGTAAGCTCAGCTACGAGACATTAAAATTGATTGCCAGCTATCGGTGCAAAGTAGGGAATGGACAGAGGATACTTAACCTTGCATTTGTTGCTCTGTTCTCATGTTTTAGTCCGTGGAAATTTGGCTGTTGCCTGCGAGAAAATGACAGGTTTGCTCCAGCACTGTTCCCAGGGCATAGTGGAATTATGCATGGAGAAATTTACTAGCCTATGAAGATTTCATGGTAGCGGTGCCTACCAAAAGAGGGCCTCCCATATACCCTCTGATGTTGTTGGTAAAATGTGGGTATAATTTAACTTTTAGCCCTGTCCCATAGGATACTACAGTTTCAATTAAGCTCAACTCAACTTTAAAGCTCTTTTTTTTCTTTTTTCTCTGTATTCTCTTTCAAGGACTGGTATCATATCTATTCATATAACCTTATCATGTTTGCTTTCCATGCTTAAAACCTCGCCATGAGCAAAGAGCATATTAGAAATTCAGTTTCTTCTTTCTAATATAGTCATCCTGAGGTAGTTTAGCTAGAAATGAAACCCAGTCTTTTTTTTTTTTTTTTATCCCTGATATCGAAATATCAAAGAGCACAAAAGCCTTAAGAACAGGAAAGACATCAAAAGTAATCTTGTAAGATAGAACATTGAAAACTTGAAAAAGGACATTATCTCATATTTGCAATTGTCTGCACTAGAGTTCTCATGACTAGTGTTTGGGAAAGTTAATTTTTACAAGTAATGCATTACAATATTGCTTTACTCCCAAAAAAGTAACTAATTGCATTCCTTTCATTTCTCACCTGTGCGAGGCTTGCTTGCTTGTTGTTTAATAACATAAAAAGTTATTTTTTTTGGCAAATGTAAAGCTCCTTTCACACAAAAAATGAAAAGAATAAGCAAAAGGCTGAATGAAATGCAAATTCACTTCTGTGCAATAGAGGGCGCAGCTCAAACAAACCTCTCAAACAAAAGCAGAAGAAAGTTCAACACAAATGTGATGGGCAGTCATTTTTGCTTATTTGTATGGTTGAATTGGATCAGAAGCAAAGACACTGGTTAATAAAGTGAGATTGAATACATCAATTATATTTGTATTATTTAACATTTAATTATTACAGGTTTGCAAAATATTCTGAGTTTGCATTTCAGTGTTTTTTTTCATATTGAGGAATACTGAATCTGGTTTTGTGCAAGTGAGTTGAGTAAATGTTCGCATTTAGTCTAGAACTACAATAACCATCATGTTAACAAAGCGCACACAACACCTCTGCGCTTACTCCCGATTTCTCTCAACATGGGGTCAGGAGAGGTGTGAGTCGATGAATAGGAAAAGAAAGTAACTTGCGTTTTTCTGCATTGTCACAATTTTATCTTTGAAGGAACCATCTCTCCATGATGAGTTTTGTAACCCCTCCGGTTCTTCTCGCTCCTCTCCGAGCACGATTAGAACCAGCATTTCCAGCAAAATCGTATCCTCTTGAGTCAGTTGCTATGCCACTTGAGACCAGAGGAAGGAGGTTTACTTGTACAGCTCTGTCTAGCTGGCCTCCGTTACATGTAGATCCCAATTACATTATCCATCAGACACGTGATACATCTGTGATGTTCTTTTAAGCGGTGCTTAGTAAGGCAACAATCACTATCTCTAGTGTTAAAGTAGAATTAGTTTTCTAAGCAATCAAATGAATGATTTACACCTGGAGGATGATGTAACAGTCAAACTAGTCCATATACTTACACTAAAGGAGCTGCAACTAGGGACTGGAATATCATAGGTCATATCTACATATCTACAGAACACCTGTGCATTGAGGTGCTTAGCTTTGTAAAGACCGACACTTTTTCTTCCGTGTAAATGTATATAAAAATCTAGTTTGTCCTTTACAGTGACATGTTTGTAATTGACATTATGTAATGGTTTTAATATAAAATACTGATATTTAATAGTTTTGATTTGATTATGTATATCTTATAATACCAGTTTACACCAAAATAGTGAATAGTCAATTCTATTAAAGGGGACTTTTAATGCTCCATTTACAAGATGTAATATAAGTCTCTGGTGTCCCCCCAGAATGTGTTTGTGAAGTTTCAGCTCAAAATTCCCCACAGTTCATTTATTATGGCTTGGAAAATTTGCCCCAATTTTGGTGGAAGCAAAAACACGCCATGTTTGTGTGTGCCTCTTTAAATGCAACCGAGCTGCTGCTGTTGGAGGACGAGCTTTAACAGCTCACGCTTCATTGCTCAACAACGACAAAGCTGGAGAATCTCACACAGCCAAAATGACGATTGTCAGTAACGGTGTTCAGACTTACATTGTTCAAACTGGAGTCTGACGCCAATGGAGAGACTCAGGAAGAAGTTACAACTTTTAGAATGTAACTGGACATTTCTGAAAAGTTAATGGATGAATTTATGTAGTTGCTGTGGAGTTGATTCATCTCGTCGACTAGCATGTGCCGTCATGTTGATCTTTTGTGCAAATCCAGCATTGAATTGGCCCTGGTTTGGGAATAAGTCCAGCGTAAAATGATGGCATGGTAACAACACTGTACTACAACAACTCTTCCTCTTCTCTAAAGCATTTCGGGTTTGTGATGCCACCAAGGCAGGAAGAAGCTCGTTGCAGTCCTTACCAGCCGTTTGTTGTAGTCCTTAAAAAGTGTACAAGAAATTACCTCCCTTTGCATTAAACTTTGAACGTCGTAAATTTGCAGATGTTGTTTGTGCTCAAACAGCAACATTATACACCAACTGATGTTAAAGAAAATGAAATCATAATAAAGGACCCTTTAAAATAAAATTCAGCATGTTTTTATGATGTTCACGGGAGTTTTTATTGGCTCACAAACTATAGTTGATGGCATTTGTTTAACATTTTATTAAGGATGTCTAAAATTTACAGTCCCACTACTAGTATAACATGGACATTTAATCATGTTATTTATTGCGATATAAGATTATTCTCTTTAGTTGAATGCTATTTGTTACTATTCATGTTTGGGGACCTTGTAGAATACAATTGAAGTGCTCAGGAAGTAAGACTTGTTTCTTATAGGTTTTTACAGTGAATAGACCTTTTGTCTTTCTCACTTATGTTGTACTTCCTGTCTCCAATTAAAGACTCTGGTACTTTTGGTGAATTGAACTGTTTTCTTTAGCTGAATGGTGAACCTGAGTCATCCGTCAGTTCAATTTGCTGTTCCTTCCTTTGCCTTTAATGGGCTTCCTTTCATGGCAAACTTTAGAAAAAAAAAACACTTGAACTACAAACACAAAAGGACTTAATATCTGTGGACCATAATGAACTCAACAAAGCAATTAATTGACTCAGGCCTTGTCAAAGCCGAGTCCACTCAGACTTTGGCTTCCTCTGAACCTGAAATGACGACACTGATCACTCAGAGCTCGAGATGAATGAGATATTGAAACAACCAGCCGCTCAGACACTTCCCAGTGACATTTGAATTCATTCTAGCTACCAGGAATTCACAAATAAAAAGATAAAAGAAAAAGACAGGATGGTATTTAGCAAAGTGTGAACATTTTAACCATGAATGTCTTCTAGATATTTTTGGTTTAAAGTTTGCTATAGGAATCTGTTTTCTTTATCTTCTAGATCTACTAAAATGCAAGTTTTGAACTCGTATGTGAGTTTCAAACCCCTTTTGGTTTAACATGCTTCTCTGTGATCAACATCTGAAAGCATTTGACAGTCATTTTGTTTGGATTTCCTGTGAATATTTGTGACATTGTCGTAATTATTATTACTGTTTTGTTTTTTTTGTCCTATTGTCTTAAGGTTGAAAATCATAATTTTCGAGAATTCGCGACACAGCCGGAGTCTCAGCCACATCAGCAGAATACAGATGTTTGCATTCATAGTCTGTGTTGATAGGTACCACATTTATAGCCGAGTCCAATATTACATCTGCCTTTGTTTCACAAGCCTGCAGCTATACTGACCTCTGTTATTTTCGTCACAGACAAATACATTATTTTAAAGTCAAAATCCGAGCATGACTGTGAAAAGCTACAGTAGGAAAGATCTGAATGTTTCACATAACTGCATGACCGTATACCCCAAACCTCAGGGCAACGTAGATCCCAACCCGTCACGGATCCGGACACCTAGTCTCCTCTCCCAGGTTGTGAGGTTGTTCTGGAAACAGAGCGACGTGCTTGGATAAACGTGCCTCTTAAGAATGTAATCCGCCCTTGTTTTATTGGCCTATACCCATTGAGACGGCTGTAAGCTTTAATGCTTCCTCCAAAAGCTGTCTAGGGCTGTAAGGGTTTCGCTGTGGGTGAGATGGAGGGGTACAGATTATCTGTTGGCCTCTGTGTTGGTTTTGAACTTTTTCATGTCTGATCTACTTTAAGCTTTCCCCTCTGTGCATAAGTGTAGTCATATGCTATACCTTCACGTTGAAGCGAGGTAACATTAAAATCTAGCCCTTTCTGTGCACCTTGGATACTGGTGTTACTTCACACTGTGTTAGAAGGTTTTTTTTTTTTACCTGGCTGAGAAAAGAGATGCACTGGAAAATTAAATAAATATTTTTCTTCAGAACCGACTGGCCAACTTTAGCAATTGAACCTCCAGCACGCGTTTGCATTGCTTTGTCAAGGCGACTCCAAAATAAGAATGCAGATGTGCTATTTTAAAAGGATTAGTTCAATTCAGAATGAAAGTTTTCTGATAATTTACTCACCCCAATGTCATCCAAGATGCTTGTCTTTCTTTCTTCAGTCGAAAAAAGATCCCAGCCGAGGAATAAGGGTCTTCTCTAGTGAAATGCTTGGTCATATTTTTTGGTAAAAAAACAAACATTTTATACTTTTATCCACAAATGCTCGTCTCGCACTAGCTCTGCGATGCACTACGCATTACGCAATCATGTTGGAAAGGTCACGCGTGACATAGGGAAAAGTACCAATCCAGTGTCAAACGGCCTTTACAAAAAAACAAAGGTAAAACAACAATGTCGGACGATTTTGAAGGAGTCACGCGTGACCTTTCCAGCGTGATTACCTAAAAATGACAGATCATTTCACTAGACAAGACCCTTATTCCTCGGCTGGGATCATGTGGAGCCCTTTGAAGCTGCATTGAAACTGCAATTTGGACCTTCAACCCATTGTACCCCGGTAACGTCCACTGTATGGAGAAAAATCCTGGAATATTTTCCTCAAAAACCTTCATTTCCTTTCGACTGAAGAAAGAAAGCTGAGTAAATGATCAGAAAAGATAAACCTTAATCTAGTCCTTTAAAAGGACAGTTCCCCAAAAATGAAAATTCTGTCATCATTAACTCATACTCATGTGCTTCCGAAAACTTTCTTTCTTCTGTGGAACATAAAAGAAGATATTTCTCATAGTTTCTCATCTCATCTCATTTTTTTTTTTTTTTTTTTTTTTGTCCATACAATGGAAATCAATAATAACCAAATAATTTGGTTTACCACATTCTTCAAAATATATTAGCAGAAAGTAAGGCATACAGGTTTAAAATGACATGAGGGTGAGTAAATGATGAAATAATTTTAATTCTTGAAATGCAGCACATATGTGGCACAAACCTTTCTTATTACTTTTAATTTACATGAGTCTGTAGCTGCTTGGTTTTGTGAAATAGGCAGTCAGAATGTATCCATCAGGATCTAGCTAAATAAATACAAAATAAATGCAATGGTGGTATGGGTTCTGTGCTCTCGCTTATTAAAAGCATCTGTCTGTAGTTTGTGGGAGGGCATTTTGCCATACTCTCAACATCACTGTAAAAACTCCCTCCCTGTTTGGCTGCAATATTTCCCAATTTCATTTGAATGAAATGTGAGGCCATGTACCCACTGAAAATAGAGTGGAGATATGGAAGCAATTATGGCATGTTAAGTCTGATTATCAGAAAAAATAGGTGATTTGTTGATCATATGGAAGACTCTCGCTTTTTCTCTCCCTCTCATCTCGCACCTCACAAGATTTTATACATTTGGAGAACATTTATACCTCCTTGCTCAATCCTAGATGATTTTAAAGATCTCCAATTACAGTAAAATAAAACCAAGGTGCTTTTGTAACTATTTGATAACTGCCATGAAAGCACATTCTATGTTATTCATCTTGGTCAAAAGTAATCAACGTTATCTTTTCTTTTGAATCATAAAACGATGTCAATTTGAAATGATAAGAGCGCCGTGGTCACCGTGTGGTGCAGTCCTGAATTTTATGCCTGTGAAGACCTTTTTTTAGCGCTTTTACTTATCAGATCTTGGCTCAGCCGTTTGTTTGTTTCGGTCTGCATGCACAGAAGAGTTGGCAGGGCTGTTACTGTTTTAATTTGTTTCCTAATTTGTTAAACAAGTGTTAAAATTCTCGTGAAGCACTTGCAGTTGGCAGAACAGAGCAATTCTCAGGCCAGTAATTCAGTGTTCTCATAACAACTTACTGAATTCTGTCATCATTCATTCATCTTCATGTCATTCTGTATCATATGAAGTCCTTTTTATCCGAGTTGTGATTGTGAGAGTGATGTCTGTTTTGAGGAAGATCAAACAATTGACTCTTATGAGCCGGTTCTTTTAGTGAATCAAAAACAGTGTAACCCTATCCTCAGAATAAATTACTCTTTTGAGCTGGTTCTTTAAAGGCATACTTCACCCAAAAATGAAAATTAGCCCATAGTTTACTCACCATCCTAGGTGCATTTGATTTTCTTCTTTCAGCCAAACACGATCAGAGTTATGTTAAAAATGCCCAGGTTATACTTAAATTTCCTAAAGTAAAATGACGAGCTTCCGGTGCAACAGCTATACACATTCGCCTTATCTCTAAAAAGCGTTAAATTCCTGATGTGGTACACAATGCCATGACGTTCTACGCTAGGTCCTGCATTATAACACCTTGTGCATCATGTCACGGAAGTCAATGCTTTTTAGACGTAAGTTGAATGCAAATTTTACTTTATAAAGTTTTAAATGAGGATATTTGTTCTACACAAACACTTCAGAAGACCCTCGGAGCTGCGTGGCGTACGCTTTATGATCGTTGGATGCACTTTTTTGGGCCTCAAAATCGCACCCTCCAATCACTTCAAGCTTGAAAGAGCCAGGATATTTTTAATATAACTCTGATAGTGTTTGGCTGAAAGAAAAAAGTCATATACACCTAGGATGGCATGAGGGTGAGTAAATTGTGGAGTAATTTGAATTTTTGGGTGAGCTATCCCTTTAAAGATGCAGTATGCAATATTGACAGCTAGTGGCTGGAATGGGTACTGGAGTAGAAATTCAAAATATTTGTTTTTCCTGCCCCCTCCTCCTCAGACTCAACACGTGTGCTAGTCGCCAGATTGAGGACACGCTACATGAACGAGTGCAATTGACAATAGAAGGTGACGAGCCTTGCACTGTAAATTGATGAATTGATTTATCCGCGTTTTAGTATGCCTCTGGACATATAGCTTTTAGATGGAAGCCAAGGCTTTCGAGTAGAATCTGCGTTCTCTGAGTTCGTTTGTTTTCTGGCTTCCTGTGCTGAGTTTTCCGCCAAATGGCAACCCAGGGTGTTGAAATACTATTGGGTAAATTGGCAGCTGGACGGAATCATGCAGATCAACACAAAACAAAACAAAACAAAAAAAAAAACGATATTTCAACGTGGAACGCACATTTCAAAGTAGAATAATTGACTGTAGTATGTAGTAATTGAACTTAGCATGTTTCCTAAATCTCTGCAAACATTTTATGATATTGTTGTGCTTTAGTACAGTCAAAAAAATACATACAGCACCTTTGGCAGTAGAATAGAATGCGGTATCTATCAACACGTGGAATTTTTTAAAATTTTAATTCTGAAGCACTGCCATGTGTATTTTACAGCATTAGCAGAGAAAGAATTTCTTTCATATATATATATATATAAGCAAACTGGACATTGAAATATTACTTCATGTGAATTCGAATCAAATTGGGAAATTTGTATTGATAGAAGGACACAGAGAGACAGAGACAGAACTTGCCTTTATTTACTCTTGTCTCGGCTGAACTATTCCTTATTATCTCATTCGCATATGCCATTTCCTCCCAGTCATTCTTGCTCTTTCAATGGGCTCTCGTCGCCGGTTTAGTCACACATGCCTCACATCATGCTGTCTGTTTGCATAATTGTGTGTACTGAAGCAGCCTGATCCTTGTCCTAGCGTCGTCAGACCTAATCTTAATTGCAAATCAAATGCCTCCAGCAAGCCTGAGAATTTATTTTCTCCCTCTGTTGTATCCCCCATCTGTGTGGCAGCGTGCCACATCTTTTCGCATTTTAAACTTCTCCCCTAACTGTACTTTTGGGTTGCATGGTCCACGGCAGAAACTTGGAGCTGTGGAGCCTTGTTTCCTAGACTGGGATTTCGAACAGGGTTGCACTTTTTTCAGTGCCATGGGGAGATCTTGCCATTTTCCTGTAACGTCAAGCTGTGAGGTTTGTTTTGCATCGTATTCACCTCGGGCTTTTCTGGAAACTGGTCTTGAGTGATTAAAAAAGGAAAAAGAATCCCTAACCGCTTTCCGATCGGACTGTTTAGTTTAGATGTTGCTTAATTTAATGTAAAACCATGGAAAGAGCGTAACAGTCCCTCATCATTCCCAGTCATAACTCAAACTGGAATTTTAGGGTGTTTTTCACACTTGTAGTTAAAAAGAAAAGAACACATTTAGTCCCGGTTCACTTTGCTTTCACACTGTAATTTTTAAGACCGAACCCAAAGATACAAAAACAAATGAACAAACAAACAAACCAAAAAAAACTTGCTTTGCAACAGAACTTAACGGCCATCTAAAACAATGCTGTGTGTTGGACTAAATGCACTTGTTTGTTTGTGCATACTTATGACGGTGTTTTGACAAGCTGAAAACTCATGAAGAGTTTATAAAATGTGTAAAGGAGTCAAAACAGTGGGAGGAAAACCACACAAATGAAGATCTGCTTCAAGAAGACAGTGTTTCTGACTCATGCACAGAACTCTAATGGGCAACATAGCTCCCATCTCTCCTCTTTAGGGTCGCATCTTGTGACATCGAGTCCTGTTTTTGGTTCGGTTAGATGTTTTTGGTCTATGTTGCGTTCATATTTCAGTCGACCCACACCAGAGTTCGTTTGGAGGCGGACCGAGACCCCTCTTTTCAGCGTTCTCAGTCCACTTGTTTGGTGTCCACCAGGGTTCGGATGGCAGCCTTCACACCAAATCAAATGAACCGCACTAAGTGCAATAAACATTTCTCAAAAAGATACATAACTGATAACAAAAACTAAAAAGAAACTCAATTATGTATTTGAAATTCCATCAAATGTAAAGTGTCAATTGTGTGAATGTCAATTTACGCTTTTTCAATTTAACTTATAAGATGACTCTTAATTTACATCCAAAACTGCACATTTAACGGTATAGTACTGTAAAATGATATGAAATGTCCAGTTTTTCAGCATGTATAGTAAA
The DNA here is from genome assembly GCA_037194245.1 of Opsariichthys bidens. Classification (NCBI taxonomy): domain Eukaryota; kingdom Metazoa; phylum Chordata; class Actinopteri; order Cypriniformes; family Xenocyprididae; genus Opsariichthys; species Opsariichthys bidens. The sequence goes on from CM074294.1 coordinate 3,078,925, forward strand.
GGAACTTGACATTGATGAATTAAGAAGTTTTACTGTAGTGTTTGTACAGTCTTTTGTGGTGTTTGAGTACTGTAGCTTTAGCAAGCACAAAGGCTATGGTTCTCCACCAGGGGGCCTCAGAAAACATCTAAGGGGTTGCAGGAAAATGATTAAAAATGTAAATTAAGGATACGTTCACACAACAACCATGTACTAAAAACGTAAAAGTTTTCCTTTGGCATTTTGAAAAGTTTCGCGTACAAACGACAACATTGTCAATACGATCCCAGTTCACACAGATCCCTGAAAATGACTAAAAACGCTGTAATATGCCAGTAGTTGGCGATACTTTGTAAAGAAACACTAGGTGCCTTTAGACTGAACACACGCATGTGCATGACGTCACCGTTTTTCAGAACGTGCACTTTGAAACCCATTTTGAAAAATTTTCTTTTTCAGGCCCCCAATATGCGTTGTTGTGTAAATGAACGTCCAAAATGCATAACTTGAAAATGGCCCCTTAATTAATTAAAAAAAAATAAAAAATAATAATAATAATTTTCCCTTAACAACTTAATGTATTTAAAAAAACAAAACAATTATTGATATTTCTGTAATCGCAAACATAATTGAGATGAATTAATTTGGTATATTGAAAATCCCAGTTTCTGTTGATAAAAATCTTTGAACATAAGCAGCTTTGCCATTATTACAACAGAAATACTGTGGGGGCTTTTGAGTCCAAAAAGTTGTTGTAAAGTTTGAGTTAAAATATACAGCTTCATAAAAGTACATGTGCACCTCCTGTGACTCTCCATGCTCACACAGCTCTACACTGCGGCTCTGATATATTCTGGGACGTCTGAGAAACAAGCATCAGCTAACCTTAGAGCAGCTGCATTCAGTTATCTGAAAAGAAAGAATTCAAATCCGTGTGAAGACTTTTTTTGCAGACTAAGTCCGAGTTGCGTGCAGTTGTTGGATTTGGGATGATGGTAATCTCTTAATTATGAGTGTTATTGTAGCTTGTTTTGATTGACTGAGAGATAAGATACCTTCCTCTATTGAAGGAAAGACTCTATTGACTCTATTGAAGAGAAATCCTACAGATGCTATATATATATATATATATATATATATATATATATATAGATACTTTTCTTCACTGGAAGAAAAACACACTCCATATTTCATTAGTGTACAGTGCAGACCTGTTGAAATTTAGAATAAATTCTTCCAGGATAAACAGACTCTTGTTGGGAAAGTTTTTCCTGTATTTTCTATTAAGCGTATACAGCTTGTTTATATGTGTGTTTTGGCTCTGTCACGCTGGTTTGTGTTTGTGTTTTTTGAGTCTGAGTGAATGTGTAGGCCTCTAAGCACTTGGTGGTGGGGGTTGTCTAGTGAATGTCTGGCAACCCTCTGATAGTCTAAGTCAGACTTTGTCTGCTGCTAGTGAACTTCAGCCGTGTCAAATAAACATGATCCTATTTTGGACAACAGCTGTTGATTACATACTGTTGTACAGCAGATTTTAAACATTCTATTCGACAATCAACCTGTTTAAGTGGGAATAAATTACATTGTGGCATCTCAAGATAAACGAACAAGAATTCAATATGTACTACTGTTGAAACATTTAGGGTTTGAATTTTTTTTTTAAAGTCTCTTATGTTCACCAGGGCTGCATTTATTTGATCAAAAATAGTCAAAATCACTTTAAAAAAAAAAAAAGTAACATATTTTATAAATGTAATTTCTGCGATGGTATCATTACTCCAGTCTTCAGTGAGAGGTTTCTGTCCCTCCATAGAGAAGACCCAACACAACTACCACTCTCGAGGTCCACAAAGGTAGTAAAGACATCATTAAAGTACTCCATGTGACTCCAGTGGTTTAACCTGAATTTTACGCGAAAAAACCCCCTAAAAAACAATGTACTACTTTATTTACAAAATAATATTCAAATCGCGTTCACTCAGCAATGTCAGCTCTCGCATGAACACAGAAGCATGGTGCTCTCGTGATCACTCGTGCATGTGCGTTGTGTTGACGCGCGGGTGAACAACACACATGCTCTTATGAATGTGTGATGCAGATTGATATTTTCTTAAATAAAGTGGTCAATTAGGCTATGTTTTTGTTTTGTGCATTCAACCACATCACTTCATAAAACTGCGGTTAAACCACAGGGATTGAATGGATGGATTACTTTCATGATATCTTTCCTACCTTTCTGAACCTTGAAAGTGGTAGCTGTGTTGGATCTCTATAGAGGGACAGAAAGCTCTGAGATTTCATTACAAAGATCTTTATTTGTGTTCTGAAGAAGAACAAAGGTCTTACGGATGTGGAACTACACGAGGGCGAGTAAGTAAGTGATGACAGAATTTTCATTTTTGTGTGCAATAACCCTTTCTCCTATTTTTTGTGGAAACATTTTTATCAGGATTTCTTGATAAATAGAAAGTTCAAAATATTTATCTCAAATATGTTTTTTTTTTTTTGGATCAATTTAATGTGCCCCTGCTAAATAAAAGTATTACTTTCAAAACAAAAACAATAGTGACCCCAAACTTTTGAACGATAGTGTGTGTGATATATGCCTACATATGATAACATGGTTGACAGTTTTGCAGTTTGATTTGAAATTACAAGCCTTGTACAATCTACACTTCGATTCATTTTATTCATATATATGGTTTTAGAATTTGAAACACTGGCCAAAAAAGAGACATCCTCATGAAGAAAGACAAAGATGCATAAAATTGAATAAATACATTTACTACTACTCTATAAACATGTGTAAATCACCTCAGTTATGATGTGCGTTCAGTTTGATCTCTTGGTATTAACTGTGTTTAAAGATTCACTCGCAGACTGCGCTTGTTACGGTTATCTCTTCGTGTAATGTTGTGCACGAGTGTTTTTGTGTCTATATAGACATCTTAGTGACTCACATCACACACCTTCATATCCCTCTTATCCTTCACTGGGAAAACAAACCTCCGGATATCCCCCTAGCGTTCATGCCACGGTGAGAATGTTAGTGTGTGTTAGAGAACAGAGGTGGGCCTGTGCTGGTCATTGTTTAACTCTGTTTATGTTATTCTATAGTGGAACAACAAGACAGATTACGGAAAAATGAAATGAGCTGGAATAAATACTGTTTTTCTCTTTCTTGCACATGTCTTTTGTCAAATGTTAAAAAAGTCGAGTCTGTTTTACAGAGGAACATCCCGTTCTCGAGAGGTCATTGAAGTGTTAGGCTGGATTAGAGATTTGCCTAAACAATGTGAGTCTGGTTTTATGCTATGGCACTTCAAGTGAGTGATGGAAACCCACAGATTAAGTATAACAATGTGAAGGGAGTAGCGTTTACTACAACGTGTTAAACCAGGATAGCTCGTGTCAGTGAGACCCTCGACTGTTATCTAGACCGACGACTCCCCTGTCAGCTTGGACACAGTCCACACAAAGTCAGATAAAGGTCAGACCACAACTAAAAAAATGTGATGCCATTTAAACAACGTCAGTTACGTTCTTTCTGCTCTCAAAAGAGACTTTCTTGTAAAAACGTATTTTTATTTATATTTATGCTTTTTAAGTATCTACCATAAGTATAACATGCAAACATTTAATCAGTCTGTAACTAAACATTACAAATAGCGTACATAAATGGTCTACCGATTTTCTTCTTTATGCTGCTTATTGACAGGCCAGAGAGGAATGATTATGAAAATACGGTGTTGTTTTATCTTTATGTGTGCCCTGGTTTCATTGAACCCTCAGGTATTTCTGCTTTGCACAGTTTGACATCAATTCTTGTCGCTCACTCAGTAGCACATCTGTTGCTGTCAGCACGCACACAGTCACACATTACACACCAGGCAATTTAAATAGTGATTCATCTGCAACTATACACAAAAACTGTCTGTTTACAGTTAGTCTGCTGCCCAGGAAATGATTCCTACTGAACCTTCTTTCACTTTTAATGATTCTGTCTCCTCCACTTAGTAATACAGCGCATCTGTCTCAGCTTGGCTTAGATTTCTACTAATGCTCATCCAAGACTGGGAGCATTTAATTTAGCCATCTGCTGATGTGATTATAGTAATTCCAGTGAATCTTCATTGAGTTTACTGAGCCTTGTTTTATATCTCTACTGTGGACGCTAAAGTTCAGTTAACCGTATCTGATCTGCATCACTTATGTCATGGAACTCTGAAGTTCGTGGCATTGAACAGTTGTAAAATTAAGCAATATTACATGAGAAAGAGTGCCATTGTGCTCAATATCAGCATGAAAGTAATTCAGCAGTGATCTGTGAGAGGTTTTGAAAATGGAGTTGTAGTAATAATAATATAATAATAATATAGTAGAATTCCATCAAATTGAATTAAATAAGCCTTACATATTAGTCATATTATGAATTAAAAAAAAAAAAAATAGATCTTAATAATGCATTTTGTATCAATCTTAATGGAACAAGGGAATAGACCATTTATTTGGTGATTTGTATGAATCAATAATTATTAAATGAATTAAATAAGTTTCATTTTTTTTTTACTGAATTGGTCCATTCCCTTGTTCCATTAAACTTTGGAAGAATATGAAAGGATTGTTCAATTCAATTTGATGGAATTTTACTATACAATTTAAATGCGTAAATCTTAAAAAAAAAGGGTATATTTATATATAAATATCACTTATTTAATTTTATTTGTTATGATAAATTATTATATTACATATTATTCATAATATGTAATGATTATTCATACACATAATATATATATATATAATACATGCATATTTACACACACATGTAAATTGTACTATGTAAATATATGCACTATACTTGATAATTCATTTCATTATCATAATTTTGATCTATAAAAAAAAAATTGTATATTTTTTATAATTTAATATTTTTGTCATTTTATCATTACTATTTATTTTGTCACGCTAAAGTTCAGCGAAATGTTTAATGATTGTGGGTACACTATCTATCCCAGTGCTTGGGCCGTATAGATATTTTAAAATGGATGACTTATTAATGATTATTTTAGTGCCTTTGCAATGTAAGCATCATATTTCACCAGTATGTAAATACATTAATATGGCAACAAGCTGAAAAAGGTTCAAGACCCCTGGTTCAGACGCGAGAGATTTTGAGTGTACATGTCCTCAGAGTTTGCTTGGTGCATGAGAACTGAGCGAAGGCCCATAAGTGTTGCTCAGCTGTCTTTATTATTATTACTTCTTGTTTTTAAGAGCCTGTTTGGATGACCGACCTCTGTGAGATGTTTGAAAGCTTGTATTAACCATTAATCTAAACAGATACTTAGCACCCTGCTTTCCCAGAGCCTCAAAGATCATGGGCAGTGCAGGTGTACACCAGTAGCACAGCACTTCTGATGAAATATGGTCCAGACTTCAGACCTGTGTTTCTCATTACCACGCATCGAGATTTAAACTTTCTGGAGTGGCGTCTTCCCTCCTTCGCTTCTAATGGAAAGAGTGTGAGATCTGGGCACAGCAGAGATACAGGAGGAAACTGAGGAGACCGACAGGGCTTCTGGCCTGCATATGTTACTGTCGTTACTGCGTTCAGTTAACGAGGACAGACTGGGAGTACAGGTAGTAAAAGTAAACCCAGTAGAACCGAATCCTTCCTGTGCATTTAATGTTGGACAGTTAACATCAGGTGCAGCTGGACACGCTGCATTCGCAGCTCTGGCCCACCTTTGAAGATCAGGTCAAGGATATTGACACTGGTTGATCCGTTGTCAGTGTGTTTCTTTTTACAATAGACACCTGCCCTGAACCCCACACAAGATGGACTGGCATCACTTGAATGTTTTAAAGGCTTTTGTCTTTAAGGTGTAAGTCAACTCAAACTATCGAAGCTTTTTAACTTTTTGAGTCTGCTTCACATTAAGTTATTTGACATATTTATAGACTTTAGAGTAAATGCATATTGAAAGGTTGAGATTAAAAAGTAAAGTACACAAAAGTGGGCGTTGCACACCAGAACCAGTCCAGGAACTATTTCATACTTCATACCAGATTCTAGAATGGTGAGTTCTCTTGCAGGTAGTTGATATCAGCTGAAAAGGACATTGATTTCAGAGGCAGAACAAGTTATTAGGCTATATGCTTATGAAAGATGATTTTTTTCTAAAGAATCATGCACAGATATGCAATCCGCAAAACGACCAGGAACGTGTATAAAGAAAGCTAAACTTTGCCTTTAAGAAAGTACAGCAAGACTCTGGGTATTGGTACAGATTCCCCAGTTTGATTCAATGACTCACAACCTCTTGATTTTATTTGGTTACGATTTTGATTCAGTTTTTTGGGATTGACAAGCCTGTTTACTTACAGGTCTAAACTTACAAATGTCTCGTCTCTTTACCAGTAACCATAAACACAGTGCAGCGCTTCAAATGATTCATGAAGAGGACGGGTCGTTTGTTCCTGAATCAGACTACACTGGTGGCATTTTAATGTTATGGCATGCAGCAGACAATTCAGTAGAAAGGCGTTTTTTAGTAGTCTTCTGCATTACACTCCTTAACAGGAATGTGTTGTGTGTTTCGTAAAAAAAAAAACAAAAAAAAAAAAAAACATCAATGGAAAGTGGAGATTTAGCATATGTCCACTTTAGGTTTCACAGTAAAGAGTGTGATTCCAGTTAAAAATGCTAAAGCAGCTGGAAGCTGAGTCCAGAAATGCACTATGGCTTGAAGATGCAGTGAAGAAGAGAAGAATTGTCACCCTGTGAAAGATGGCTTAGATGAGTGGTCTGGTTACACCACCCGCTGAAAGAGGCTGGTCCGGTGTCAGCACCGCTGATGTGAGGACCTTGTATTTGGGATAGATGCAGGGACAACCCAGGCTTATGGCATTAGCATTGCAAATGCGGTAGTCACACATGGCTGTACAAACCTCAACTACACTCTGGTAACACCTACACAATCTGTCATTTGGGTGAATGTGACTTACTCCTCCTGTGCATCACATTCAAAAGCAGTGACAGCTGCTTTCACATCATAATGGTGCCAGTTAGAGGAAGTGATTGCTGGTTTGGCTGCAGTTTGATTGACTTCTCTGCAGCTGATCCTCTGTCAAGACAGTGTGCTGCGAGGGTGAATGGAGGGTCACTGTAGCCTCGGTTAGGCCGTCTCTCTAAATCCGATATATGTGCATATCCGATTGGAATCCAATTTATCGAGGGTGAACGGCAAAAAAATCACATGAAATACAATTTTTACAAATCCATTTTAGCTACATTTAATTATGGTTTGAAATCATATTCAAATCACATTTCTGGAAATCCTTTTCAGTCGTGTTGTTGAGCTTGTCGAGCAGAAAATTACAATGCAGTGGAGACATGTTTTGAGATGGCTGGAGATTACAGAATAAAGCTGCGCAAACCAGCCTCCTGTGATTCTTCCGCTGTCTCAGAATCATGTTGTGAATAAGACAACATCTGTATTGCAAACTCTTCCTTTAGAAACCAATGCAGATATTCCAGAAAACGAAAGAGCCACGAGACAAACAAATTGCATCTGAAGAGTTGTGATACACTGTGTGGACAGTCAATAATTTAGATCAGATTTCAATTAGATACACATATAATCAGATTTGGACTGACAGCCTATGATTGTAACATGTATGTTGTGTTTTAGTTTAGTTTTATTGTGTTTTGGTTCTGTTTTCCCTGTTCCGGTTTGCCTGTGTTCTCTAGTTAGTCTCCTTGGTAGTTAATCCGTTCTACCCACCTGTTCTGTTTTATCTTGATTACTCTTCCCATGTATTTAAGCTCTGAGTTTCCTGAGTTTCCTCTGGTATCGTCTCAGTTTTACTTGCTTGTGTTAATGTTTTTTCCTGCAGTCTTCTGCGTATTCCTTGTGGGTTTATTAAAGACTGATTTTGTTATCTACTCCTTTCGTCATGTGCTCTCTACAGCCACAATGTGACAATGAGACGGTTTGGTGATTTTTATAGATGCTAGTGATCTTGGCATGGCCTCCTTACACATGTCACGTGCCTAGAATGATTTACTCGCATGTTCCTAGATCAACATCTTCATCAGCTAATCGTGTTTTAACATTAGAGTTAAGGGCTTGAGCAACTTTCAACCATCATTTCCCACCATATGTTAAAGGATAGGGCTACTTTTGTATGATAGGATTTAGGGGTGGGTCGTGACTCTTCAGTTAGTCAGGTTGACTGTTGATTTTTTTTTTTTTTTTAAACATTAATATCTTTAATGACAGTGTTTTAAAGTGAATGAGTTTAGAAACACAAGTTTTCATTTCTGCTTATGGTTTCATGCGGGGGGGAAAAAGAATTAGACTGTTATTTTTTAATAATCACACATCATGAGAATAGAAAAGAATCTTGATCATTCTGTTACAGCCTTGTTAAGACTAAAAACATTGGCATGTAGTTTTGTGTAGAAAACAAAGTATTTATACACTGTACAAAAAATCCAGGGGACCTTTGCAAGAGAAGGGGGTCCTTTTCAAGACGATCATCCTATTTAAAGGTCCTTGGAATAATAAAGTTTGAAAACCCCTAAGTGAGACTGTCAGCACACTAAAACCCTCTACAGAAAATTGCGTCTCTAATTTCAGCCGCTTTAAAGCAGCCATCAAAGCACCACTTTTGTTACAAATCCACTGCCTTCAACAATCAATTTCAAGACAATTACTGTCCGACTTCAAATTGTCCTTCAAATGTTCCTGTTATTATGCGTAATCCATAGGTCACCATTTTTTGTAAGGACTGCTAGTTCAGTGCAATCAACAGTTAGTTATTTAGCAGCACATATTTTTTGGTCAATATATGTCAGATATCCTGGAGCTGCACTTGGCATCTCTGGGCCTGTTTACACCTGGTCACTACATGCGTTTTTCTGATCCGATAGCTATCCGTATTGCTAAATCTCTTTCATTTCCAGTTCACATCAGTGAATGCAACAGATGTGAGCTGTAATGATCTATCATCAGCTAATTTCAAGATCAAACAATAGAGCAATGAAGCAATAGAGAGAAAGCAGCATCAGCACTGGTAAGATAATTTAGTCTCACTATTTTTAATGATGATGATTAGTGTGTTGATCCCTCAAGATGCAACGCCGAACATTAAGTTTAATTTGTGGCAGTTTGCGCATCAGCTGGCTGAAGAGATACTCATTTGCGGTTACTTTGCAGTAATAATTTGTCATTTGTGATATGTTACCGGTAGCCAATAACACGCTGTCACATGTTTTTTTTATTTTTATTTTTTATCATTTTGTGAGGAGTAAAATTTACTTATGTCATTTCAACAACCATATGCATTTACACTTGGCCAGTTTCATCTGGAATGTGTCTCAAATGCATTTTGGAGAGTATTTACACTTATATAGCTACGGATAGCTATCTGATCAGAGAAAATGCTTGAAGTGACCAAGTGTAAACAATCCTGAAGATTGTTGTATTGATTGATATTGTATAAGATTGTAGATGTGCATAATCTAGTCTGGTGGACATGGCCCGAAACCAGCCCAATTATATATGACTTCCTGCAAGTCACCATGGAATCAGAATGGACATTTTTTTTCTTTTCTTTCTTTCTTTTTTTATGCTGTATTGCAGTGTTCATTATAAATATTTATCTTTGCACATTATTTTTTCCTTTAATGTCAATAGCCCCAGTAATCATTAATCAAAATAACTTCCCCTCCATCTTGCATCATCTTCTCTTCTCTTCTCTTCTCTTCTCTTCTCTTCTCTGATGATGTGTTTTCTGCTGTGAGGGCGGGGCAACCTGTCACTCACATGCGATCGACCAATGGCAAACCTCAACCATCCAATCAATTCTTGATGGACAAAATCAAGTCAAACCCTACAGCTTCTGGTACAAGAAGCTGTTTCACTTGGATATACGTGGGGAGGTAAGGACTCGGAACCTGTTTTTCTTGCCTATGTTCAGGCTGCTTGGTTGGAGTCAATGTGTGAGTAAATCAACTCAATCGCATGATATAAAAAACGTATGATGTGGCTATATCAAATTAATTCGTAATACGGAAATGTAAGCCTACTAAAAGAAAAATGTATGCATGAGATGTCACAATAAGTTACACATTGCCATGAGAGTGAGTTGTCTTAGAAGATGTTCCTATATGATTCATTTAATAAGAGTGAATTTTGAAGTGATTGTTGTAAGGGAGTAAATGGCCCTGACCTTTCCTGAAGAAGTAAATACTGAAGAGGAATGTGGCCCTCCACCTGCATGACGAAAGCCAAACCTACCAACCGCAGTATGTCTGGAATGTGGGCCGTTTGCAGCTTTGGACAGCTGCAACTGGGCAGCTCTGGTATAAAGTCCTGGCATGTCCAATAGATCAACGCCCTGCCCAGCGTGATTTTTATTCGCTGCAGGAGAGCAGCACAGCACCTGCTGCACCATCACTGCATTGCTAGAGGCGTACCATTAAAGTATTGCTCTCTCACTCTGAATCTCCAAGCAAAACAAATGACCTTAACTGCACAAATAAAAATAATTGGAGAGTTTTAATCACTCTAAATGTCCCAAAATACCTTCAAACAGGATGTTGTCATTAAGTCATTTTAAGAAGCTGTTTGTTTCTTATTTCCCGATCGTAAATGTAATTACTGATTTTTTCTCCCCACATGTTTTACATGACAGACACCTGTTATCCATTAGGCAGCATCAGTGAACTGCATTTTAGTAACACTGAATATGAATTCAGTGCTAATTTTGCTTGTTTTGTTTGAGAGTGATAATCTGATAATCATTTTATGAATCTAAGCAGATCTATTGCCCATCTGTTATGCTCAGCTCTGCCACTGGCCTTGGAAGATGTAACCGACTGAGAATGTCAGTTTGCATAATGTTCTTAGGGCCACGTTTAATTCACATCTTGCGTAATTCTCTCTTTGAGGCTTTGTGGGACTTTGGTCTTCAAGCTTCTTTCTTCAAGTCTTTCTTGTACGAAGCACAGTGCTTCCTGGATTATACTGACACAAATAGTGAAGCTGGGACGTAGACTGATGCTTTTGTTCTCATCTGGTTACAAAAGACAGAACAATGCTTTTCATTTTCATGTTTTTAGCTAAAACTTATACTTCATATATATTATCATATAAAAATATCATGTTTGTATGTAATAGGCCTATATATGTAATGCATTAACTAATATTAAATAATAATTTACATATACATTTGTGACAGTAAACGTTAGTTAATAACAAACACATTGATCATTGTCAGTTCATGTTAGCTCAGTTCCGTTAAATAGTATTAACAGATGCAACTTTGGATTTTAATTATGTATTAGTAAGTAAAATGAATAAATATTTAGAATTGTTCTAGAAAACTTCTAAAAAGGTCTGTTATGAAACTCTAGACAGTGCAGGCTGATTGGTTCCTGTAGCATCTGCAGCCAATGAGATTGCTGCTCAACATAGTTTCCTCTGAAACCCTCCACCTTCCCCAGCTCCACCTGTGCAGATCTGCTACAGGTAATTTCATATATGATTTGTTGGAGGTGTAACGATTCACTCGTTTTCTCAATGCATCTATTACAAATCTTGATGACACATATGCATTGATTTGAAACATCGTGAATCATTGATTTCGATCAGTAATCAATTTAAAATGCTGAGAATGAGATTAATCGTATTTCAATAGTGGTTCAGTGCTTTACAATACATAAACATTCAATTTCTACATTCGCGAATTGATGGAGATGTTGTGTGCCACCATCCGATTCGTTTGAGCACATTTGAGCTCTCCTCAGGATGACAACTCTCTATCAAGATAGCGATAGCAAACACATAATGTAAGAGTCTAAAATGCATACGCACAATTCCATTGAATATGAATATGAATGATAAATAAAATTGAATTTAATGTCATTAAACTGAAAGTACGAAGGGCGTTGCTGAATTAACAACAACATTAAAGTTGTGTTCGTTACTATAGCAACAGTAGGTACCCGGTTCATTTTCATCATGAGGAACAAAGAGGGCATTTATAACTTTCCATGAAGAAAAGTGTATATTTATAAGTGTAATTTAATTCTTTAGTTAATGCATTAATGTTAAAATGTATTTTTGTAATTTATTTTGTGCTAGGTATACTACAATTACATTGTAGTATACCATGATTAACATGTTAAAGATTTAAAGTTATAAATTTTAAAATAGGCAAAATATAGTTTTTGTTTTCTATGGCATTTCTGTATTTAAAGTGCCTACGTTAGGTTAAGTTGAACTGTTTTAAGAGGCATCAGGGGCACTTTGTGGGTCAGGGTTTGGCCCCATTCCTGCCTCAGATCAGGGCACTGAACCCTTTGACCCCAGCCTTCCTACAGCCTGGGGAACAGAGCGAAGTCTAGCATGCCCAATTGGACCAAAGCATTTAGCAGCACTCTCTTTGAATCATTAGCACTGCTGATTACTCCACAAAGACTTTAAGGTCCATGTCCACTGAGTTTACTTTTGTTTATACACAACACGCGTCCAGTTTCCGTCTTTGGTTGCAAAACATCTAAATAAGGCAGTTGTGGTGGCGAATAAACACAATTTCATTACTGAGTGGGCTTTTCAGCAGCTGCGTGCTCTTGCTGGCGCTCATTAATTAGCACTCATTCATTGTGATTACAGAGGGGAATGAGGCTAGTGGAGTTAGGCTGGGAAGTACAGAACAATTATGGGAAGCATTTCCTCCGTGTCTAATGGGACTCTAATAGCGGTGGATTACTGTAGGTTTGGAACTGGTAAAACGGCAGTGGTTGTCTAACACAGCCCCCAAAGGGACGTCTGACTGGGCACTTAGGGCTTGGCCTGAACCAAAGAGGCGGGCGGGAGGCTACCTCAAGATCTGCTGCAGATCATTGGTTATCCTTGAGAGGGTGGGATGGGCTTAGGATTTGGAAAGCAGTGGCTCAGGATTTATGGTGCATGGTATATGCACTGACCTTCACTATAATGGATTTTCATTCTGTGTTTGGGACGCATTAGAAAACAACAGACACAACAAATCCTGTCAGAGTTGGATTTTTTGGAGTGTTTGCTATCCTGCATGCGTCTGTCCCTCATTATAGACATCCACACCCGCAGCAGCCACAGTCCAAATGTTTTCTTAGTTAAGAGAACTCAGGCAGAATAAACATTAACACAGTGGCTTTCTGCCCATCAGAGGATTGAGAGAAAGAAAGAAAACAAATAACTATCGCCATATGCGCCCTTCCCGCACATATCCACCATAAACCCTCACTGAGAAGGTTAAACGTTTAACTGAGCAATGGAAGCCAACATACCCCTAAGATATTGATGGTGAGTGTAAACAAGCAAAAAAAAGCAGGAAATATCTTTCTGACTGGAGTGGTTGGGTACTGTCCATGATAAAAGAAAAAAAATGTGTAATCCGCTTTGAAATTTTGTTGGTTTCATATGGTTTTGACAGACTTTTATATAAACTTTTTATACTTATATAGCTTGTTTCCGCCAAGGAATAAAACAATTTAAAAGATAATTGTAACTTTTTTTTTTCTCACAATTTGGAGACATAAAGTCAGAAGTGTGAGAAATAAACTCACAATTGCTTGAAAAAGTCAGAATTGAGAGATATAAAATCTTTTTTTTTCCACAATTGTGAGTTATAGTCCAATTTTGATGGAAAAAGACTTCATAACACAAAATTGCATCTTTATATCTCACAATTCTGACTTTATAATTGCATCTTTATATCTCACAATTCTGACTTTATAACACACAGTTGCATCTTTATATCTCACAATTCTGACTTTATAACTTGCAGCTACGAGTTTAACTCTAAAAAGTATAACTCGCAATTTCAACTATATCCCGCGATTCGGACTTTTTAACACACGATTGCGACTTTATATCACGCAATTAAGACTTTATAACATGCAATTCTGAGTTTATACTACGCAGTTATGACTATAACATGCAATTGCGGCTATATCTCGCAATTATGACTTTATAACACGCAATTGCAACTTAATTTCACAATTGTGACACGCAATTGCGACTTTATATCTCGCAATTATGACTATAACACGCAATTGCGACTTTATAGCTCAGAATTTTGACTTTATAACTCCCAATTGACCCTTCAATGGCAGTTTGATTGACAGGCCATCTGACCAATCATAACCCTGAATTTGCCATTTTGTCTGACAAAGCAGTCAGGGGAGTTAGTGGTTTAATGTGGTTGAACTTGTTGAAACTGTTTCATATCAAAAGTAAGTCAGTGTCCTCTTTGCTCTGAGAACATGATGTGTGGCGTGAGAGCACATAGCAACAGTAACTAAAAGTCTGTGTAAAGGGTCAATTGTGAATCTCACAATTCTGCCTTTATAAGATGTAAAATCGCAATTACCCTTTTCATTTTTTATTCAGTGTCAGAAACAAGCTTCTATATTTATTAATATAAGTAAAAAGTAATAAACAAAAATTATACCAAACTACTTTTTGTCATTCTGTTAATAAGGCTTTTTATCAGAATAGCATAACTCTGTTTTTTACTTTCAAATCACTCAAAGAAATATAAAAAATGTATTTTAATACAGAAATTACAAATATGTAACAAGCGTGGCATGAATTAGATTTGACTTGCCTCCCGATTCCAGCACGGATGCTCAGTGGAGCATGTGTTTTTAATTTATTCTCTTACAGGTCAGCAGTGTGTCTGTCCTCAGGGCTAATTAGGTATGATTTGAGTATTTTGTGTGTGTGTGTGTGTGATCGGAGCTCTACTGTGTGATTGGATTGAAGAACATTCTGCACATTTGCATCTCAGAATCGTGGTGGTGCATCGTTCACCCACAAGCATGAAGAAAGAGTTAGGAAGAGTGTGAAGGATGATAAGACAATCTAAAGAGAGAAATGCAGAGAGACAGGCAGGAATGCCCCTCGCTGTGTCTGCGATGCTGAATTGTCCATACTCTTCAGGTGAAGTCTATGGTGTCCATTCATATATCACTGGATATGGCAGCGTCAGTCCAGATGGATGTGGTTAGATGTCTGTAAAACTTCTGACCTTTCACTTTTCTTGACAGGTCACAGAAGGGGGAAAAGGTGAAACGAGGTGTTGTCATCAGAGGAGGAATTTGAAAAACGATGGAACCTTTTGTAATGTGCTTTTAATTTCAGCTCATTTTTTTAAAATCTACACTCTTGGTATTTTTTAATTAGCTCTGCATTCAAAGCTGGACTCAAGAGGTTTCATTTCCTAACAAATTTTCTGAAGCGGCATAATTCATCTTTTTGAAGTGTCAGTTACAGGTATAAACCCGGCAGGAGACCAGACTTTTATCTGCTTTTGACGTGGCAAATAGAGATGTCCGAGACTGAAAAGTTGGAGGGCAGGAGGTCCCGTGGATGCTAACTCTTATCCTCCACCTCTGTCTTTTCCTTGGAAGACATGTGGTACGAATCAGTACGAGAGGAAACAAAGCGGCATGATGCACTAGGGGTCCTTGTCTGTAATAATTCAAAACTTATAAAAGATCATGGGCAAGGCATTGATTGCTTGGGAAAGGCTGGAGGAGGGACCATTAGCATGGCTTGGATCTTCTTTGAAGCTCAGCAAATAGTTTTTAGTTTTCGACTTGAGGGTAAATATCAAAGCATAAAGAGGATTGCTTTCTACCCTTCAAAAACAAATGTCATTTTTGACCGCAACTTTAACTGTAAAAATATTTACCGCTAGATGAGCGGAGATTTGTCAGCAGTGAGGGTTAAATAAGGATTTAACCAGTCAGGTCGGACGTCAAGGCAGCCTACATTTTTAACTTTTCTAAACAAACGGTTTAAAATGAAACCACCCCTGTCCAAAATAAATAGAACTTTTGGTATACTAAACTGGTATACTTAAAGTCTGCTAAATTGGAACAAACTCATTTTGTATATTTGATCGTGCTAAAGCGGAACAAATGCAAGTATACTTTTAAATATATTGTATTTAAAGACTAATATTATTCAAAGTTCATAGAATCCTTATTGATATTTAGACATTCTAGGCTTATATTAAGAAATGTGCATCGTGCACAAGTAGTACTCCAAATGAATTTTAATTCTGATTTTTATATCAGTAAGTCTCAAGCGATATATCAGTAAATATGTTAATATATTTGAACTATACTGAGTATGAAATAGATGTATTTTACATATGTTACTTTTTTAGTAGGGCATGCATCTCAATAAATTCCTTCATTCTGAATACTGAATTAAAATGGTATATTGTGAAATATCATTACAAGTTAAAATATCTATTTTCTATTTGAATATATTTTAAAATGTAATTTCAGCGTGTCACATGATCCTTCAGAAATCATTCTAATATCCTGATTTGCTGCTCAAGAAACATTTATTATTATTATTATTATTATTATTATTATTATTATTATCAATGTTGAAAAGAGTGCTGATTAATATTTTTGTGAAAACTGTCACTTTTGATCAGTTTAATGCATTGCATAATAAAAAGATTATTTAAAAAAAAAACTTCTCTATTGACTTGCAGTTTTGTCTACAATTTTTTTTCTTCTGGAGGAAAATTGTTTAGTGGCATTTGTGGCACCGAACCTTTTAATTGTTTTTATAAGCAGAAACATGGACAGCTGTGATAAAAATGTACCTTTAACAGAACGTTAATAATCAGAAAGTCAGTCGGTACATGTTTGTGTCTCTACATTCTCAACACACTAAACGGCCCATGGAGAATGTTGTCATAGTCAGAGCAAACATGTCGTTCTGATCATATTTCATTTGCTGTTAGGAAAACAATTTGGCAGGGATGTTACAACATGGCCTTGATCTCATTCTAATTAATCACACATCCTGTCACACAGCGTCAGTGAGTCAGTCAACACTTTTATTTAGGAGATGGCTTCTTGGCTCAGGCTGCTAAACAAGGGCATACCTAAATAAGAGCAGTGCTCCAGCTGTGAAAGTTCCAGCTCTTGAAATGATACCACTGCACACTGTGGGAAAGTATATCTGCTGAGAAGAGGTCAATTCCAACATCGCGACACATCAGAAGCATTCGCTATCTCTCAATAGATTGATAGTACATTGGGCATTAATCGGTTCTTGACATTGGACATTGTTGTGGGATGGCCTAAATATGTTTCTTCCTCCATAACTCATTTTAGCAGAATGCATGTCCATTTTTTTTTTTGTAAATTGCCACGTCATGTTTTTTCAAGGATGAACATATGTTTTTGCTGTTCAGGGTTTGTTTTATGGATCAGAAATCAGTCACTGTGGATTTTAGCTGAGGCGTTTCGGACCATTTAAAACGCTGCAGAGAGGCGAGTGACACAGACGATGATGCACTCGCATCCACAGCGTATTCTTTTCCCGTCGTAATATATGTGTTTAAGAATGTGTAAAATTTACTGTATTCATTACAATCTTACTAACCCCAAACTTTTGAATGGTAGTGTACATATTACAGTTTTCACTCACACACACATTTTGAGTAATACATACACATTAACACAGCATTTGACACTTGACCATTGTTGACGATCTACGTCTAAACAGTGCTTAGGTTATCTAACAACTCATAAGAGATGACAAATGATACACCAAACAGATAAGACACACTGGAAAAGAATCTTACGCTAAACCGCTGGACTGATTATGCATGTGTTTGATAGCTCTGAAGAAGCTTAGTAGTTTGACCCTAAAGTTTACAAACACTGCACCACAATTTGGATAAAGTTTGGTTTAGATTACACTAGCTTTGCTCTAGCCAGATTGTAGATTGGATATTAAGCCATCAAAACCAGTACCAGAATCAGTAACAAAAATGTTAGGGATACTACCAGGGCTTGACATTAACACCCGGCAAATGCGGCTGGATTTCAGCAGTGGTGTGTAGTGCAGTCACTCATACCAGCCACTTTGTCTGGTTGCATTATATATACTGTGTGACATATACATTTTGAAATTGGTGTCTTTTAAAAAGGCATCTGAAAATATAAACTATGCAATCTAGTGTTTGTCAAAAAGATTGATTTTTCAATACATAGCGATACTGAAATATCTAAAATGCTTCCAATACTCAATTTTCCACAGAATAGATACACAATTTCACTTTCTTGCTCTCTCATCTCTCTGACATCGAGTTGACAAACAAACCCACCTCCCCTACGCACACATTTCATTTGCTCCCGATGAATATTGTTGATGTTGCAGGGCTTGAATTTCATTGTGGGATTCGGCGTATTGCGCAAAGGTTTACTCATTGCCTCAGATTTTTTGCTCACACCCAAAGTAAAGCCGCCTCTCAGCACTAAATTGAGTTCTTTTTCGCTGCGCATTGCACTTAAATAGTCAAATACAGAAATAATGTCAAAATGCCGGTCTTGGCGAGTATTCGCTTAAACACAGTCAGTTATTTTTTAAGTGAATGTAAACAATTAAGAAATAAAACGCTGTATAATGGATCCGTGTGTCCGGTCCTAAAGTAACAGAAGCCTAATATACCTGCTGTCAAATTATGAGATAATATTTAAAAAAATCTATATGGCAGTTTTTCCCCATTGTACAGATGTCGAAATTGTGGCCTGTGTTAAATGACAACAAAATAATCTAAAGATATCCAAAATATATTATGAATATACCAGCCAACACTAAACCAGAGAACAACAGCTAAAGACATTTAATATGTTTTTCTCAGAACAGACCTCCAAGATATTTTGGTTGAAATCCACCAGTAGATCAGTTTATAGCAGGGGTGGGAACTCATTTGGTGTAGGAGGCCACGCTGGCCAGAATGTTGCATTAGGCCAGCTGAGAACAATCAGAACAGTTAAAACTGAATGCTTTGACTTTATTTTTCACTCGAAATTCAATTCTGAGGTAGATTTACATATGTTATTAGCAGGGGTAGGCTATAACATGTACGACAGAATTGATACAAAAGAAAAAAAACACTTTATTCTCAGTTTGAAAGAAATTTTAATTTGAAGAAAAACAGACTGAGATTATCAGACAAATGTTATTGAATGAGTATACAAGACTTTAGATTAAGTCCTTTTTTGGGATGAAGTGTAATAATAATAAACAAACAAATTATCATAACAGATTGCAGACATTCTGAATATCAACATCAGAGTGAATATCTGTTCCTGCACTTGCTGGGTGCCGCAATGCATCTATAACAACACACAGGTATTGCACACAGAGCGCATCATTCTGTACTTGCTCAAGTTCAGGGTCGCAGTCCAAAAGTTCACTTCAAAATAGAACAAAATGGCATGATGAGTTTGAAAAAAAAGCTGCAGTAGCGCAGGTTGTGTTGTCTGCGGCGAATGACTTTAATTGGAAATCCCAGTGGCTTTTGGTTTTGGACTTTACGTTATAGACGCATTTGATTTATTTTCCTCCAAACCAGTAGATGGTGCAAAAACTTCCACTTTTCAGGATGTGCATGAAAATTTGGCTAATCTTGCAAAGTTGATTCTGTGATAGGTTGATCTAATATTTGATGTTTTAAAAAATGTTGTACATTTATGTTTAGCAAATGAGAATTGCTTGACTTATTGAATCTATTTTGAGACAAAGGTCTTGTTAATGATTTTCAGCTTTGTTCAAGGTAATTAAAGCAGCAGTTCTTCAATAACGGCTGAATATGTAAAAGTATGGTATTTGGGTTAAAAAAGCACCCCTGTTGTTGAGGCGAAAGGCACAATAATTAACTTGATAATACATAGCTGGATGACTTTTCCATCTGTTCCATGACATGGTTAGATTCCGATGGTAAATATCATATATTTAGTTGGGTGTCCAGCTTTGAGATAATAATCACCATATTTATAATGAAACCATCATATCACATATATTAAAATATAATTTCTTGTTACCACTATAAATCTATATTAAATTATCTGATCTCCTTCAATGCTTTCAGAATCTTTACTTTTTAAAATAATATTGTTTCTGTATATTTTCATATTGACATATTTAATGACAGTATATGGATTGAACAAAAAATAATACATTTATTTTTCAAAATAAACAGAAAATAGAACAAACTAGACAACAAGCTAAAGTGATTGTGTTGAACAAGCATTAACTTCAATTAAAAAAATAAATTACTTTAGCTAAAGTATAAGTACCTTGTGCCTTTTGCCTCATACCGGTGAGCCTTTTACCCCATGTGTGGCATCAGTGTTCAGTACAAACATTTATATTTTTTTCTGCAATCATGCAGTATTGGAGTAGTGAATAATATCCTGCATTCCATCTCTTCACAGTTTCTCAATGCAGAGAAAGGAGAGAGAGAAAGAGACAGATAAGAACAATCAGAGGTCACAAACTAGGGCCAAGCACTATGTAATCCTTTAGATTTATAGCTATGTCCTGTTGTATTTGGTGTAAAAGTCTGTTTTTGTGGGAAAGAAGGCAGCACAAACACGATCAACTCTCACAATCCTCACGGTTTACGTGATAAGACACATTACACAAGAAAACAGGTGACCCGTGGAGCCTGTGTCAGCCCAGCTGAGTGATGTGGAAAGCTTCATTTATACACTGTCATGCCAGTTTTTCATATAGCGTGTTTTCCCGTCTGGAAGGCTGTGACACAGCTCTTCTCCAGGACTCCCGGGGACTGAGCGTGAGTTAATCTCCCAGGGATTCACTGCAATTTCCTCCACGGACCCCGTGGCATCAGTCCTGGCTGCTTTCTCTGTCAACATTAACTCGGTCCAGTGGGAAATCAAGAAATCCAAAGTAAAAAAGACAATCCTTTATTACATATCCAACCCAGTGAGCGAGGCTCTTCCTTCTCCCTGGCATGTCAAGGATGAGAGATGATATCTGGCAAGCCTCCTGACCGAATGAGAGATAAGGGTTACTTTTTCCCATTAGATCTCATTCCACTGAAGATGGGTTATGCATGGCCATTACATAAAACAGCTCATGTGTTATTGCTGTAGGAAAACAAGCAGTTTTTTTAGAAGAATGGATCCCCTGAGGTGCAGCCGTTGAATGAAGAGGGGATGCTTACAGTTATTGGTCCACAGCCATTCATCGAGAGGGGAGAACTTTGTTTTCCTGACTTCTGACTCCTCTTCCCCTTTTGTGACTCAGTGCAATGCAGTTGAGAGCAAACACAGAGTCCCTGTGGTCTCTCAACTGAACTGGAACTGCGAAACATGGATCATAACACGAGCATGAATCTTATTTAAACACCTCTTTAAAGAAGCCTTGATCATTTAAATTAGTGAGGAGTGTTTAGGAGACGTTCATTCACTGTGAAATAATACAGAAAGAAAACAGTGATGATTTTGAATTGGCAGATTTTCCAATTCGACTCTCTCATGAAGTAAGATTTGATTCTGTTCCCATTTGATTTGATTCAATCTATTCACGTTATTTATTCAGTTGCAATGCCAATTTGGTGGTCGAACTGCCCGCTTGAACCCGGGAGTCGGGTGCTCTAACATGGAGGCTAAAGACCGCAACCCCTTGCACAATTTTACGGCAAATATGGCCTCATAAGAGTCATTTGGTTCAGGAATCAGACCCCATTGGTCACTTTGTATGTTTTGATTCATTTGTTTCGTAAGAGTCACTTATGCATGAATTTGATCGCATGTTTGTGTTTTATGTATGTTTTTGCGGACAGTGAAAACGATTACTGTTCATTTCTTATTGGTCGCTGAAGGCATAACCAAGTGAAGGTTTTGTGGAATTAAATGGTGACAGAAATTTGCTGAGCGTTCTGAAGTCGCGGACTCCATGTGGGGTCCGTTCATGACTCACTTCTTCGTATCCGTTCCCATCTCTGAATTTAAACCACTACACCACACTGTCTGTTTGATATCAGACTCATTGTATGGTCTCTTTCTTTTACTTAGAGTGACTTGTACTAACCCTCTGGCTTTTTAGAAACATTGACCTTTTTAGAATGCAACATGAAAAATAGAAGTGAAGAATGCATCTATTATTGCTTGGCCAAACTCTTTATAGCTTTCCTCCCTCACTGCAGTCAACCCCAAAATGATGAACACTCGAAAATAAATATATACTGTTAGTCACAAAGACTTATTATTTTCAACATTTTTCTACCAGTGAGTCGTCTTGTCAGGATCCATCACGGACCACAGGCACCACAAGAGTCATCTCTTCTAATAGTCTGACCATGGGCTTATGTAATAATGATATGCTGTAAATTAAAACGGGCCCTGCTTTCTGTTATGATAAGCAATCTGGGGAACAGACCATTTTAGTTGTGATCTCCAATTCAATGGGCTCTGAGAAACCAAACACAACTATTTTTAATCTTGAATTCCCCACTTCAGAATGTGCAGATTTTCCTCCCCGTGTTTGAGAGCCTGCTGGAGCCCAGCAGAGACTGTGTGTGAATCTACACTTTCTGCTCATGCTCTTTGTTGAGCCTGCAGTATCTCATGTGTGGCCAGCCGGCCGGCGGGGTGGTGAGTGAAGCCAGCGGTGGGGTTTTTTTTGGGTGGAGGTACAACTAGAGAGTAGAGGTCAGCCATGAATGACCCTGACGAAGACCAGTGCAGCTGAACTTTTTGCTACTAAATTCTGGCCGTATAAATCACCTGCACTTGCTGAACACTTTCTGTCATTGAAGATGCCAGGCCTTGGTCTCACCTCTGACCTGAGTGTTTACAAGCTGGTTGGGAAAGTTCCGACTGATTCTGAAATTCAGTGAAGGCTGACATTTGGGACTTGCTATAGCACAAACTTGTACATTATGTGCAAAACTAGGGATAGTAATACGTTCCGATTGATGCAGATAATTATTATGGCCAATAATGATAAATTGTAGTTGGTAAAATTATATAATATTCTACAATCACTTATTTTAAATGCTACAAGTTAATTTAAGCATTGCAACATAATAATGTACACCATCAATCAAAGGTTTGGGGTCAGAATGATTTTATTTTATTATTATTTGAGAAATGAATACTGACAAAATGAATCAAAAGTGCTAGTAAAGACTTACACTGTTACAAAAAAAAAAAAAAATCAAGGAATGTAAAAAAAAGTTACTTGGTGTCCACAAAAACTTTTCACAATTGTTATACTGCTCAACTGCAGCACAAATGTTTCCTGAGCATCAAATCAGCATATTAGAATGATTTCTGAAGGATCATGTGACACTGGAGACTGGATTAATGACATCATAGGGAAAATTGCATTTAAAATATATTAAAATAGAGAATAGTTCTGTAAATTGTATTACTGTTTCACAATGTTTCTATTTTTACTGTAATTTTGATCAAATAAATGAGAGAAGCATGAGACTTTTTTCAAAAACACTGAAAAAAAAATTACAGATCGCAAACTTTTGGTCTGTAGTGTACAGTATGAAAGTGGATTCATTTTGAGATTCCCTAAAATTGCATTTAACAGTGTTTTTTAAGATTAACATTAAATAAATTTTAGATGACGGCAAAGGTCATTTAAATGTAAAAATGGGGGAAATGAGCACACGCAATTAAATATTCATTACTGGCTGTTAACCAATATTGTACATAGAATACGTATGCACATATATTAGATCCAACAGATGTGGGCACTATACTTTGAGTGATTCGCTATGGCTTGTTAGTGGAGCACCAGTGATCTTTTTGCTCTCCCAAGGAGCATCTCTGTCATTCAACCTCTCAGATCTCTGGTCAGGAGGTACAGAGGTCATGACCCTGCCAGGAATGGGTGCTGGGAGAAGGTCTTTGTGTCGGCAGAGGTGAGAGGATATCAGAGCCGATGACTGACAGACGTATCCAGGGCTTTACCGCTCTGACACACACAAACACAAACAGGAAGAGCTTGATGTGTATTAACTGAAATGAGTTGTGACTAATTAGAGGAGGACCTCAGAGAGTTCCGATATTACCTATGCAAAAAGGCCTAGACACAACAGATGACAGCTAAACATCATCAGGAGTCCAAATGAAGTAATGAATCTATAGGAACACAGTGTCCCCAATATCATCCTGTGATGATTTTCAACTTTATTTTTATTCAACGGCTTTGTTGATTTTTTAATTGCTCAGATGCCAAAGCAGTACATTGCAAATAACTTTGGTTATTTCGTATTTTTGTGTCATTCAGGCAGAAACGCAATGTATGCACATGCCCTTAGGGTCATTTAAAGAGGTCTGACAATCAAATACTTAATGCATAATTGTTTTTAATTCTCAGAGGAATCTTTTGATTTCAGCTACATCGAGGCCTGTTTTTGACACAATCTGCTCTCAATTACTCTGCCCAGAGTTTAATAGACACTGCAAAAACTCACCCCTCTCAGCTTGTTAACATCTACCACAACATTTTTGGATCACAAAGGAGGGGCAAACCAATGAGGACATTTTATTTGGATTAAAGTGAAGTTCATTTTATGACTTTTATTCCACAATGTCACATTATTATTATTATTATTATTATTATTTTATTGCATCTCTTTTTGCTTGAATCAGTTTCTGAATCTACTGCTTGACACTGTGTCCAAACTAAATGTGATAAAACTCTTCCATGTAAATAAACATGATAGCTGAAGTACTTTAATCAAGTACTTGACGTTTTTAGGTTTCTTTTTCTGCACCGCGTTTTTGTATTCATTGAAGACACAAGTTTTGTTCATTTATTTATTTATTTATTTTTTCCATCCATTACTTTTTTAGCATATTCTTTTAATGTATATTATTTCATAAGTGCAAACTGAATGTAATGTCTCCAGGCACGTAATTGCACGTTAGTTAAATTCAAATGTTTGTAGGTTTATATAAATTCAATTAGCTGAACATTAGACTTCTTTTTTGAGTAAATCTTTATATGTAATTTCTTAATTACTCATATTTTCTCTAAAATATAGTCGAAGTGTATTGCTCAATATATTGACAAGTAGTAATGGCAAACTAAAATATACTTTAAAGACATTTCTATTGAAATGTTTGTTTAAATATATTTGCAATTATAGATATTTGTATGAATGAAGCTGCAATTTAGTACATTTAAAATATATTCACTTCATATAATATTGAATAACACTGTACAGTTCAAATTATAATGAAGTGCTTTACTTGTGCTTCAGTAATTTAATCTATGCATCAAAAATTAGAGTTTAAAAAAAAAAAAAAAAAATACACTACGGGCCAGATTTACTAACAGCTTCCATCAGCAAACCCTCTTTTGGCATTAAAAAAAAACACACTGTCAGAATTTACTGATGACATGCATAAAAAATAGCACTGAAAAGGCTTGGACACAATTATTTTTGCGGCTGACAACATTGCATATGCATTTGTAGGAGTTTCCCTTTCACGCAAAATTTATGTGAGGAGAGTATTTATATGAACTTCAACCTCAATTTGTTAATAGTTCGGGATGTCTTACAGTTAGACAGAATCTATACATTTTTATAATAAAGTTTGAGCGGTTAAAGTACGCTGAAACATTTCTGTTTCTCTTTTGTGTGTTTATTGTTATATTTCTCCCTCTCTCTTCCTCTCTCTGGTGAAGTGTGTCTTGTCGCTCCAGGTGTGCACAGATGAAAGATGTTGAGTTTAGAGACCCCTGAAGTTCACACTGTGGAATGTGTAACATGTCTTTTTTCAGGTTTCTAAAGCTGACCTGTCTGCTAAAGCAAGTGTGGTGCAGACAGCTATCATGACTTATTTGGTCAGACTGCAGCGGGCCGAATGCATGAAACTCTGTTGAATGGTAGGGTTGCAGGTGGAGTGTTCACGCGGTTGACCTACTTGTAAAGTCTTCTTGGATTAAAGCTGGATAAAAGGGATATAAGAGCTGTTTTCGGCTGATTTATTTGCACAAGCTGGTGCTGGTTACTCAGTTGTGATGCTGTTAGCAGTGTTATATCAGTGTAGATTGGAATGTATACAGTTCATCGGTGCTACGGCACATCTTCGTAGAGGTCCCATGGAGTTGTAAGGCCTTACCACTGCGAGCAGAGCAGAAACTATAAACAGAGGCTTTCGCGCAAATGCTTACTTGCTAAGGGGTTGCTTACTGGTCCATGTGAAAAGAGCCCACCCTGAAATCTTGATTTCCTGTGATACTGTGAAAAATATCTTGTTAAATTTACAGTAAAAACTGGATGCCAGAAATTAACTGTAAAATTATATGGTGAAAGTCTTTCGTATATTACATGATGCTTTTTTAATTCAGTCAGTTTTATGGGTTTTCACATTTAAGGTGGCTCATATTTTTTCTTAAAAAACAATTTTAACAACAATAATTTACTGTATAAGTATGTGTCACAAATGAGGCAGGGATGAGGAATGATAAGGATCTTTAGCAAACAGTCTTTATTCCATGAACATATAAACACAAAGATAATCCAAACCGAGAACCAATGACAATAATCCAAACACGATGACAAAGGAACACAGGAGATGCAACAGCTTTCCAACAGATGTTTAGACAATGACCAACAACTACAGACTGAAACACAAGGGTATAAATACTCTGAGCAACAAGAGGGATAATGAGAAAAAGGTGTGGTACATTAGTAATCATGGAGACCTACAAGGGTAACTATAGAATCAGAAACTAAACACAAGAAAAGAAAACAGACACAGCGAGAACCCCCCACTCTCCACAAACTGCCACAAGAGTCCAGGGGGGGGGGGGGGGTGGAGTGGAGGTGGAACAGGGGAAGGGATGGAGAGCAGAAGACCCCCAAGACAGAGCAGACCATATTGAATTTAACTTGGATGAAAATGAGGCTGAAAATCAGGGACAGACTTTACAATCTTTACAATGGCTTGTGGTGTATAAAGGTCCTAGATCATGCTATGTTCACAATCGTTTTGAGGAGTTTTTGAAAGAAGTTTATATAACAATACCTTAGGTGTAGCAGGCGGGGCATGAAACCGATATGAACCATCGGCAGATACGATCGGACAAACGGTCTCACTGGTCATGACGGGAGGAGCTGCTTTGGTCGTTGCTGGGGAAATGTGTGACCTCTGAGACAACTGGCTGGAGACTAGAGACTCTGGTGGAACAGCTGGAAATTTCAGTTTGGCGGTCATGACGGCTGGAGACTTCACTTCGGTGTGGCGGCCATGACTTATCTATGTGCACTTTCTTGTTAAGTATCATAAAATTAAGGTTAAACCGCTGCAGTCACGTTGACTATTTTAACTGTGTCTTTAGTACTTTTCTGGAACATGAAAATCTATTGAGTAGTCAGAGAGCTCTCGGTTTTCATCAAACATATCTTAGTTTGTGTTCTGAAGATGAACAAAGGTTTACCTGTATGGATTGACAGAATTTTCATTTTTGTGTGAACTAGCATTTTTTGCTGTAGCATTTTCTGTGAATTTTTTACAGTCTCCACCAATGTAAGTCAATGGTTGCTCTTTTGCCAGGCAAACATCACTACTTATCATGTAGAAAGTGATAGCATGTCTCCTCAACAAGCCACAGGATTTGAGGATTCATTCATGTCCATAGGATGAATTATTCTCATTGTTGTCATTTGTTTCCCGAAAGATTTACTGAAGCATTGCGCCTCTTGACCTTCCTCTTGTTCTATATGAACGTATCTCCCAGCATTATGCCTTTAAAGCATTCTCTGGAATATCTTTCCATAATCAGCCACAGATATGAGCAATTTCACATGGATCACAGCGGCATTCACATAGCTTTGCTTGTAGGGATACATCCACGGCTCCGGAGAGCTTTATCACTGAGAGAAAATTCCCACATGACCTGCGTGGTTGAACTGGCTCAGAATTTCACAGCTATTTTGTAAGCGGAGGAATGGATGCATGTTGTTTTCATTTTGATTTTTCCATATTAAAGAGTCTCTCAGATGTAGCCCATCAAATGGATCTTCACACACATGTTTTTCATCTTTTAGTAAGTCATTTCAACTGGATTTGAATAGTTCGATTGTCTTAATCCACACAAATTCCCAAGCGAGTTGGTAAACTACTTAACTGACCGCATCATTATCGAGCACAGTGAGCAAAAAATGCTGTTCCTCATTACACCAGCGGTGTGGCTCAAACCCCTTACAGAGCTCCTCCAAGCCTTGGGGCCCAGTGGACCGGGGTGATGATGGCTCTGTTTGCCAATGGCCAGGTGAAGATATAAACCTGTGTGCTCCCTCACTGAGGGAGTCAACCTGGGCCACCCTCGTGAGGATTGTTAAAATCAGAAGGCTCAGTGATCAGAGCAGGACTTACACTATTGTGACACATTGTTTTAAATGCATGTTCTGGGTTACCACAGAAAGTATTTTGACTTGTATCTTGAATGGTGGTGTGATCAAAACATTCTACCCAGACCCCTGCGAGAATCACCACTCAATTCAAAGATAGTGGCGAATAACAAGCAAAGATCTTAGTTAGGTTAGATTCAAGTATTTAAGTATTTCATTTGTTTGTTTTAACTATAATTGGCATAAGAATGCAAAATGAGTCTTGGCAGCATATTTTGTTGTACCCCAATTCAGACCCCAGTTAAAAAACAAAATTATGTTCTAATAAGTTTTTGCTTATGTTCCTCTTAAGTTATGAAAACCTTATTCCTGAAGCTTCTCTGAACATTTAAAATTTTCGGGTTTTAACATTTTTAAAACGCTTTTTCTTGGTTAAGCGAACGTTAAAGGAACATTCCGTTTTGCAAACATTATGGGATTATTATTTTTCATTGTTCTCTGAATATTCAGAAACAAGTAGTAACATTTAAAAATGTTTGACAAATTTTGGTTGCACTTTATTTGAAGTTGTCCGTGTTACAGTGTAATTGTTACAGTTTATCCTACTAATAATTTCAAATTCAAACTCAATTGTACATTTAATAATAACTAACTACACAAACTTACAATAAGGTTAGGATTAGAGCAGGTTTAGGGTCATTTTCACAATGTAAAGTAATCACTATAGTAACTATGTGTAACGTACATGGACTGTAAAAAAAAGTGCTATCAAAATTTGTTTGAGAAAAAAAATTACATTTCATGAATGATGTACAGATCATATTTTTGTGCTGATGTTTTTTGAACACTTGAACCAATACATATAACGTGCACAAAGATTTGTTCATAACTTTTAGAGAACTTTTCCAGAATGTTTTCTGGGAATGTTCACTGTTACCTGAGACTCTAATTTCCACCTCCACCAATACATAATAATTTTATACTAAGAGAACAGTATTCAGCTGGGCTGTTAAACGGCAAACTTTAGTTAATTTATATACCTGACTGCAATTTTCAAATAATCCTATGATTACTTGTTGGTTATCATTAGTTGATATAGGTGTGTTTGATTAGTTGATTGGCCGGAGCTAAACTCTGCAGGACAGAAGCTCTTGAGGACTGGATTTAAATATCCCTGATATAAAAATTTGGTATCTCCAAACCGCTTATCCTCTGTAGGGTCGCAGGTATCATCAACTTGTGAGTAATTCTGCCGTCATTCCACCCAGACTACATGTTAGATTGTACAAAGAAGCAAAATGTGTCGGCAGTTGTGCACTTACAATAGAAGTCTGTGGAAAACGTACAACCATTCTGTAAACACTTTTTTTGCTTTTACAAGCTGACTTATTTTCTGTGTTAATCAGTGGCGTGCCACAGATGCTGTTGAGCTTGTATTAAACCCGTAATATTGCTTTAAACAGTAATAGACTACAATTATATTTTATAATGAACACATCTACACTTACCACTCATCCAGCACCCACATTTTAGTGTATGTCTGGACTATATTAAGTTTTTTTTTTTTTGTGCTACAGCATATCTGGTTATAATTTGACTTCTGGGAAATCAAGTTGGTATTCTTGTGTGATTCTGTTTACGCATTTTCTTTCTTTTGGGGCCACTTGATGAGGGTAGAACTTCTGAACTGATTTTTTGACCATTACCTAAATTAATGCACATGAAAATCAGTTTTTTTTGGTCATAACCTCTTGTTCCTCAAAAGAAGATTTCTTTGTCAGGTCCATTTTAGAGTAACAAGGAGTAATGAGTTGTGTTAATCATTTACAATGGCCATATGTTTCATTTGTAATAACTTCCTGAATATATCATGTTCAAATGGTAATGTTGGAAGCAATTCATTGTGCCACAATATACGCAAGTTGATCCTCTGATCAGCCTTACAGGCTCAATATGGTTAAAGTTAGGAGTAGTTTTGTGGTTAGGATTAAATGTCAGCTTGGCAGGCACAATGTGGGGCACCTTCCAACAATGAGCACATTACACTTTCAACAAACACAGTTTACTTCATATGTGTGACTAATCAATGTTTGTACTCTATGAAAAAGAAGATGCTTGCTTCACTGTTGTTCTGGATGTTGTTTGTCCTCACCCTGCCTCTGTTGTTTTGATCCCGGATCTCTTAAGTTTTGCCAGAAAGGAGTCCTTTATTCTGGTGAAGTATGTTGTAACTACAAATCCTTCAAATGTTTTGATTTGTGTAATATACTAAACCATTAGGCAGGCAATTTGTTTTTATTTTTATTTTTATTTTTATGTACACTATCTTAGTTTCAGCCCTTATCTCAGCACTTACCATCTCTGGAGTTCTGAAAGAAATCTTCTTGGGTGTGAAAACTACACTTAGAGCACTGACATAAATATGTCAGACTAAAAAAAAAAAAAAAAAACCTTGAGTTTCTATTAGCCAAACATCTTCACTTCATGAGAATTTTATCTTAACGCTCCTGCTGCAAGGTTAAAATAGGGCCTCCATTTTTTTTGGAGTCAAATTGATGCAAAATTATATAATATACATGAACTTTTAGTCTTTGACAAGCTATAATAAAGATTTTCTGTTTATTATTGTGACGATCAGTTCCTGTAATAATGCGCTCAAAAAGGTGAAACAGAACACAGTGAAAACGAAACCAAAACTGAACATACACATTACTGTTATTATTACTATTCTTCTTTTTTGTTTTTTTTTTACGTGATGCTTTGTTTTTCAATGTGTTGATGTTTGGCGAATTGCATGGTAACCAATGGGGGATGGTTGGACCTCTAACATTACTATAGACATAACAATTTTTAAACTTTGCATGCACGTTCATGACCTTATGTTACATGTTCCCAGTTTGTTTGGACTTTATTTTTCTAGTTTCCTGTTTCCTGTGTCGTTCCTTTGTAGTCCTTTTGGTTAATTGGTTCCCCTTGATCAGCTCTAGTTCAGTAGTGAGGCCACTGATCAGGGAGTTGGCCATTTTAAGGGTAGTCTCAATCGCAATATCTTTCCAGGGCACTGAAACGTTATCTCCCTAAAAGTTCCCACAATGCACCGTCTAGTCCAGGGAGCATCGATACTCGCCATATTCCCTTAACGGAAGTTTTATAGCACGAAATTTAAATCACGTAAGCCAACTCACTATACATAATGACACTTGATAGATGTTTTTTTTTTTTTTTTTTAAATACAATTTATTATTTAATTACAGCATAAATCAGCATAAACATACATCACTAGACAGTTAATGAACATAATCTACTCAACATTTATCATTTTTTTTGGCTGAAATGTTAAATAACATTAAAAACAATATAATAAAAGAGTTCTGTTGTTGTTCAAAAATACCAGGTGTGATGTTGTACAATGAAGGCGTTATCATGTCGCTGGAAAGAGTCATCAGTGTCCCAATGTGTAGTGACTCAGTCTCCTTACTAGTGCCCGAATTTGTGTACAGTACACGATATACTGATTCACGACCTAGGAAGCTAAGGAGTTAAGGACTGAGACTCACCCCTTGTTTCCTTGTCTGTATATAAAACCCTTGTGTTTTCCATGTTGTTTGTCAGGTCTTTCTATAGTTCTATGTCGGTGCACTTAGTTCTGTTTACTTTTTGTACTTTTGTTTGTACTTTTTTCTTATTACAAATAACTTCTGCATTTGGTTCCAAGCCTACCTCATTTCTCTCATGAGGAATAGGCTGAAATTCAACACTGTCTGTTCTGTCCAAAAATAAATTATTCTTTTGGGGGCCACAGGAGAGGGCAGTACATTTCAGTTTGGCTCTTATGCAAAGTTATCATATTGACTATTAAGATATATGGACTACTTGTATCTACTTGTGACAGCCTCTGGTCACTATGAACTATTGTTCTATGGCAAGAATAGAGTAACATGAGGGAGACTGAATAACAGCCATCCCCATACCTTTCCTTTTTCTCATGCAATGCAAATACAAAATGCGAAATAATAACATTTGTTGCTAGCACTCCTTGAGACACATTTTGCATATACACAATAGCAAGCGCCGCAGTCCTCCGAACGCTTCAGATGTTTGTTCTCTTTGCACGGCTCTGCTATACCTACCGCAGACACTCGTATACCAAACAGGTGGATGAATCATTTCACACACACACACACACACACACACACACACGGCCACCACACTGAGCTCTCAGGGTGTATATTTTAGGTTCTGCAATTATATGATTAAAAATAAACCACATGGTAAGATTGATAGCACAAACTGGCGCAAAAGGATCCTTTTCACATAGCTCGAATGTGTGTAATTTCTGCTTCAGCGTGTGTATTATACATTTTGTTGGTCCATCTGGAGTCCAGAATAACCTCCCTTTAGCAGAGGCCTTTCATAGCAACAGTGTTTGCTGAAATATGTTGATGCCACAGCCATTGACAGTCAGTTCAAAGCCTGTTATGTTAAAGTCTCACAAAATCAGGCTGGATTCGTCCGCCTCACTCTGAAGTCATCGATACACATGGAGCGTCTTGTTTCGATATGCGTGTGAATATCCCCCCCACCCCCACCCCTTCAGTCAGATGAAGGAGTCGACTTTACAGCCCATCATTTCTCAAGAGACCAACAGTTTGATGCGAGCACATGATAGGTGCAAACCCCATTGTCCCCCATCTGGAGCCACGGAGGAATGAAATCAATTATGTGCGCACAGACGAAAACATACTTCACAATTACAGGCAGTATTTTCAAGTACATCTTTGAGGACACAACGGATGGCATTGTTCAGAAAGATAAACATACCTCTAAAACTTCATTATGTGGCTTCATTCATGCTTTGCTGGATGTCAGAGATCCAAATAAATCAGAGGATGGATAAAACGCTCGGGTCTTTCATGGGCCGTTCAGTATTTGTTGTTGAATTATAAAGCCTGTCATTTCTTAGCAGGGTGTCTGAAGGAGACAGGAAGATCAGATGGCTGTCTTGGAATCTGTGGACAACTCATCCCAGATCTAGTTTGCATATGGTCGGACATATTTTTCCACTGCTGTATTTGTGTTTGTGTGCACGCACACAAGGAAGAGAGTGAGAAAGTGAAGAAAAGAGGTACCAGCGATTCCAAAGAAAACATTGTTGTGGTATAGAGCAAATTTCCTGTGTAGTACTACGGCTTTACAGAAAGCATCACACTATTTACTGTATGTCGTCATTTTCTCCACGAAACGTGATGGTGCATTTTGATGTGTCTTGGCAGCTTGTGTGAATCCTGATATGGTTCAAATCTCTGCCTCAAAGACAAAGGCCTCTTCACAGTTTCGTACATTATGTCTGTAGATTTGTATATGTTAAATCCTATTAATGACTCAAGGTATAGGGGTCATTCATGAGGAATCAAGTTTCCTTGAGATAAAACGAAAGCCATACTTTTCTCTCCTGAGTGAAAAATCTAAACATTCTCGTTCTGCACTTCTGCAACATTCTGACATCAGACAGATGAAGATATCAAGACATAACTGCAACATCAATTTGCCGCCTTCCAGATAAATGGCAAATCATACACTTTTAGATTTATCTGCGGTTGTGTGAAATAGAAATATCGTATTAAAAATTATTATATTATTACTTACACCAGTTAATGCAGGTCCTCAAATCTGGAGTGCTGATGTCTCACCACCAGTATCGGCGCTGGGACTGTTCAGTGTTTTGTATCACTCTGCTCGTCTCTGCATGTTCTAGACGGGCAGCATTCTTTGAAATTGTAATACTATTAACAATATTACTGTTTTTACTATATTTTTGATCAAATATACTGGATTCAGCTTGGTGCAGACTTCTCAAAAAACAAAAAAAAATCTTTTTTTCAATTATTTATCTGGCCTGAACTTCTCTTTGAAAAATCCTCTTTTTCAGTCCAGATTGAATCTGGAGTTCAATATAAATCCTTGAATCATTTCTAAGTATACAGATATAAAAATGCCAGGAAAGATGCCAACACCCCATGCCTTTCTTAAACGAGTAACTCACACTGATCAAATTTTTCTCTAATACTATAATGATGCACTTCCAAACTTAACTCTGCTCTATGGTGCCAAAGGAAACATGTTGCGGTATATGACCAAGCACAGGAGAAGAGAATCCGAGCACTTCTATTGAACGTGGCTATTTTACTGTTGACTAGTCGCTAGTTGCTTTCTCATGGCTGAAGTGCCTGAACAAAATGTCCTTAAAACAGCCATTCACAGAGATGAATCACAAACAATGCCTTATTAAAAACAGAGCAGCAAATGATGTGCCTTTGCTTTAGGTTTAAGGCAGCATTATCTTTTGTCTTTTTTCCAAGTAAAATGTCGATATTCTTAAAAGAACAAATACTGAGAATGAAAAATGCATGAGTTATTAAAACTTGCTTTCAGATAATAGATAATTAATAAAGATAATTTGTGTTATATAATAGTTATCTACAGTAAAATTAGATACAGTTAAGTCATAATTAGGTATGCTACAATATTATAGCTGATAATAAGAAGTATAATTTAAGTATAAATAATTTCATATGATGGCCGATAACTAATAAATGGATATTAAAATTTCATCAAATAATTTAAAAATAAACACTTAAAGGGTTAGTTCACCCAAAAGTGAAAATTATCCAATGATTTACGCACCCTCAAGCCATCCTAGGTGTGTATCTTCTTTCAGATGAACACAATCTGACATATATTTGAAAATATCCGTTGTCTTCCAAGGTTTATAATGGTTGTGAATGAAGGCCTGCATTTTGAAAAAAAAAAAAAAAAAATTATCCATCCATAATCAAAGTAAGGATATTTTTAAATATATCACTGATTGTGTTCGCCTGAAATAAGATAAACCTAGGATATACACTCAGGATGGCTTGTGGGTGAGTAAATAATGGGATAATTTTCATTTTTGGAACCATCCCTATAAAACACCTAAAATCAAATCAATTTTAAATCCTTCTAGTAAATTTAGACATAACATTAAAATGTACATTTTCTAAAATGGATATTTATTTAGAGTTTTCCTTAAGATTGTGTAACCTCTTATAAAAAAAATATTAATTCGTTTTTAAATATAAACTTTAGGTGAGTGTTAGATGACTTCAAAGCTAAACTTATTGTAAAATATTTTTTATTAATTATTATATTTTAAATGATTAATTATGCAATAATTTATCTGAATGTAAACATAATTCTACAGAAGATAAAAGAGACATCATGAGGGTTAGTAGATAATAATCTACGTCTACTGGCTTTAATTCTACTGCAACTGTTTGTTTTCTTTATAGCCTTTCATCTTCATGTCGCTTAATATCATCTTCATTTGAACATTTATGACATTGTCATTTATAAACCCTCTTTATAGTGGCATAACAATAACAATCTTTCATTCCTAATGGAAGCTGAAGAATTATGGAGCTGTCAGCGGGTATTATTCAGAAAGTTATGAGAACTTTGGTTCTTTTGACCTCTTAAGGACGGCCTTTGAGAACACAAAACATATGCACACATAACATAAGATGTTTACGTGTATATGTGTTCTCTCCCCTGCATGCATCAAATACACAACAAGCCATATACTATAACCTTCTTCTGTGCTGGATATCTACATGTATCCACTTGAAACAGTCCGCAAAAGAAGAAGTATTTACATTACATTTATTGTCTGGAGTCTCGATATTGTCTAGAACTCTAGGGGTGCTAAAGCAGAAGACCACAGAAACAGGATATGCAGCTTTCATTTTCCTCTGTGTGCCAGAGATCTGTCTTCACGGGCTCATTCTCCAAAGGCTCTGCTCTTCTAAACAATGACACCCTCCCTGCTGAGATCTCCTGTGGGCAGCTTTCATATCAGCGTTAGCTGTGTCTGTTCAGCTGGGTGACAGAAATGTCTCAGACTCTGGGGCCGTCCAACGGGAGTGCTGTTTACAGCCTGTGAAAACACCAGGTCGCCACATCTGGAGCCATCTGGAACCTCCCAAACTTGAGATCTCCCCCAGTCTGTCTACATATGCACAGCGTCTGTCTTCTCTATAGGTCAAGAGGATAAACGCAGACCTTACAGTTGTTCCCCAACCTTTTTTGGCTGATGTACCCCCACGGCCCTATCAGCTAGCCTTAAGGCTGATTATACTTCTGCGTTGGACCTACGCTGTAGCTTCTATGCCGTAGGCTACGCATCGGATTTCAAACTTCTGTTTCGTTGTCTGCATCAACGTGCAATTACACATGCAGACCATTAGTTGGCAGTGTCCACGAGCATGTTGATGGTGTAACCCACAGTATCGAGGCAAAAGCTGAAGAAGCAGCTTGTTTTTTACATTGTCGGAGAAGCAATATCAAAGTGGGAAAGGAAATGCGGCACTATCACAGATTATTTTTTTGACCTGAAAGGGAGGGGTTCTAGTAGACCAATCACACTTGCGGCACGCGAAGAATTGACGCGTTGTTACATATTTGGAGAGGTGCATGCCAGATTACGCAGTAGGCTATGCGTACTACACAAAGCCTATAATGTGGCTACTGCATAGGTTTGATGCAGATGTATAAATCAGCCTTTAAAGGAGTAGTTCATCCACAAATTAAAATTCTGTCACCATTTACTCAACTTACTTTTTGTCCATACAATGAAAATGAATAGTGTCCAATGCTGTTTTTCAACACTAAACCAGATTTACTAAATGTATATCATTCAGGATTAATATTATGTTTATTAAAGTGGCCATTATTATAAGAGTATAGTAATTATTTTAAGCAAAAAACAGTTCACACATTAGTTTGTTTGTCTATAGGACAAATAATTATTTTTTGCAAGTTTTGACAGTTTTAAGGGCAATCTTGAAGACATTTCTCAAGAAAGGCTTAACAGCTAATATATGTATTAATGAAATACAAGCTCTGTCATGAAACTCTGGATGGCACAATCTGCTTGCAATCACATCATTCTCAGTAGGGCACAGCTGACCGGTTCCTGCTGTATCAGTAGTCAGTGAGCTTGCATGCTCACCCTTCAAAATACTTGGTCAGTGCACGTTCAGAAACCCTTCACCTTCCCCAGCTCCACCTGTATAGATATTCTATGGGTAATTCACGTACACTATATTGTACAGCGGCAGCATGTCTTACTTGCTCATAGCAGCATGTTGTGTATGTATTGGCAGGAGCAAGTCACGTACCTGCGCTGCAGCTGCAGCAGCAGAAATAACCAACAGCAGCAGCAGAAGCAACCAACAGCAGCAGCAGAAGCGTAGAAGATCTATTCCACCAAGACCAAACATATTGTCCACACATTGTCAAATCCATTACCATGCCAAACACTCCAAGAGTTGTCATCACAGATGTACAATTAAGTCATAATAAGGAATGTAACAATATGAAAATTCTGATGGTAATGATTTTATTGATCTAACGGTGTTGCTAAATTATAGTTTGAAAGATTAACTGCAAGTGAGCATTAGAAAATGGGAATGGAAAAGGTAATATAAATGTAAAAATAGAATAATTATTATAATTATTTAATTACTTAGCTTAACGTAAATATAGTTACATGCAATGTATTGGCTGAAAACCAAGGTATGGATTAACTAATCAAATTCAAATCATCAGCAAATACCTGCTAGAACCCCTGGTCGGCACTCACTAGTTTAGATGAGGTGAGGCCTGCTGTCATCCCCTCTCTCTTTCTCTTTGCCTCGAGCTCAGGGTTGCAGGAAAGTCTTTCGGCCGGTGGCCAGCATAATGAACAGAGGGAATGTTTTCACAACTGGTGTGCATTTACCCTCACTAGAGGCTTTCTTATATACAACAGCATTATTTTCAGAATAACAAGCTGCCTCTAAGGAACTCACGAACCACATTAATAAATACAAACGCTGTCCCTGCATTTCCTCAGCTTTGCCATTAAAGTTGGTTTTAGGAAAGAATGCAGCCTTTATAGAGTACCGGAAAAGATCGGTTGGATAAAAGCTATATGATATCATGTTCAATGTCTTTACTGTGTCATGCTGCAGGGGTCTAAATTGTTAAGAAAAAGCAGAGAGCTATGGGAGATTTACAGGGCAGTCAAAGAAAAAGGGGTCCTTATGATAATGAATAGATAAATCAGGTGGGAGTATGGGGTACCAGCATACAGTTGCCACTGGTATCAGAGACTAACCATCTTTATGTGCTGACAGCTGTTGGCCTCATGAAGAATTGCATCTCATTCTTAAAGGGATAGTTCACCCGAAAATAAAAATTCTGTCATCATTTACTCAGCCTCTTTCCAAACGCATGTGCGATTATTTTTCTAAGTGCAAATCTGCTCTCATAGTGCAACTTTAAAGTTACATTTTCCTTTAGTGTAAGACATGTTATTTTTTTTTTTTTTTATTCATGCAGCTCAAACAGTTATTCATTTAGCAGACTCTTTTATCCAACATGACTTCATTTGCATTTAAGGTGTACACTTTATCAGTTCATACATTCCCTGGCTGGGAATTAAAACCCATGACCGTGGTGTTGCTATCTCCATGCTGTACTGTTTGAGCTAATGCCGCATTGTTAAGAATGGCACTCCATGGCAATGTTAAAGTCATTGGTTTGAGAGAAGGAGAAGGACGGGGAACAGAGGATGATGGGGAGAGTGTAGTGGTGGGGTGTGAACTGCTCGGCATGGTGCTGTTACTCATGCAGGAGAACATTCAAATGTTGATTGTCAGGAAAGTCCTTTGTTCTAGTAGGGAAAAGTTGTCCTTCAGTCCAGATGATTCGACTCCAGCCTTACAGCATGAACTGATAAAGCGTATCCTTTGAATGCAATCTAAGTTTCATTAGATAAAAGATTCTGCCAAATTCATAAACGTTAAAGGTGTGTTAACGTTCATTTATTCTGTCATTTATGAACTCATTAGTGACGGGAGAAGACAGAGGTAAATATTATCACTTCATATATAAACTCAATGGATTTTCCTCCCGTATGTGTGTCTGTATAAATTTATGAGCACATTTGGCCAAGCTCAGCTCATTCATCATAGGTGTGCTTTTCATGATATCAAGCTCAACAAAAGTTTGTGTTCTCCTTTGCCAAAGAGGTGTCGTTGGTAATTTATTAAACACTATGATCCTCTGTCTCACTAAAGCGGAGAAAATGATCAGTCTATTCTCCTCCACCTCCATCTCTCTCATTTTATTTGACAACTTGTTTTGATGCCTTCAGCTGCTTTCAGCTTCAGCCAAAAAAAGATTTGGAGCTTCTTTAATGAACTTATGAAATATAATTTGATGCATAATTTGACCTTCCAGTAAATGTGACCATAATAATCAGAAATTTAGCTTATTGATTGTATGTCTGCGAACACGCACATGCCATAAAAGTCCTTCTAAACAATATCAAAGGATAATAATGCTGCCATGGATTGTTTTAATAAAGGGATTTTAAATATGATTTTCTGAAAGAACCAGGTCATGCTTTTCTCAGAAGCCTAATTATTGCCTCCTTTGGTTTGAATCTAAATATCAAAATGAAGCCTGTTTCCAATGCAATGTATTTGATTAGATTTGTAAATCAGTTCACCTGTTGATCTCAGCCTTGTTTTTCATATGTTGTAGTTCTCTCTTGAATTATTATGTGAGTGTCATAATGGAGTTTTCACCCCATCAGAGCTTTATGATCACTAAATCAAGAGAATTTACTGTAAACCCAGAGACGCTCATAACTTCCTGCTCAACCTTTGCAGGAGCTCTTTGAAGTGAAACACCGGGGTGTCAAAATCAAATCCTGTTGTTCATCAGCTCAAATGAGCTGTTTATTCCAATCCAATGCCATAAAGCTTAATTTGAATCCAACCTCGGTCCAAATCAGTTATTAAAGCCAAACACAATGTATTCTGTAATACAGATACCACTGTGGTATTTTGGCAACATATTATAAATAGACTTTGTGCCAGGAACTGACACATTTCAGTGCATGCCTTACCAATTACTATGTATTTTGACACTCAGGTTACGTTATTATTAGTAAAGTAAGACCATACTTGTAAATCATGAAGCAGATTTTGTGGTATGATCATGTCTGTGGATCATTATTTTATATTAAACATCATATTCCGTGTGCGAGTTTAGCAAAGCAAACATCTTCTAATACAGAATAAGGTTCTGTGTTCCAGTCTGTCATTAGAATTTACTAGCCAAGCGTGACTCAAAAGATCAGGTTGTAAAGCCGTTCGCCGCTCACCTCTCGGGGCCATACGCTAACGATTATGATAAGATTATAGCAGGACTCCTTCCAACCTCATTGGTTATTTGAAACAATGAGCAGAGAATACAGCGTGTTATTCAAAGCCGTTCAAGGGAGAGAAAAGCCGTGTGTTTTTCTGTATGTGGATATTCTGCCCATCAATCTCTCTTGTTTCTGAGTTTAAATAAGAATAATACTCTATAATATTCTGCTTCAATAGGAATTGTTTTTATGTGCCTCATGTGAGTTGGTGAAGACTGTAGACTATGTGTTCTAGAATTCAGCGTGCAATTCTCACAACATAAGCGATAAAATCGGGAAGGGGGGACTATATAGACTTACACTGAAGGTCTATGGTATTTTTGGGCTCTTTTGACTCAAAAAGCAACTACAAAAGTACTAAAACATTCACAACCCTGGTGAAAAATAAATATACTAATATACTGTATATTTATACTAAATATACTGTATTTGAAATACATTTATAAGTATATTACAAATGCATTTACTTATAATGCACTTAATGAAAATACCTTGAATTGTACTTTTCGTATACCAAAAACTTAAAGTCTGCTCTTTAAAGTATGCACTTTAATTGTGCAGAAGTAGTGCTGAGGTCCAACTAAAGATATTCTTAAGTATATTTTATTGTGTAAGTATACTATAGGTACACTTTAAATATCTTGCATTCAAAGACGGATGTTATTCAAAGATCATACTATCCTTATCAATGCTGACATTAAAACACATTTTAGGCTTATATTAAGAAATGTGCATTGTGCACAAGTGTGTTCTCAAAATAAAGTGTAATTACAATTTTTATATCAGTAAGTCTCACGCGATACATCCGTAAACACGTTAATGGATTTTAACTTTACTTAGTATGAAATAAATGCATTTTAAATATTACTTTTTATTAGGGAAGACATTAACAACCACATGACAACATCCTGAATCAACGGCTGTGAATTTTTCACAGGCAAGTGCAACTGACATTTTTTATCATAACATACAAAAATCTAGTTTGAACCTAATTGTGCTTAATTAGATTTGCTCAGAGTTGTTTAAAAAAATCAGTTCATCTGTTCTGTGGTTTGTTTTTCATATGTTCCTAGAGGAGTTCAGGAAAGACGGCACACTATAATCACTTGACTGATTCATTGTTTCAGTTCTAACCATGTGTAACTGCAGCTGAATAGCTTATATGGATCATATTAAATAAAAATCAGGACCATGGCTGTTTTGTTATAGTGGTTTTTCCTTAGGACGTGCTCCATGCAAAACGTCTGAGCATTTGATATCCATTTATAACCTCCATAAATAACAGTCTAGGCAGAGACTAGATTTATTGTCTTTTATCCATCTTGAGAGCTGCCTGCCCTGTAGACAGTAGCAAGAAGAGAGGGCCGTGGAGACAGATATCTACACCAAAGTTCTTCCAAAAGGAGAGATGCAGCAGATCAGTGGGTTATGGGGGTTCAACATGGGGTTAAAGGCTTGAGGTTCAGTTCAGAAATGCATCATAAAAACCTTAGCTAACAAATACCAATGCTCCACACGACTGTCAGTATTTTGTTCCCATAACATTCTGAGATAAGGCCTTTGTAAGTGTAAACATAGTGACATACTGATAAGGACTGTATGACTGAAAAATCTGGTTAAACAAATGATTATTTTTATAGAGAATTATGTTTTAAAAGGGGAAAATGTTTTGTGCTCGAACAAAGACTAATGCAGCATTTTCTCTTAATAAAAAATTAGTCTTTGAAATTTCAATGTTTTTTTTAATTGTACATTTTTTTAATTTTAATAAAAAATTAATAAAAGTTTAATATATAATTAAATATAAAAATGCAATTTTTATTTTAAAATTAAATACTTTTACCTTTCAAATAATGACAAAATTCATTATCCTTTAAATTATATCCGTAATAAATCAAAGGGACACAGTTATCAAACAAATGACAAAGATTCCTGATTTCATTGTTGCTTGTAAAAAAGGAAACGACACAGTGAAATTGCATCTTGAATATTTCCAATTCACAGCTCTCTATTTCATAATCTTTTAAAGACATCAAAATAGTGATAGGTGGAGAGATACACCCTAGATATTCCATAGGCAGATCTTATGAAAGGGATCTTTATATATATTATTTCTGGTAGGTCGGTGCTTTGAACATCTGCCATTGCTGTTGTATAAATCTTAAGTCTTCTGTTCTTCGCAGATAGGCCTAACGGGTAATTTAGTCACGCTTTTCATCACGGCCTTTGATCTTCGTTTAACTTTATTTTTTGAGAAATATGCTTTTGAATCATTTGCTGTGATCTTTATTCGTCGTAGGCCAAGAATAGCATGTTTGGAAAAGTGTACTATACTATTCTCACAAACTTGGATATATAGTAGAACTTCTATACTGTTCAAAGTATGTACATTTTCCTTAACTGATTTTTCTTCTCTTTTTTTTTTGTTTTACCTGTGCAACCACAAAAATGGTTTAATATTTAAGTGTTAAAAAGCACATCTATGCTTTAAGGAGAGAACGGTCACATTATGTTGTAGTGATTGAGACTGTTGGTTGGGGTTGGCGGCAGGGTCTGCAGCGGAGCCTTGATATCCTAAGATGTGGATCAGCCGTCTTCATCTCAGTCTGGTCTGAATTTGATCTCGGGTGGGTGGGTGAGTAACGAGGGGGCAATTAACGGCTTTTCCTCCCTCTTTTCACACCCTTTCTGCCAAATGAGCCTGTTCTCTGGTGTTAAAAATTAAAGTCTTAACATATAACACCTGTTCAATTAATGCCCAAGGAATTCAGAATAAAAGACCCCATTAATTATAGACTCTCAGGCCGCTCCTAATACAACACTGATGGAGGGCCCTTATCCAAGCACCTGACAATACTTTGCAATCAAAGAGTTTGGGAATTAATTAACGTTAAGTCTTTTTGAAAGCTAGGTGTAAATGTTATCAAGGGCCGGTTCCCTTTTAAGTACATTCATGTTGGTCTAAAAGCATTCGCAAAGGAAATGTCTTCCATGAACGTGCCGGATTTCATTAACCTGCTGCTTTTAAAATTACTAGTTGTTGCTGAAAGATATGTGAATGGCCCAGTTGCTCTCTCTGTGTGTGTGATGAGATATATTAACACTGAAAATCCAATTCAGGTTCATTGTTATTTGACTTAAATTCTCATGATGTGTGTTAGTTGGTCATTTTTATTGACTCTTTTTGTAGTTTTTTGCTGAAAAGTGTTTGTCCTTGATTCAAACACTGATTCATCTAGTTCAGAGGCAGCATACGGAGGTAAAAAGGCAACAAGATGTGTCTGAATCCTGTATCCTTTGGTGCCTATGATAATCTTTGTGCTCAATAATCATTGCCTGTTAGGGCAGCGAGGCAACAAGTCAGTCCTTAAGCTTTCGGACGTAGCCGTCATCTTCATGAACGAGTTTTTGAATCATTCCCTCAATCGATTTCAACTGAAACACTCAGCTTTGTTTCTCAAATTGAATAAGTTCACTCAATAATGTCCACTATGGTTTTAGAGACAAATACAAGTGGCTGTCCCCTGAAATAGTGCACTCTACGGGGCGATTTCAGACACAGTGATCTTTTTTGAGATGTTTAAAGGGGACCTATAAGGCCCCTTTCCCAAGACGTAATATAAGTCTATATTGTCCAGAGAATTTGTAGTTTTGGCTCAAAATACCCCACAGATCATTTATTTTAGCTTGTCAAATTTGCCCCTATTTGGGTGTGAGCAAAAACATGTTGTGTTTGTGAGTGTCTCTTTAAATGCAAATGAGCTGCTGCTCTCTGCCCGCTCTCATGCTTCAGTTTCTCAACAATAGAGCTGGAGAATCTCACACAGCCAAAATGACGATAGTCAGTAACGGTGTTCAGACTTACATTGTTCAAACTGGAGTCTGACGCCAATGGACAGGGTTGGGGAGTAACGAAATACAAGTAACTTAGTTACGTATTTAAAAATACAAAATTTGTGTAACTGTATTTCATTACAGTTACATTTTAAATGGGTGGTAATCAGATTACAGTTACATCTGAAAAGTGATTACTTTGAATTTTAATGTCATTTAAACAGCAATTGGTGATTCTCTGAAAAAGCGGAGTTAAGTTTCATGCTTTCGACTGTTTTCATGTTTTGAGAAAGTTGTTTGTGAGTCATTTTATAATTTTAAAAAAGGTCACTGCAACTTTTTCCTCACAATTAGTTTTTTCCCTCACAATTGTGAGTTTGCATTTCACAATTCTGACTTCTTTTTCTCAGAATTGCAAGATTT
Source organism: Opsariichthys bidens (assembly GCA_037194245.1). Taxonomy (NCBI): domain Eukaryota; kingdom Metazoa; phylum Chordata; class Actinopteri; order Cypriniformes; family Xenocyprididae; genus Opsariichthys; species Opsariichthys bidens. The sequence goes on from CM074294.1 coordinate 3,123,695, forward strand.
AAACTCACAATTGCAAGTTATCAAGTCAGAATTGGGAGATATAAACTTGCAATACTGACTTTTTTTCTTGCAATTGTGAAATTAGTATGCGAGTTAAATGTAATAATTCTGACTTTTCTCAATATTGTGAGTTTATATCTCATAATTTTGACTTTTCTCAATATTGCGAGTTTATATCTCATAATTCTGACTTCATAACTCACAATTGCAACTTTATATCACGCAATTCTGAGGAAAAATTCTGAATTGTGAGATAAAAACTTTTGCCTTTTTTGTGTTTGTTCCACACTTATTAGTATTCCAAAATATTTAGATTAAGTTACTAAACTTGAGTAATGTAACGAAATACGTTACAAATGACTTTTCAAAGCATGTATTTTGTAATCTGTAGTGAAATACATTTTAAAAGTAACCCACCCAGCCCTGCCAATGGAGAGACTCAGGAAGAAGTTACAACTTTTAGAATGTAACTGGACATTTCTGAACAGTTAGTGGATAAATTTATGTAGTTGCTGTGGAGTTGATTCAACTCGTCCCTACCAGCCGTTTGTTGTAGTCCTTAACCCTTTCACACGTACGTTTCAAATATTCTGGCTGAGCCCCCAGCATGAGTTTTTCAAACCATGTTTCCAAGGTGACGCGTCATTGCTTGTTACGTTGCACACCGTAGCCACAATAGCGCTGTACGACTGATGATCTGCTTTTATTTCATTTTTTTTTATTCAAAATATTCACTATCCCATTTTTATTCAAAATTTGTTAACTATAACAAACAAACTATATGTTTCGCTGTTTAACTGAAGGCGTTAGTTGAGCTATATGCCCGACTGGCGCCACTATATTAGTTTACACCGTAGTACAGAAAAGTGAACCTGACTTACAACACATGAATTAAAAAGTGAATTCTTTGAAAGAAAATATCTCCCTGTGCATTGAACTTTGAACATTGTAACTTTGCAGATGTTGTTCATGCTCAAGCAGCAACATTACACACTAGCTAAAGTTAAAAAAGTGAAATCATAATCAAGGAACCATTTAAATTCTTACTTTGTTTTGGAAACCAGGATGTTTTTGTTAATGCAGTTTGTGAGTTTTAATGTAAACTTGTTGATGGGTTTCAATTAGAACAGGAGGTGAACTCTACCTCCAAGGATATTTGGCAAGGGTAATAAACAGTTAAAGATACATAAGCTAAAAAGTGCCTGACCCAGCTTTTCACTGTGATAAATCTCCCACGCCCAGCTCTTGCCCTGTGGAGGGGAGCTGATGTTTATGCGAGACATTATAAGGGTGTTGGTATAGATTACTACAGATCGTAGAGCAGAATGTGCAAAATTTCTTCCATATGATATCCACATATTCTAAACCAGACATTACGGCTGTCAATCATTCGGCTCATGAAAACTTTCACACGAACCATCATTTCCATTTTTGTGTGAGCCCCTCATATGATAACTTGCACCAGTTTGCATGATATGATGACAAATATTTTACTCAACGTGGTTGCAAACTTTTAGACTTTAATAGAGTAATATAATCAATTTTTATGCAAGTAATAAATGTTATAAATTAATTTCATATGCCTCAACTTTTAACACAGGGCCTGTTGTAAAACTTTCCTCAGAGTTTGGGGTGCAAGTGCATCTTCTTCTGGCAAATAAAAGCTTGTGCCCATTAGAATAATTTAATTTTAGTAAAGGAACAATGTGTACCGTATCATCTAGGGGACAACATGATTATTGCACCCAGTTGTTTGGCAAATGAGAAATGCCGAACTTCACTTAACATTAACTTGATCAATTTGATGCACAACATGCCAGAGGAGAAAATGAAACCAGAAGGTCTCAGAAGAGCCCTGCCCATATAAATGAGACACAGCACATCTATGGGAATTATGACACACACACAGCTAGATAATGGACACAGGTGACTTTTTGTCCACTATGGTTCATCTTGTGTTGTATTGCTTGAGGAGTGCTGATTCTTTCATTTTCAGCATATATAAAGTTTTTTTTTTAATTACTTTTTTTTACTTACATTAGTACAAATGTGTTAGCTTCGAAGCCAGTATACACCTAAACATGGACAAAACATGTTGCTTCCTTGAAAGGAGCATTAGGATGCTCCAGTTTTTGATTGTTAATATATATATATATATATATATATATATAATATATATATTAAAATGATCTCATTAATCAAAGCAAATTATCTAGCTAATCCTCCTGGCATCTTAAATTATGAATTTTTATTGTCTAGAGCTTGTCCAGTTGTGTATCTGAATTTTAGAAACTTCTCAAAGCTTCTTTTGCCAACTTCAACCTTCCTCTTCTTCTCTTTTATATTTCTGTTAGACTACTTTGTGAGAAGTCATTGTGTTTGTTTGACTGGACCCATGTGAAGTCATTTTTGGCCTCTATTGTGCTGCAGAAGGGGACTGCAAAGATTTTCTCTCCTTGTCTGTCGCAAGGCTTCTTTTCCCACCTCTCTTATCTGTGGGGTGGACACTCCCGGGGAAGTTTCCACCAAAATTATCAGCCCAGCTTGTGGAAAAGGGGTGTTCCTCTCACACTGGGGAAGAGATCGGTGATATCTGAACTGCCTGTTGCTAAGGCCAAGAGTTTACTTCCCTTAAACAGATTAAAGTGCAGTCGCATTTATTGTTAATCAGTCAAAATCCAGTCTGGCTTCTGTGTGAGCTGTACTTCATACATACTCAATTGTATTATTATATTTAATAGTATTTGGGCCGCAGTTTGGTTTGTAGCTTCACCAAACATTAGCAAACCATAGAACATCATTTATATTTATTTATACAGGTGCTCTCGATTCAAACGAGCCCAAACACAACATGACACGACGCGTAGATCTTGAGATAATCCTCATTGAGGATTGCAAACAGACCACTTTGCTAAAGCTCTACGTCATCCGATGATCCGATGATGTGGTGTTTTCACATCAGAAAGGGTAAGGAATCTGGGACTGGGTTACAGTGGGAACTTGCCTGGATTAGATTGATCAATCAGATTGACAGTTCTTGCGCTTACCATTCGCAATAGAATAGATGCACTGGAAGATCAGCACTCACACATTTCTTACTTATTCTTTACATGTTTACAAATGCAAATAGTTCTTTTGTTCATGTATTTGATCTATTATTGTCATACATGCAGGATGTTTCTTCTTTCCCACAAAAAAACTACTTTGAGTCTCATTTGAGTCAATCTGAGTGTCCCCGTGCCACCTTGGCCCTTATGTAGCCTCGCCACTGATATGTAAATTACATTTATTCATTTCACCCTCTGTTCACAGGTCCTCCAGGAAAACGGGGAAGAAAAGGAAACCCTGGTGAGTACCTGTACATTACACACAGATCTCATAGTTTAAAAATGACCTGAACCTAACCTAAGATTACAGCAAAACAAATGTTGAGCGATTTTCAGCTGTTCTCCAGGAGAAAGACTTTCAGGATCCTCTCATGCATTCCAGACCTTTCATTCTTCTTGTCATGTTTGATTTGTGTTTCTTTGAGGAACCATTGAACAGATGGAAATGTCCGTTCATATTATGCAGTTTAGAAAAGAGCTTTTCTCTTTGGTAGTCATGGTGGCGTTTCTATCATATTGATCAGTGGGGGTCGAAGAGAGACATTCTCCTTGTCATCAGTCATTTTCCCAGCAAACTGTTTGTTTTACTGCTGATCTCTTGACCTAAGAAACCTGAGAGTGCTATGAAGTTGACAACACCATGATCTAACAGGCAAAAATGCTCATAATTATGATGTAGCTGCATATGTAGTGCTTAACCCCAACATAAATCAATGCCTTTCAGTTATTCTGCAAGTACACTACAATGAATTTCATCTTACTGTACATTTTGTAGCCCAATTTTGTATTAGTAGGCAAGGTCGCTTACCTTCTGCCAGACTCCCCAGACAAAAAAAAAATTATATTTCGCTAAAGTATTTTAAATAATCCTTGTAATTAAATGCAAATTACCCACATTTGCAGTGGCCATCAACCTTAATGTATTTTGTTGAGATATATATATATATATTTTTTTTTTTTTTTTTTTTTAATTATATAAAAACTTTTAGGCCTTGAAACAAGCCAATAAGCAGGGTTTTCCCAGAAGTATTTCTCTATGATGTTCACTCATATGCTCATATGATGAACTCATGTGCAGCAGTTTTTCGACCCGTCATAGAAAATGAATTGTGGTCTAGTAAATTTTTCAGAGCAGCTCTTTGAGCAGCTTTCTGTACTGTGAAAATATAAATGTCCACATAAAACCATAAAATACACATCAAGTAAATCTAGCAGTCTGGTATTCAATATACATTTAGTGACAGAGTTACAATTTATATATATATATATATATATATATATATATATATATATATAGTAGGTACAGAAAGTATTCAGAAATGTTTCACTCTTTGTTATATTGCATCCATTTGCTAAAATCATTTAAGTTCATTTTTTTCCTCATTAATGTACACATCACCCCATATTGACAGAAAAACACAGAATTCTTGACATTTTTGCAGATTTATTAAAAAAGAAAAACTGAAATATCACATGGCTGTAAGTATTCAGACCCGTTGTTCACTATTTAGTAGAAGCATCTAATACAGCCATGAGTCTTTATGGGAAAGATACAACAAGTTTTTCACACCTGGATTTGTGGGTCCTCGGCCATTCCTCCTTGCAGATCCTCTCCAGTTCTGTCAGGTTGGATGGTAAATGTTGGTGGACAGCCATTTTTAGGTCTCTCCAGAGATGTTCAATTGGGTTTAAGTCAGGGCTCTGGCTGGGCCATTCAAGAACAGTCACGAAGTTGTTGTGAAGCCACTCCTTCGTTATTTTAGCTGTGTGCTTAGGGTCATTGTCTTGTTGGAAGGTAAACCTTTGGCCCACTCTGCGTTCCTGAGCACTCTGGAGAAGGTTTTCGTCCAGGATATCCCTGTACTTGGCCGCATTCATCTTTCCCTCGATTGCAACCAGTCTTCCTGTCCCTGCAGCTGAAACACCTCCACGGCATGATGCTGCCACCACCATGCTTCACTGTTGGGACTGTATTGGACAGGTGATCAGCAGTGCCTGGTTTTCTTCACACATACTGCTTAGAATTAAGGCCAAAAAGTTCTGCCTTTGTCTCATCAGACCAGAGAATCTTAATTCTCACCATCTTGGAGTCATTCAGGTGTTTTTTTTTTAGCAAACTCCATGCGGGCTTTCATGTGTCTTGCACTGAGGAGAGGCTTCCGTCGGGCCACTCTGCCATAAAGACCCGACTGTTGGAGGGCTGCAGTGGTGGTTGACTTTCTACAACTTTCTCCCATCTCCTGACTGCATCGCTGGAGCTCAGCCACAGTGATCTTTGGGTTCTTCTTTACCTCTCTCACCAAGGCTCTTCTCCCCTGATAGCTCAGTTTGGCTGGACGGCCAGCTCTAGGAAGGGTTCTGGTCATTTCAAACGTCCACTGGCCACTGTGCTCTTAGGAACCTTAAGTGCAGCAGAATTTTTTTTTCTAACCATGGCCAGATCTGTGCCTTGCCACAATTCTGTCTCTGAGCTCTTCAGGCAGTTCCTTTGACCTCATGATTCTCATTTGCTTTGACATGCACTGTGAGCTGTAAGGTCTTGTATAGACAGGTGTGTGTGTGTGTGGCTTTCCTAATCAAGTCCAATCAGTATAATCAAACACAGCTGGACTCAAATGAAGGTGTAGAACCATCTCAAGGATGATCAGAAGAAATGGACAGCGCCTGAGTTAAATAGCGTCACATCAAAGGGTCTGAATACTAGGACCATGTGATATTTCAGTTTTTCTTTTTTAATAAATCTGCAAAAATGTCAAGAATTCTGTGTTTTTATGTCAATATGGGGTGCTGTGTGTACATTAATGAGGAAAAAAATATGAACTTAAATGATTTTAGCAAATGGCTGCAATATTACAAAGAGTGAAAAATTTAAAGGGGTCTGAATAGTTTCTGTACCCACTGTATATATATATATATATATATATATATATATATATATATTACACACACACACACACACACGAATGCATTCACGGGCCACTTTATTTGGTACACCTTGCACCTTGCTTTGTGGCATAGATTCAGCAAGGTGCTGGAAACATTCCTCAGAGATTTTGGTCCATATTGACTTATTGATAGCATCTGCTGCAGATTTGTCGGCTGCACATCCCTGATCTGTTCCACCACATCCCTATTCTGCAATTTTTACCAAGGTAACCCTGCCAATAATGTTCAGAAAACCAGTTAGAGATGATTTGAGCTTTGTGACATATAATTTTATACATTATCTTGTTGAAAGTAGCCATCAGAAGATGGTACACTGTGGTCATAAAGGGATTGACATGGTCAGCAACAATACTCCGGTAGGCTGTGGTGTTTAAGGGGCCCAAAGTGTGCCAAGAAAATATCCCCCACACAATTAAGCCCAAAGTATAGTTCACTTTTTACGAGTGCTCGAGGGTTAGCATGCAATCTGAGTGATGCAAATTTTGTCTTCTTCAAAGTTCGACATGTTGTGTGTTCAGAGATGTTCTTCTGCAGACCTCAGTGGTAACAAGTGCCTATTTGAGTTATTGTTGATTTTCTATCGACTTGAACCTGTCTGGCCATTCTGCCCTGACCTCTGCCATCAACAAGGCATTTTCACCCACAGAACTGCCGCCCACTGGATATTTTCTCCTTTTTGGACCATTCTCTGCAAACCCTCGATGGTTGTGCATGAAAATTCCAGTAGATCAGCAATTTTGTGAGATATTCAGACCAGCTCGTATATATTATTTTTATTATTATTATTATTGTAATACCATGCTGCTTGGTAAGCTAAACAACTAGCTTGGTGAACTTCTATTGAGCTACATGATAGATAAATAATCAGACTTGTTTCATGAAGTACAAGTATAAATAGGCATCCAAGAAAAACGGTTTCCTTCTGGGAGGTCCTTCTCTGCTTCTACCTGGAGTTAAGAACATATATAATCGAATTCAGGACACGTAATTGTCTTGCAAACCTGGCTTGAACACACTGATTTACACTTGCAAAATGTATTGTGCAGCTCTGTTTACTGACAGCTCTGGTCAATTAAACCGCTTTTATAGTCCCTTGTAAGCAATATAAAGTGGATTTTTCTGTATCTGGAAACCTTATGCGTAACGCAACGGCCCATTTCTGATTAATTCTTGGGTGGGTGGTGGCAGTAAATAAGGGAGATGTTTTTCTCTGCCGTGGGGCTGCTGCTCCGGTGGTCCAGTACATTCGGTGGCAGGCTCACTCTGTTCATCTTCAGTTTTTTTGTCGTGTTCATGTAAAGATGCAAGACGAGTGCCGATGGGCCAAATTCATCACATCATGCTCGGCATGCCGAGCCTGGAAGGGATCTCAAAGCAGATTTGATGCGCTAACTGCGTCTTTGTTCTGAGTGTGATGACTTTGGCGGTTGATGGGAGGACTGACAACCTCCAAAACACACAGCCATGGTGTCCATAAAAAGCTCCTCTCCTGCCGTAGGGCTCTAGGTGACCTAAACTTGACACAGTGGGAATCTCCTTTCCTCTATTCACCACGACAGAGATGGATCAAATCTCCCGCGTGGCCGTGTGACTGAAAGCACTCTTATCGCAACAGCCATTTGTAGGAGTTATCGCTTGTTTACCTGACTTTCTGATCCTGATCTATTCGGTGTCACATTCCACTCCCACTTTCACATCCCTCAGGCATCAGAGCAGAGACATGCCAATGACTGTCTTGTGCATTATGTTCATTGTGCTGACCAAAAGCGAGGGAAATACCAACCCAGATGTCTACATATGATGCTTTTGACACTTTATAAAGGGTTACTGCAGGAGCATGACCTGTTCATGAACCCCTGCACATTTTCCTTTGAGAGGATTATTCAGTTTCACCGCTATATACCGCATGATTTTGTATAGCTGAACTGATGCGGCATTCAATCAAAACTGATCATGGTAGACTGCAGACCACCGCATAAATGTGAACTTCTTATTTCACAAGAATGCTTTTTTGGACCCCACACAACTGGAATGTTTTGGATTTCTTTCTTGACTGAAATCATTAAGGATTCTCCGGATTCACAGACTGTTGAAATCTGTTAGGCCAGCACCGAATGAGCGCTGTAAAACATGTATTTCTGTAGACATTTTGGCCTTCTAAGTGCAAAATATCTCTGCTAACGTGGAGCCTTCCACTGTGCGCAGTAATTCTTTTACAGCTCAGAGGACTTAATGGAGTTCTCGGCTATGTTTCATTTTAGTGTCAACTTTGTCTCAGATGTTCCTCATAAAATTCTTTTGCAAAAATAAAACTCGACACAAATGAGACAACTGTTCACATACGGCAAGACTACAGAGCTATAAAATGAGCTGCTCTGAAAATTTGATCTTAGAAGAATTTATCGAATAAAGCTTGAGTTAATATTGAAAACTAAGTCCTTATATTGCAGACTTTGGTATTTTGGCAATGATTTGAGATCATGTTTATACCTCTTCTGAAACCAAAAACGAGACACATGTGAGATGAAGTACTGAGCATTATTGTTTTGAATTTGGCTGATTTAAATATGCCACCAAGGTGAAGTTATCTGCCAAGCTAACAGAGATGAGGTTTTGTCAAAATTCTGAGCATGACTTGGAAGCATCAACGATACGTTGTCATTTCTAGCTATGCTTTCATACTGTTTGTTTCATAGCTATATACACTACGCAATATAATTAAATAAAAATGCACATTAACTATATTCGATAAAACATTTTCTTTTTATGTAAATGATTATATATATCATATATTTTATAGATTATATATAAGTACTATGTACAATCTGAACTGCTGGCTCATTCAAGTTGGCAGTGCTCAGAATTGTTCCACCTATTCACTTCCTTTAATCACACACAGACTTTTGGATTTGCTCAAAAGTGGAAAAGAAACAAGGGTCTATTTACATCTGTGCCGCCATCCTTTGATTGATCAATGCTATGAGCCAGAACCAGGTTTCTGTGTGTGACATGACTGTGTTGTGTTTGTATGTATTGATTCTGGCATCTAAAGAGATATGCAAAACTCACATTGACATAGTTTTACTTCTTCATGTTGACATAAATGAGACAACAAATTAATCATTGTATCATTTATTCTTATTATGATATCCTGCACATAGTGTTGCATGCCCTAACATATAGTTGTGACTGTTAAATACAACTGTTTGTTTTTCTCTGTTTCAGGAATTCCAGTAAGTACCCTGTTATCACTGAGGCTTTAATTCAGAACAAATGTGAGTTGGTCTGGAGGTGCGCAGATACAGCATGGCATGATCCGTGTTGGCTTCGCAACCTTGATATAGACTGCAAAATGAGGTGAGATAAGAGGGAAGGGAGAATATATGCTCCATGAGACAGATCCTGAATCGATCGCACTCCATTTTTCATTCTCTGGCATCCGTCCTGACCGCCTGTATCCTAATAACCAGACGTGCCTTTAAAAAAAATCCAACAGCTGATTCAAATCTTTGTGCCTTCGCACAGAATGCATAGTAAACACTAGTACATGTTCAAGTGTGCATGTGTGCAATCCTCCCTATCGTACTAACAATGCAGCAACACAACAAACTTTTATTGCTGTGGTTGCATCATATTTCTCAACATGAGCAGAACGCCACAGCAATAAAAGAGAAGAGAGTGTAAACATGTATGGTTGCCCCAAACACTTGCACACAATTTTTATGAGCTATTTGTCACATAAAGAGTGTTTATGTATTGCAAACACATTGTTAAAGACAACAATGCAGTATGAGACTTGTTGCCTGCATATTTGGGGGTTTTGCATGTGAACATGTGAACATCAGATTTGATGTGTTTTTTTTTTATGTTTTAATTGTAATCTTTTTTTCTTCAATAAATCCTAACAGGGCACTCCAGGACGAGATGGCTACCCGGTAATTGTCACTCTGGTTATACACTGATCACATCTGCTCTAACCACAGGCACATGCAGCACTTGAGGTCTAACGTAGACTTCAGCTGACAGGCAGTGTTAAGTGTCGTAGTGCACCACCTGCTGGACACAATAGAAATTATTGCTAAAAAAAAAAAAAGAAAAAGAAAATATCCAAACAAGGATTTTGGGTTCAAAGATAACATTCATCAATTGACATAAAGAATTTCATTTATCACTTGCACAAACCTTTTGATGTCGTTTGGGTTGGGTTTTTAACTTTTTGACAAGGCCTGATCTCTTATTTATTTAATCGCCAAGAAGCTTGTCCATTGATTTATGCTTACGTTTTAACTAAAACAGCTCCTGATGGGGTTAGGTGGGGCAAAACAGATCAAGATCATTTTATTCTAAGGTTTATATATGGTATATATAATGGGATCTATGTAATTGTATGCATTTATAATGTATTACAATCCAACTATATGCATAACCTACCTATTAAACATGAACCTCAAACTTCAGAAAGTTACTTTGCAGTCTTACATTGAGAAATGTGATTTTTGGCACATCTTTGCTTGCAGAACCGAGTGTCCGGTGGATATTCACCTGTACTGTTTCAAAACGGTTAAACTTGGATATTCTGGGATCTTTTCACTATTATTGCCCAACTTATTTGGAGTGTGTTGCAGCCATCAAAAGTGAAAACATTTTGAATTTTTACTTTGTACTTTTGTCGGTTAAATAAACGTTCAAGAGAATGAACAAATCACAGATTTTATTGCATTTTACAAAATGTTCTAACTTTTCTTGATTTGGGGCTGTATAGCAATAGCAATTCTCGAATACAGTTATTAACCTCTATGCCTACACAAATCTTACAGAACAGAAAACTATTGTTCTTTCCAATAGTTTTGCTTTTAAAAGAGGCATTAGTTGTATGAAGTCTCCCTGACAGGCCATCGCAATCCAGATGCGATCAGTTGCATGCGTTGGCAGCCTCCACTCCGCATAAAGATCAACTGGGAAATATAGCCCTGTGTGAAGTCTCTCCAAGCATAACAAGAGAGCTGCTCCAAACTGAACCGTGTGCAGGACTGCACCACATGTGGCCCTTACCGGATTTCCAACTGCACTCAGAACCATCAGCACACAAGCCATCCGTTTCTTCTAGCTCACGCAGAATAGACAGACATGCGCAACCCCTGCATGCTCTCTTGTCGCTTGTCCGTTCTGAAAGCGCAAGCACACACTACTAGACCAAGACAGACAGCTCTATTGTCTGTGGTTTCTGGCTGTGTTGCTCCGAATAAAGGCGCACAGACAGAGAATGATCAGAAATCTGTTTATCGTTATATTTGTTTTGTTTTTTGTCTAATTTTACATTGCGTATGCAATGTTATGTCGACACCTTGTTTTGATATCTATTGCATTTAGATACCAAGCTTGTTTTATATTTATCGTGACTTATGCTTTAAAGGTCTTCAATCAGAAAGTGTTCACATTTCATTTAGTTAAGTATGTTTCAAAGGTCAGAGACTCAAGTCAAAGAGCTCTGTGCACAAAACCCTTTCAGCACCTTCAGTGCCGTGGACAGCGACCTCCCGTCCTCTAGTCTGAGCTTACTGAAGCCAGTGATGATGGACTAAATTGTAGAGTTACATATATATATATATATATCCTCATAATTTTTAATCTAAATGTCATTACTCAATCATAACCGGTGATTGATGTTGAACTTCTCCAGTCATTTAGTCAGCTTAAACTCCACCCCTTTTTTTTTTACATTCAACTGCCGGCTCACATAGGATCTGCCAACATCCAATCAACAACTGATTTAATAGAAGTCCCCACCCTAATTTTTTAATTTATAACCCATAATTCATTTCACTCGGATGTACGTCACAATATGGAAGAAATTAACGTAATAGAAAATTAAAATTGAATGCACAAGTTTATGATTGCCCTGAAATAACAATAACAAATTCTATCTCTGTCTTTCTCAGGGTCCATTGGGTATGGATGGTAAAACTGTAAGTACTTCTCTCAGGGTACAGTTTTTAAAACCAGATCATCTTGCATCAGTTTTTAACACAATTGACCCTTTGCCAGCAGTTTGATTGACAGGCGATCTGACCAATCATATCCCTGAATCGGCCATTTTATCCAATAGCAGTCAGGGGAGTTAGTAGATTAACGCTGGTGAACTTGAACTTGAAAAATTGTGTGTACTCACGTGTTTCCGCCCTTGAAACAACATTCCTTCTGATGTCCATTCATGTTTATTTGATACTATAAATGAACTAGTATGAAGAGATGATCGGTTCACGAGTCGATTGAAGGAGCTACAGCGATCTGTCACGACACATTAAAGAGCCACTAATATATGGTATTTCTTGTTTAAACTATTTAAAATGACAATATTTTAAAAATGAAACTGTTTCATATCTGTCGATACATTGTCAAGTGTACACAATGCGTGAGAACATGATGTGTGGCGTGAGAGCGCATGGCTTGTTGCACATAGCAACAGTAACTAAAGGGTCTTTGCGAAGGGTAAACTCCATTTATGTGAAGGAATGCATATTTATTGCTGTATACACTGCTGATTATACTTTCTATTGACAGGGACCTCCGGGACCAAAAGGCAGTCAGGTAGGTTTTTTCATAATTTCAGTCTGAAAGTGATTGTATAAGTGTGTGTTGCCAGTGTGCAATACATCTTAAATTCCTAAGGCAGCAACATCTGGTATAAACCAGTCGCACCTCTTGGATTGTACAGCACAGGTAAACTTCAGCCCATCACCTCATTCATAAGAGTGTGATGTTGGAAAGCATCATTCAGATCATATTCCTCAACTTACTCCAGGGACCAGTTGCACCAGCTGTGTGTAAGTTAAAGTTGTGCCACAAATGGGTACTAAGTTACAATTTATTCACTACTAAATAATAAACTTAGAAATGTATCCCCACTTATAAAATAATTTATTTATTCCTCATTCATTTTGGATACAGTTCCCAAAATTGAATTTAAGATTTTATTTTGAGGGTCCCCCTTTAGTCATTCTGTTGACTATAGTAATGTTGCACCTGCATGTCAGCTAACTCTCATTAGAGTATTATATTAGTAGACTGTCCGATTAATATATGCGAACATTTTATTGTAATGACATTATACTGTAAGACATTCTACTGAGCGTAAGTAACTTTGCAAGTACAAGTCAATTTATTGTACTAACCCTAACCCCAGCCCTAAAAGTCGATTAATACTTAACTAATACTCTAATAAGAGCCAGTTGACATGTAGGTTCTTATAGTCAACAGAATTAAAGTCTAACCAAAATTGATTACTTATTTAAACACACTAATTATCGTATTTCATGATTATACATTGTATTTCAAAGATGTAGTCTATTACCATAACTAAATACATCAGCCAGAACGAGATAAACTGAAATTCATGGCTTTTTTTAAACACTTCTTCTCAACTACAAATTTGAAGGCTGCTTATCGGATCAGTTACATTACAGAGGACTTACCTACTAGCTTTCTGGCTTGGTACAACTAAAATTACTAGTACTAGTAGTACTAGTAGTAAATAACTAGTAGTTACCAAGAACCCAATTGTGGACTTTACTTAACAAATTTCAAAAGACTTTACGAATGGCTGGTGCAACCATACCCAGGTCTCTGGTCTTCCTCTTTATACTCATACAGTATATGTGTTTACATGGGGGAGGCCAAGCAGGGCCTCAATGTCACTGTTGTGGGAGAAATGAAGTGCCCAAATGCCTCTTTTAAAACCCATTGGAAGGGTAAACATTGGAGCAATTAATTGCTCAGAACTGCACACAAGTAGGGTGAAGCACATCAGCGAAACACCAACAGCTTTCGCCTATTACGTCCAAGTTTAGAGTCACTGGCTTCAAATCACACTCAAGAGGATGGATGTTTTCTTGCTAAAAGCAGAAGGGCACTTTAGTCAAGTGTTTACTTAAAGGACCATTGAAGATTAAAGAAAAGAGAGGCGTGTTTTTGACTGGGCACACATGAACAAGAGGGTCTGCATAAACGACTTTACGTAATAGAAGAGATTCCAACATCTCAACCTTATGTAAATGTTCTCCTTGTGAAGTCAGTATCATCTAATGTAGCTTCTCCATCACAGTCACAGCATCAGAGGATGAAGTCAAGCGAATTATCAAGTGCTGTCATTGTCGGGTCCAACAATAACAACCTCCAATCCAGTCCATATTTTACAGCATATCCTGGCATATAATGGTAAAACTCCTGATCAAAGCGGACAAAAACTCTCCCAAGATTCCTGCTGTACCATTTTGTAACTGCCCACAAATTCATGTTTTGAGCTCAAGTTAACATTAAGCGCACTTGAGACGAGAGTCTCATTTTTAACATACTTTGAACAATACCACGACACCACTGCACTGCTTTCTGAGATGAAGCTCATACTTATTAAACAGCACACAAAATTACAGCGTTCGAGGAGCCATAGTGAACACAATACCACAGAGAACGATGAAACTGTGATAATCAGAATGTGTCTTGTTTTCTTTGTGGTCTTAAGTTTCCTTCACGGACCACTGAGCAGAATAAAACCAGAATAATACCATCCATTCCCGCAAACCAGCCATCCACTCATGGAATAAAAGCTCTTATGTAAAATAAAATGCAGGAATCTTTGCTGTCATCAGGAAAGGAATGTCATTACATTGTTTTATCGTTGCTTTTCTAAATCCTTCTCTTCATATTTTGGGATAAATGATTGTTTTTCATTTAGTCAGTAGTTCATTCAAACATAGATGCAACCACTAAAACATCTGCCAGTCATTTCTGAAGGTGTAAGTGGTGCGACTTGTGGTTTGAGATAGAAATAGCCTGCATTGTTGAGAACGATTTCTAATCTGTCACTTTGAATCTTTCTCTTCTTCTGCCAGGGAATGCCAGGACCAAAGGGAGATAAGGTATATTCACCCCACAACACATTCCAACATGATACATTCACAATTCATGGAGCCATCAAGGCATAACAATGATAGCTTTGCTCTAACTGAAGCATTTTGAGCCTGTTACCCAATGCAATTCATAAGTAAGTGTTAAGAGTTGCTCTCTCCACAGGGTGACCAGGGAGACGTTGGGCCCAGGGTGAGTGTCGCATCTCATTTTTTTGCTCAGTTTCATCAGAAGTGTGAGTTTACGGAGGTTGCACTGATCTGAGGATGCCTCTGGACCTGGAAGCCAATCTAAGCCTGTTTTCGTTGAGATGGTTGCTAACAGTTTTACATTCTGATGTTGATAGAAGTTAGATCTTTATCTGTTAAACTAATTCAAATTACACCCTCAATGTGGTATCAATCACTGTTCATCTGCCTCCACCAAGCCTGTTTTCACCTCATCCACAAGGAAAAAAGACATGAGCCTTGACAAATCAGGAATCCGTCAGGGAAGATCGTACCACTTTTCTATCTATATCTACGCAAGCTATCATTTAAATCATTTGGCACCCCGTGCTTCTTTTCCACCATACCTCATGACCATTCAGCATAATTAGAAACATGCGCTTTGGCTGCTCTCTTTCTTTATGTTAAGAACATGTGTTGTATGCACTACATTGTTTTGGCTTTACAGCATCACAGTCTGACAGTAGAAAAATGAACCAAATCATTTGGAGTGGTGACATGAGAAGTCAGGAAAAGGAAAACAGCATCTCCCATGGGCAGTGTAGCCTTTTTTTTCTGTGGATGTAAGAGTCAAATTAGCGCTTTTTCAACTCCAGTTAAGTAGGAGTATGACCCCTCGGAATCCATTAAAGCTCTCATGGGACGAGGACCCCTTGACCTGGAAGTCGATTAAAGACGTGTTTCCTTCCAGATGGCAAGACTTGGGGTTTGTAGTGCAGGTGGATAGTTGACCTTATGCTTACTCTTGACATGTGACTTTTGCCCTTTGCCCAGACACAGAAGAAGCAGATCAGACTCACAAAGTAGTCTTTGTGTCCCCGGAGGTAGCGGAGAAGAAGGTTCTGCAGTCGTATGTTGAGTTGTGGACCGTTCAGAATTGAACTGAGAATACTGTTTAAATTCCAGTTCAGTTCTTGAGTGATGCAGAAGAAAGAGTCTGAGAAACTTTGAATGTTCACTTGACAAAGACTTATTTGCAGGGTTGGGGAGTAACGAAATACAAGTAACTTAGTTACGCATTTAAAATACAAATTTTGAGTAACTGTGTTTCATTACAGTTACATTTTAAATGGGTGGTAATCAGATTACAGTTACATCTGAAAAGTGTTTTAGATTACCAAAGTGATTACTTTGAATTTTAATGTCATTTAAACAGCAATTGGTGATTCTCTGACTCTGACAGTCTGAAAAAGCGGGGTTAAGTTTCATGTTTTCATGTTTTGGGATAGTTTTTTGTGAGTCATTTTATAATTCACTCATCACTGCAACTTTTTCTCAAAATTAGTTTTCTTTCCCCTCACAATTGTGAGTTTGCACTTCACAATTCTGACTTCTTTTTCTCAGAATTGCAAGATTTAAACTCACAATTGCAAGTTATAAAGTCAGAATTGGGAGATATAAACTTGCAGTTTATATCTCATAATCCTGACTTTATAACTCACTATTGCAACTTTATATCATGCAATTCTGAGGGAAAAAGTCAGAATTGTGAGATAAAAACTTGCAATGACCTTTTTTGTGTTTGTTTCACTCTTATTAGTATTCCAAAGTATTCTAAAGTATTTAGATTAAGTTACTAAACTTGAGTAATGTAACGAAATACGTTACAAATGACTTTTTAAAGCATGTATTTTGTAATCTGTAGTGAAATACATTTTAAAAGTAACCCACCCAGCCCTGCTTATTTGAAAGATTTGGGAAAACGTCTGAACAGTCTTGAAGTTTGAAGGGTTATAGGCGAGGCCTTGCTTAAATATAGATGATCAAGATCATAGCATATACTTGCCATCCAGAAAATCCCGAAAAACAAGCTAACAACCAGCCAAGCAACAAACAATAAACTACTTCGAAACTGCATAGCAATATCTCAGAAACAATGGAAATCATCTTCATCTTCAATCATGGTGGAAAGTTGTGCACCTGTTTTCTGCTGACAATGCAGAAATCTAGTTTAGGCATGCTGTGGTTGTTCTCTACACCATTTCAGTACAGTTCCTGCAGAGTGTGTTTTAATACACAAAAAGCCTTTGACAATCCGTGAGAAAGGAAAGTCATGGAAAAAGGTTTCTCCAGGGAAAAAGTAGCCTTTCTTCATGAATCTGTTGCAGACCTATCTAACCGCAACCCTAAACATAAACCTCATCACCATGTGCACCCATTGAAAGTTAATCATTTCCAGAAGGTGTATGGGCTTGGTTTCTTAAAACAGAAGAATAGCCAGAATAACTCTCACAAGATTCAATTTCAAGTCGAAGCTCAGTAATACAATGTGAGATGTCATCGCCCTCCATTATATGTATCCTAACAGTGTCATTCTCCGAATCATCTCCTCTTTCCCCCTCACGTAATTTCCTGCCTCCGTTTTCTTCTTTATGACCTCTGACCTCCCAGGGACCACCGGCCTACGCTGCCTCTGCAGGCCTGCTCAGTAATCAGATTCTCACGGTTAAGGTTTGTCCCTCTCAGCCTATCATCCCTGCATCTCCTCACACATGTGGCTGTCCATGTTCACAAACATCTGTGCCTTCATAGCTTACTCTATTTTGCTATTCTTTTCCCCACTTCTCCTTTGTTCCCACAACCCCTTATGCTGAGGGAAGACTGTGCAGGCTGAATATCTGTTTCTCCAGCTGTGCTTACTGGCATCCCTGCTTTGTTTCTTATGCAGTCTGTCCATCTTTCTCATTTTCCGTCCTCTGCCGTCAGATGGTCTTCCCTCGCTATGAGCATGGCTTTCTCTCGTCTACAGCTGACCATCATGCATTTCACAGGCACCTTCTAAAGGTAGAGCCAGACTTGTGCAGGCCTTGCTGCTTTTCTCATTTTCTTCATTTCTTCTGTGTGTCCTTGGCCTCAATTAGCTCATCTGGCAGTTTACAATGTTGTGTTGCATTCCTGTTTTGAATTTCAGAGAGAGGGTAATTGTTGTGTTTATTGACAATAGTGACGAAAACATGTTTGCTAGACCACAGCAAATAATCATGCCAAAATAGCTTTTTTTCCCCTTGTTAGCAGCAGAAGTGACTTGCATTATCTTAGTTGAACAAGACATTTCTTTATAAGCCGCGCTTCCACCGCAGGAACTTTACCCAGGAACTAGGGACTTTGGGGTGGTACTCGTGTGTTTCGAAATGAAGTTCCTGCTTACAAGGTAGTACTTTTTCAAAGTTCAGGAACTTTGGGGTGGGACGTGGGCACTGAATTTGTTGAGTTCACACAGGATTTTGATTGGATGACTCCACGCAACATTTTATTTCGACAGAGTGTTTGCTATTCAAATCAAAAGAATACGACCAATGACGAGGTTCAGGCTTTATTAAGCTTATACGGTCCATGCAATATCTTCACAGCATTTTAGGCCATGATGGAAACACAGACAGCAACAGGTCTGGGGTGAAAAAAGTTCCTGGGACAAATTGTTCCGGATAATTTCAGTGGAAACGCGGCTATAGATAGCTCTTTGAAGCTTTGGCCCCAGAAGCATTTTACATCTGAATACAGAAACCAAACTTTCGGTTTCAGTACATCAGTGCTTATAGGACATGAAGTGAATATGCAACATGATTAGTATGCAGGAAAAGTAAAAACCTATAAGACAAAAAACCCCTTAAGACAATGGAGATCAGAAGCAACAATTCTACTTTTTCAATAATATTGTTCTCTCTTTGTCTGTAGGGTGATCAAGGGCAGGCTGGGCCCCCAGGTCCTCCAGGACCTCCAGGAACACCTGGTCCCCGAGGGCCTCCAGGAAACACAGGCAGAGATGGGCCACAGGGCCACCCAGGAGAGCCGGTGAGACACTCGTTTTCACTCATCTCACATGGTCTTTTGTGCCTGCGTCTTTACTGAGCTCACTCATTCTACAGCTGTTGTGACTCATATATGAGTCACACTGGGCTGACGACCCTTCTCAGAAGACCAGGTGCAGCTTCTCACCGAGCTCAATCCTGTACTCAGTGTTGGGTTCAAACATACTGCATTTCCTTCTACACTTACATTCTTGGCAGATGCTCCCAAATCAAAGTCACTTTGTGTAAAAGATGTATATATTGCGCAGGACAGGTAACTGTAGAATACAATTCAAGTGCAAGAGTCGCATAAATGCTGCACACCAAGCCAATGGTAGACCATCAGTCAGTGTTGGGCCATCGTTGAGCGGCTATTGGCCCAGTGTTTGTGGTGGCTTTCACACTGTTGCCACTAATCCTCATCTTTGGAAAAGTGCTGTGTAAATATAAGGTATTATTTTTTTTTCTGAGATGTGGGACAAGTATAACTTAGGGTTAGGGGTTTATTCAAATGTTTAACAAGAAGTTTGAGCGATATTAATAGTGATGCTTGTTTTCAGAATACAGAATAGTAGTTGTTTGACTTTCCATCTTTATAAATCATCAGGGTCCTGGGAAGATGTTTTAAATTGGGGGTTGGGGGGGGGGGGGTAAGAAACAATATCGAGTCTATAAAACACATCAAAAGTGCACAAAAAGTGTATCAGTGAGAATACTCGTTTCAACAGCACACACATCACAATACTGCGTGCAATATAATGCAAAACAGGAAAGGACATACGCCTTTACATAAAAGGGTTACTTATACAATAAAACAGCCTGCACAATGACAGAAAATAAAAATGAATACAAAAAACCTGCCTGATTTTACACAACACTGAAGGTGCACAAATTCTTTCTATGCACAGTTACGGTCACAACATGATTTAAAAAAACTAAATTCGACATATACATAACAATTTTTTAAATAGCCAACTTAAACTACTAAAAAGTAAAATAGTAATAAAAAACTACTAAATAGTACAAATTTGTGGTGCAATTACAATCCTGTGACAACAGGGGGTGCACAGTAACGCGTTATAAAACAGTCTGTAAGGTACTTGGCGATTGATATGCAGCTCTAGACTATGTAACTCTGGTTTCTGCATTTGTGGTAGATGCCCTGTTTTCCTCATCCACTTTATCCCAACATATGTTATGCACTTTGTTTCCTTTTCAGACTACCATCTAAACCAAACAAAGAATAGTGCAGTGATGAAGGGCAAAAATTCTCACCCTGCTCTCTGCCTCATATTGGGAGCAGATGTTCATGGGTCAAGAAGCTCAAAGGCCATTTCCTGTTATTGTATCTCAAATTGTGTTTATAAATGCCTAAGTGAAACCACCTCATTAGGCCTGATGCCATGCTTTGTCCTTCTCAGAAGTGACTTCGTGCTGCGGCACATATCAGGTGTCTGTAGGAATACGTCTTACAAATTCATCTTATTGTAGCCAGGTGTTGTGCGATATTAACTTTGATTCCCTTACAGGATGTCTGTCAGAAATGTCTAAAATAGATGTTTAAATGGCCGCTTTGACGGTTGTTTTGGTGTGTTCCAAAACGACACTTATTGACTGAATAACAATCTGTGTTTTGAGAGAGAATCTGCTGCTGTTTCTATTGAAACATTTGGATCATTTTCACTTTTTTCTTCACAGTATATGATTGAAAGTGATTTAAAGTGGTTATTCTGTTATTGTCATGAGAATACCTTGTTCTGTCTGCTTAATTAGTTACTTCATTCACCTGTGGTAACTTGTTAGCGCCCTCATTTGTTCTAGTATATATACTCCCTGTGTCTTTCAGTTCCTTGTCCGTTCTTGTCATGTTTTACGTGGTTGTGTTCTCCCTTATCTGGATTTTGTTTATTAAATACTAGTAACTAGGACTGTTCCTGTTGTGCGCTTCATTCAACGCACACGTTCCCTGACATTTATACATCTAAAGAGGCCTGACATCTAGTGGACAGTCAACAGGACAGACCTATGCTTGTTCCTTTAAATATGACTCATTCCTTGTGTTTGCTTTCTAAATAACAGGGGCCTCCAGGAAAAGATGGAAATGAGGTACAACTTTATACATATTTTTGTTTACTTTTTATCCAAACTCATTTTTAATCTTGAATTCAAAATAGTGATATCGACTTGTAATATCTTAATTATATAGTGGCCTTTGTAATATAAATGATATTTTTTTCCCTAACAGGGACCCAGAGGGCCACCTGGCATGCAGGTAATTTGCCTGTGTGCGTCTACAAACATATGAATGTCCCTAAAGTGTTTGGACACTTCAGCCACAATTGTCATAAATGTTGCTTTATTATCAAAATAATCAACCCCACAAAATAGCAAACCATTGGTATTTATTTTGAAGATAGCACAATTATATGGTTAAAACAGAGCATGCACAAAGTTTCTTACATACATACAAAATGTAAGTTGATGTGTGTATATATATATACTATTCAAAAATAAGAAAAATGTGTTTGGACCCTGTCAAACATTAGTGGAACATATGGGGAACTGACTCAATACATCCATTAATATGACACAAAATCAATTTCAGTCGTTTTCTCATTAAGGGTACAGATGGTGTCAACGGAATGCCTGGACCACAGGGCCCTTTAGGACCAAAGGTTAGATTTTCACCCCCTCCAACATTTTTTTTTTCTTTTCTCATATACACAAAGACAACCATACCTTCATGTAGGTGTTGTTTTTGCATACAGGGGGATCAGGGTGCTCCAGGTACTGAGGGGAAAAAAGGGATTGATGGATCTCCTGGCATGAAGGTGAGCTGTCTGTTGTGAAGATGGTAATTGTAAAAGTAGATGGAGTTGGTCTGTTTGTGATATAGTTGCATTCGGGTCAGAAGATACTAAAATAATAGTTCTCATGATCCTCTTCCTTAGGGTGAAAAGGGAGATGTTGGGGATCCAGGACCCCAGGTGAGTATTTATTAAAGTATTTGCCCCCATTACATATTTCTGTTCTCTTTGACCGTTAGATGCTTGACAGTCATTTCCATCGGTCTCTCTCAGGGTTTGCCTGGAGAGAAAGGAGCTGCTGACCTCATAGAAAATGCTGATCTGGCGGCTAGACTCAAAGCACTGCAGGTACGTGTTAATCAGAAAAAGTCAAATCCTATGTGAAGACCCCCCTGTTACCTCCAGCTTTTTGTATTAATATTTTTTTCTTACCAACAGGGGCCTCCAGGACCTCCTGGACAGCAAGGGCCAAAAGTGAGTGATCCATTTTCATTGAATTGCATTGTCATACAGAGGTTTCCATTGCTGGAACATAACTTTCATCTCAAATATTATATAAATATATATATACTATATATGTTTTATCAGGGAGAAATGGGCTTACATGGTGCACCAGGACCTGAAGGAAAGCAGGTTAGTTCATACACAGTCTGATTATACTTAAATCAGGTGCACACTGTACGATTTATGATAGTCCTTTACAACTGCTGCGAAAATAATCTCAAGCATTCATTTTGATCATGGCTGCTCTTGAAAAGAAAACTGGGTAAAAACCAATTGCGTCATCAGGTTCGGCGCTCCTATTGGTTTTTGATTCGATGGTTTGTGGTTGAAGTCACACTACAGCAGAGGTCCCCAACCCCCGGGCCGCGGACCGGTACCGGTCCGTGGGTCATTTGGTACCGGGCCGCACAGAAAGAATAAATAACTTCTTTTTTCTTTTTTTTAATGACTTATGTAATTAGTATGAAATGTCTATTTCTCTCTGGCGCGTTCACTACTGCGAAGATCGCGTCCGCGCATCTCAACTTCAAATTCTCTCCGTTACATCCGTCTATGACTCACTCTTGGCGCATAGCAACGCTTGTTTAGGTCACGTGATACGTTACCGCTAAAAATAAACACACAATCTAGCAAAATGAGTAAAAAACAAACGTCTCTGGAAAGCTTCTTTGCGAAGGGAAAACGGCCCAGTGAGGATACAGAAGAAAAGCCTTCGTTTTCCAAGAAAAAGAAAGCTGCATTTAACAGACAATACCAGGAGTCCTACTTGAAATATGGATTTATCGCAACAGGTGATTTACACGCACCAAGCCCGCTCTGCATAATATGTGGCAACCAGCTCTCTAATGAGGCAATGAAGCCTTCAAAATTGCTTCGCCACTTGGAGACCAAGCACCCCGCATTAAAAGACAAGCAAAGAAAAAAGTGTGAACAAGAAGGCCAGAAGCAATTACTGAGGGCCACCACATCAATAAATGCGAGTGCACTGAGAGCATCATACTTGGTGGCTAACTGTATTGCTAAGGCTAAGAAGGCATTCACTATTGGTGAAGAATTGATCCTTCCCGCCACAAAAGACTCGATTGTTTTCGCACCGTCACTCGGTGCATTGACGAAATAGCAGAGGACATTGAAACACAATTGTTGGAGAGGATAAATACATCACCGTGGTATGCACTTCAGGTTGACGAGTCTACAGATATTGACAACAAGGCAATACTACTTGTTTATGTGCAATATCTTTATCAGGATATGTTATGTGCACTATCGCTGCCAACCAAAACCACAGCCGTAGAACTATTCAAGTCGCTGGATGACTATATACAGTTGTGTTCAAAATTATTCAACCCCCCAATGCTGTAAATGGTTTTAGAGAATTTAGAGTACATTTGTAATTGAATTCAGAATGAAATCCTACAAGGACTTCTTAAAGAAGCATATGCAACTAAAATGACATCAATTGGTTTTGTAATACAGTAGTAAATGTTTCTTTTGTGAATTCTTCATTGACACAATTATTCAACCCCTTAAAGACTACCACTCTGAAGAACAGAGGTCCATTGAAGTGTTTTCAATCAGGTATTGAAAGCACCTGTGGATGTCAGGGAGCAGCAATAAAGCCTAATAAGCACCAATTAGGCAGCTTTAAAATGACTGTGATACTCAGCTCCTTCTAGACATTTACTGGTGTGGTTACAAACATGGTGAAGTCAAGAGAATGGTCCAGGAAGACAAGAGAAGAGGTGATTACTCTTCACAGGAAGGGCAATGGCTATAAGAAGATTGCAAAGATGTTAAACATACCAAGAGACACCATAGGAAGCATCATTCGCAAATTCAAGGCAAAGGGCACTGTTGAAACGCTACCTGGTCGTGGCAGAAAGAAGATGCTGACTTCGACTGCTGTGCGCTACCTGAAGCGTAGAGTGGAGAAAAGTCCCCGTGTGACTGCTGAGGAACTGAGAAAAGATTTGTCAGATGTAGGTACTGAAGTTTCTGCTCAGACAATACGGCGCACCCTGCGTAATGAAGGCCTCCATGCCAGAACTCCCAGGCGCACCCCCTTGCTGTCTCCAAAGAATAAGAAGAGTCGACTGCAGTATGCCAAAAGTCATGTGGACAAACCACAGAAGTTTTGGGATAGTGTTCTGTGGACTGATGAAACAAAATTAGAACTGTTTGGGCCCATGGATCAACGCTATGTTTGGAGGAGGAAGAACAAGGCCTATGAAGAAAAGAACACCTTGCCTACTGTGAAGCATGGCGGGGGGTCAATCATGCTTTGGGGCTGTTTTGCTTCTGCAGGTACTGGGAAGCTTCAGCGTGTGCAAGGTACCATGAATTCTCTTCAGTACCAGGAGATATTGGAGGACAATGTGATGCAGTCCGTCACAAACCTGAGGCTTGGGAGACGTTGGACCTTTCAACAGGACAATGATCCCAAGCATACCTCCAAGTCCACTAGAGCATGGTTGCAGATTAAAGGCTGGAACATTTTGAAATGGCCATCGCAGTCACCAGACTTAAATCCGATTGAGAACCTCTGGTGGGACTTAAAGAAAGCAGTTGCAGTGCGCAAGCCTAAGAATGTGACTGAACTGGAGGCTTTTGCCCATGATGAATGGGCGAAGATACCCGTAGCTCGCTGCAAGACACTTGTGTCAAGCTATGCTTCACGTTTAAAAGTGTTATAACTGTAAAAGGATGTTGTACTAAGTATTAAGATTGAATGTCACTTGGGGGTTGAATAAAACTGATAATGATGTGAGCAGAGAAAAGACATTTGTGGTTATTTCATTATAAATGTTATGTTATATTTGTCTGACCTACACGTGCCTCTTTGATTTAATTGTAAGCAGGATGACTGAATGATCAAAATCAATGTCAAACCGGCCAAAACAATCAATTTCAGTGGGGGTTGAATCATTTTGAACACAACTGTATCAGGAAAACTGAAATGGTCATTTTGTGTTGGCATATGCACAGACGGAGCTGCTGCCATGACTGGACGGCTGTCTGGTTTAACTGCTCGGATTAAAGAGGTTGCAACTGAATGTGAGTCTACGCATTGTGTAATTCACAGGGAAATGCTGGCTAGCCGAAAAATGCCACCGGAACTTAACAGTGTATTGAATTATGTTGTTTAAGTTATTAACCACATCAAAGCACACGCCCTTAACTCGCGTCTTTTCGAGCAGCTTTGTGAGGAGACGGACGCGGAGCACAGACGCCTTCTTTTATACACAGAAATAAGATGGTTATCCCGAGGGAGATCGCTGGCCAGAGTGTTTGAATTACGAGAGCCGCTGCAGAGATTTCTCTGAGAAAAAAAAGTCACCGCTGGCAGCACATTTTAGTAACGAGGAATGGGTCGCAAAACTCGCTTACTTATGCGACATATTCAGCCTGCTCAATGAACTCAATCTGTCACTTCAGTGGAAAATGACAACAGTCTTCAAGTTGGCTGATAAAGTAGCTGCATTTAAAGCCAAACTGGATTTGTGGGGACGTCGCGTGAACTGAGGTATATTTGACGTTTCCGACATTAGCGGGGATTTTGGAAGAGACTGAGCCCGAGCCTTCATTCTCCAAGCTGGTGCACGATCACCTGTCTTTGCTTTTAAAAGAGTTTGAGCGCTACTTCCCAACCACAAAAGACCCACGAACTGCCAAGGAATGGATTCGCAACCCATTTGTCAACAAACCAGGTGAATCCAGTATGTCTGTGCAAGAAGAAAATCAACTGCTGGAGATCGCAAATGACGGCGGCCTTAAAAGTATGTTTGAGACAACAACTCTGCCGGTGTTCTGGATAAAAGTCATGACAGAATACCCTGAGATCGCCACAACAGCACTGAAAAGCCTGTTGCCATTTCCGACATCCTATCTGTGTGAAGCGGGGTTTTCCGCAGTGACAGCAACCAAAACAAAACTACGGAGTAGACTGGACATTAGCAACACACTTCGGGTGTCCTTGTCTCCCATTAGCCCAAGATGGGACCGTCTCGTTACAGAGAAACAGGCTCAGGGCTCCCACTGATTTTTATAATTTTATAATTGTTTTTGTGGTGTATCTTATTTTGAAGGCATATTTTACGTTGCCATAGCGACCAGAGAGCGTTAGGGGGCAGAGAGAATGTTACTCATGTTATGTTGTTGGCGCGATGTTACGAGGACGCTGCTAATAAAGTTGCGAGTAAGCCTACACATTGGATTCACATTATAATATTTATAGAATACCCCAGTTTTTATGCTGGTCGTATCATTTTATTTTGTTGTTTTTATCCGCCACACCTTAAAGGCCGGTCCGTGAAAATATTGTCTGATATTAAACCGGTCCGTGGCGCAAAAAAGGTTGGGGACCGCTGCACTACAGGACTGTGTGTCAAATCTTCTGACGCTGCCAGAATTTCATCTGAGGTAAAACTTCACCACAACGGCCATTAATCGGCTGTCAGTGAACATGTGAAATTAATGATCAAAGACTTCAGATTTTGGTATCTTTGAGGATTCACAAAGTTGTCTCAGACAGCCAAACCGTGGCTAATATCATACAGTGTGAATCTGGCTTTAGTCAAACAAGTATACTGCATTATAAAGTGTGACGTCTCATCCAGGGCCATAAGGGAGAGAGAGGGGATACAGGAGAGCCTGGAGCAACAGGAGCAAAAGGGGAAAAGGGGGATATTGGGCAAACAGGGCCTTCAGTGAGTATTTACAATATATATAGCATGTGATGTTTGCAAGGAATATGCAATGATTTTGTTATTGTATCATGATGTTTTAGGGGGCAGCTGGGCAAAAAGGAGATAAAGGAAACTCTAGGCTTGAGGACAATTTGGTGAGTTTAATACACACTCTACAGTACTGTGCAAAAGTTTTAGGCAGGTGTGAAAAAATGCTGTAAAGTAAGAATGCTTTCAAAAATAGACATGTTAATAGTTTATATTTATCAATTAACAAAATGCAAAGTGAGTGAACAGAAGAAAAATCTACATCAAATCAATATTTGGTGTGACCACCCTTTGCCTTCAAAACAGCATCAATTCTTCTAGGTACACTTGCACACAGTTTTTGAAGGAACTCGGCAGGTAGGTTGGCCCAAACATCTTGGAGAACTAACCACAGTTCCTCTGTGGATTTAGGCAGCCTCAGTTGCTTCTCTCTCTTCATGTAATCCCAGACAGACTCGATGATGTTGAGATCAGGGCTCTGTGGGGGCCATACCATCACTTCCAGGACTCCTTGTTCTTCTTTACACTGAAGATAGTTCTTAATGACTTTCGCTGTATGTTTGGGGTCGTTGTCATGCTGCAGAATAAATTTGGGGCCAATCAGATGCCTCCCTGATGGTATTGCATGATGGATAAGTATCTGCCTGTACTTCTCAGCATTGAGGATACCATTAATTCTGACCAAATCCCCAACTCCATTTGCAGAAATGCAGCCCCAAACTTGCAAGGAACCTCCACCATGCTTCACTGTTGCCTGCAGACACTCATTCGTGTACCGCTCTCCAGCCCTTCGGCGAACAAACTGCCTTCTGCTACAGCCAAATATTTCAAATTTTGACTCATCAGTCCAGAGCACCTGCTGCCATTTTTCTGCACCCCAGTTCCTGTGTTTTCGTGCATAGTTGAGTAGCTTGGCCTTGTTTCCACGTCGGAGGTATGGCTTTTTGGCCGCAAGTCTTCCATGAAGGCCACTTCTGACCAGACTTCTCCGGACAGTTGATGGGTGTACCAGGGTCCCACTGTTTTCTGCCAATTGTGAGCTAATGGCACTGCTCGACATCTTCCGATTGCGAAGGGAAGTAAGCATGATGTGTCTTTCATCTGCTGCAGTAAGTTTCCTTGGCCGACCACTGCGTCTACGGTCCTCAACGTTGCCTGTTTCTTTGTGCTTCTTCAAAAGAGCTTGGACAGCACATCTGGAAACCCCTGTCTGCCTTGAAATTTCTGCCTGGGAGAGACCTTGCTGATGCAGTATAACTACCTTGTGTCTTGTTGCTGTGCTCAGTCTTGCCATGGTGTATGACTTTTGACAGTAAACTGTCTTCAGCAACCTCACCTTGTTAGCTGAGTTTGGCTGTTCCTCACCCAGTTTTATTCCTCCTACACAGCTGTTTCTGTTTCAGTTAATGATTGTGTTTCAACCTACATATTGAATTGATGATCATTAGCACCTGTTTGGTATAATTGTTTAATCATACACCTAACTATATGCCTACAAAATCCCTGACTTTGTGCAAGTGTACCTTGAAGAATTGATGCTGTTTTGAAGGTAAAGGGTGGTCACACCAAATATGGATTTGATTTAGATTTTTCTTCTGTTCACTCACTTTGCATTTTGTTAATTGATAAATATAATCTATTACCAAGTTTATTTTTGAAAGCATTCTTACTTTACAGCATTTTTTCACACCTGCCTAAAACTTTTGCACAGTACTGTACATATTACAATATGAAGAACCTAATCCAGATGTATCTTAACTGGACTGATCTTGATAACTCTCTTGTAGGACCAGATTATCCATTTGCCTGGCCCACCAGGGCCTCCTGGACCCCCTGGGCCTGCCGTAAGGAATATAGTTTACTGCTAGTTCAGAAGCTTTTTGTTAAGGAAAGCTAACCATTTTTCTCTTCCAGGGATATCATGGATTGCCTGGAATCAAGGTGAGACTGAAGTACTGTTGAAAAGGAATGACCATTTCTAGTGGATTTTGTGGTCATGGGAAATGAAATGTTTAACATTAATGTAACACAGGGAGAGCCTGGTGAGGCAGTTAAAGGAGAAAAGGGGGATGTTGGAGAGAGAGGTCCATCTGGGCAACGGGTAAGTTCTGTTTCGAAACCAATATGCAGAAACCACTCCAAGACTTGTGTAGATGTGAAATTATTGGACGGATACGATTCTGTTTTTGCATAGGGTCTTCAAGGCTTTCCGGGGTCTAATGGCTTGGTAGGCCTGCCAGGTGCCAAAGGTGAAAAGGTCAGTGTTTTGGACACCTTAAAAAGACGAGACAAAAAAAAAAGTCTAAAACTACTACAAACAATGCTAATTTCTCTCATTGTGGCTTGTTTTCAAGGGAAAACAAGGTGAACCAGGATTAGATGTAAGTGATTATTGTGCTATCTTTTATACTCTTAAATATATTAAGTCATTTCTTATTGAACATGGCTCTCCTGTGACAGGGCTTCCCAGGGCTTCAAGGAGAAAAGGGGGACAGAGGAGACAGGGGAGAGAAGGTTAGAGAAGCGAACACTTTGTTATAAATAACTACTGTTTGTATGTGGGTAATGCTCTGTCTATATGGTATATTGTCATCTGACAAGCAACAATCGTGTGCTTTATTCAAGATAATTACCTTTTTTTTTTTTTGTTGCCACACCTCTCCTCTGTGCCCTTCTTCATGTCTCCATGTAGGGTGAGAGAGGCTCGATAGGAAAGAAAGGTCTGAAAGGACAGAAGGGAGAGCAGGGACCTCCAGGTCTTGATCAGCCTTGTCCTGTGGTATGTCATGAAACCCTGTGTATGGTGTGTGTGTAAAAATGCAATGTTCTTTTCTGTCCCTTTTATGCAAGTGAATGGGAAATTCAGCTCGGTGTGCATGAGTTTATAACAGTTAGGATTTGACATGAATGGGTTTCACTGACAGGACACCAGAGTGGTTAGAGAACATGGTGGGGCTCCGTCAGATGCCCCCCTGCCCTTTGGTACAGTATTTTTATCTTGTATTTGTCGACATCATTTGATGTTTCCATCCTGGTGCTGTGGGTTCCCCTGTCCACAACCATGAGATCTGATTCAGATGGCTTGGCATAGACCAGAGCTTCTTCATCACTACTTCATCAAGTGTTCTGATCTCTAACTTTGCGTCGCAAAGTTTTGCCCCATACACAATTGAATTCTATCCAGGGACAAAACGGCACATTTTCAAAATCGACAACTGTGTGTGGAGTATTTGAACATCTAGTTGGTGCCAAGGAAGCATCTTTTGAACCAGACACCGATTGTGGATATTCTCAAAATTAACTTAACAGTGGTTGAATTAACACTTTGTTCTAAATATTAAAGCTAAAATAAAATCAAGATAAATTGGATTGAACAACCTCAGTTACTGACCAGCGGGTTCATGGACAGCTAGTTGACGATCCCGGATTCTATCTCCAGCGTAAGTGTTCAGATCAGATCTATGCCTTGCCGTAAGAGAATATAGATCACATGAGAGAAATAACTGCACACACTTGTGTTTATGATGTTGTCCCTCTGAGCTGTGGTGATGATGTGTTTCACATTTTCTGCCAAAGTTGTTTCTCTGTGGGTTAGTGTGCTTTGTAGTCTCACATGGTGGCAGGCTGCATACGCCATTTCCCCATTCCTTCCCGCCCCATCAGTAAGAACTCCTAAACAACTCATTAATCGTCTTCTCTTCTTTATTGACAGGGGCGAGATGGACTGCCCATACCAGGATGCTGGCATAAGGTATAATTATGTATGTCATGTGTGGAAACCTGCTAGTTTTCCCAACATCTTTGCCATAATAAGGACATTGCGTTATGACTGCTTCTTGTGTGTCTCCTAACAGTTTTTTTTCCTATTGCTCTCTTACAGTAATGACTAACCTGGAGCATGGAATTTGTACATATTGATATATATTTTGCAAGTAACATTTTGCTTTTTTCTTCCAATTTTTTGGTAATCTCTTATTTAATAAATTGGATTTTCATACAGGAGCCCCTGCGAAAATAATGTCTGTATTGCTGCATTAACAAAAGAGGGGGGTCTCCACTGCCACAATAACGTGTAGAAAAGCAATGAAGAGTATCATAGGCGCTGATATTGAGGAGACATGAACTCAATGCTTGTGGATGCACAGAGAATGCTGCTGATGTCCTTAAGGAGAGAATGGGTCTTAAACCAATATAACCCTGAACTTTCTAACAGACTGATCAATGCGTCTGCATATATGCCTTCAAATGATGTTCTTCACTGGCTGTCTTACTTTTCTGGGTGTCATTTGAACCAACCCCATCCATTCTTCATTAAATATTTGCTTTGAAAGGACGAGGCTTCAGGCCAGGGCAGCAAGGCCAAGCACCCGTCTCAGGCCTAAACGACACTGAATGGGCTACATGGAGTAAGAATGCTTTGCCAAATGTCAGCGGGATGTTTCAAATGAAAGGGCTCGCCTGTACTACGGGGAGGAACGGGATGTGGACATTGCACTGGATGTGTACTGGTGTACATATGGACAAATCTGTACTCAGGAAACTCTTTTCACTTGGTCAATAGGAAACAGCATACCATCTTGTTCTATTGCTCACTAAAATACACCAGTGGAGTGGTGGGGAAAAAAGTATAATAACTGATATCATGTAAAAGTTGTTTTAAGTCTTTGTTCATAAAAACTACTTTTGGTCTTTTATTCAGTTTTTATGGGGGATTGTTTGCATCCTCAATGAGTATTATATGAAGTTTGTAAATAAAATGGATCATTTTTACATTTAAAGGCTAGTGTGTCTTATTGTGTGAACTATGCTTTGTTTTATGATCAATTGTTTTTCCCCTCATCCTGGTTTTGTTTATTTGGTCATTTCTTTAAAAAAAAAAAAAAAATGGGCAGACCGAGAATGCTTGTAACGTTTGACAGCTGTCTGTATCTGATACTCTTTAAAAGCACAATGTGATCCAAGAGTGACTCAAACTAGTTATGAGTGTCTATTAAATGATGGCTGCTCTCTTTACAGCACAAATAGAAAGTGCATGGTTTAGTTTCAAACGAGGACAGAAAAGTTACATTTCACCCCATTGTCTGGGTCAGTTGTAACAGGTAAGATTTAACATTGTGATATCCATCACATTATGAAAAAAGTATTTTTAAAGCTTTTTATTCAACACTGACTTTAACATAATTGGTGTGTGTAACAAAACTGAATAAAAAGAACAAATGTGCATCACCTTTAACAACTGAACAATTTGTTACATTAGCATAATAAAACTGAATAACATGCGCACGCATGAAATACACAAAATTGAGAAAATTATCAATTTGCAGTGGTGCCAATCTTATACTCTTTGTCCTACTAACCTCACATGGACACAATACATAAAATGCATCTGCTGCCCTAATCAGATTTGTTCTTCAGTTCTTTCTCTTGTTCATCAGTGAAGACTACATTCTGACACTGAGCATGTGTGAAATTAATCAAGTGATTGGCAACATGAACAAACTCCTGACACTTCTGATGACGTTAAGCTATATGGCCAAATTTGTTTTGAATTGCATACTTGTGTTAAGTATCAGAATAGCCTTGGTGTGACAAATTTCCAGTAGAATGGACTTTTCATTAATGCAGAAAATGCTGATGCAGTAAAGCTTACTATGATACTAATACTCCATTATGTGTACCTACAAATCAAAAACACAAGCAAATTAATTTGTACCTGCTCAGAAATATGATTATAAAAAGTATTTCAATATTTCGATTAGTCGATCGAATAGGCAGCGCGATTGTCTAAAATAAAATCCACGTTTTTGTGCTAATGCCTTCATGTAACCATGCCAATAAAAGCCATCGATCGACTCTCAGACAACAGAACACGGTCTCAAACGCACTACTTGCAGTAACTTGGGACGGTCAAATCAGAGTTCTGTGAGGAGTTCTTATAATAAAATGAATGAAAAAGAAGTGCAGTGCAAAATCTGCCATGTGAAGCTTGCTTATCATAGGGCGAAGGACGCACAGGTCAATCCACAGGTCAGCAGCAATTAGTGGCTAGATTCATGATCAGATCAATCAAGTTGGATGCTAGACGGGCAGAACACACAACAGCCTTCATCACGAAGACAATCGCTAAAGATCTGCATTCGGATCAGCTTTGTAGAAAGAGAGGGTTTTAGACATCTTATGGCATTGGACACTCTCCCGGTGGGGCGTGAGTAGGCTACAGGATGGGAGGGGAAAAAAATGGAATTTTTTTAAATTTATCTCTAAACTACTGTCATAAAAAGTTATAGTTTTGTATATACATAACTCCTGAATAAAACATTTAATGTGTTTCGGCTGAAGTTTTGAACAAATCTGATTGGTTTGTCGATAGTGAGCGCAAATGCAGGTTTTTATTAAGCGAGTCATTGAGTCGTTCATTCAAACGATTCGTTCAAACGGCCGATTCATCAAGAATGAGACAGATGTTTGCGCATGGGTCGTTGAATCTTTGACTCAACCGATTCGTTCAAAACACTGAATCACTCAAAACACGATCGAGTGTTGCTGTGAGATGCGCGATGCTGTGATCTTTGTTTGGATTCATCGGATCTATTTTCGCTGCTAAAATAGACCAAGACAGTCATTATTTCGTCTAAAATGTAAGTGACCTAATATTATTAACTTGTCATATGAAATCAGTGTCACATTTTCAATCGTGAGCTGATGGTCAATTGTCAGCTCTCTCGGTCGTCAGGCCGTGTGATGCATGTTGCTGAACTGTATTCAAATGTTATAAATATTATAAAAACACCACATTTTGAAATTTAACTGCAGTAATTTAACTTCAATTTAGTTTATTTGTGTGCGCTGCGCTCATAGACTTTAGAAAACGGCGCTCATTTGTTTGATTTCTCCTCGAGAAGCTGCACAAGCCTCAAAAGTTTAAGGTCCTTGACCCTGACCGAGTCCGAAACTGTCGCATTCGTTTTTCCATATTTGTATTCAAAACAATTTGTGACGTACTTTAAAGAGGATTATCGTTCTTTTGCGTGGGTTCGAGATCCGTTTGTGTGCACAGCAAACGAGCTGTCAATTGATATGCAGGAACAGCTGACTGAGCTGAAGAGTGACCGTAGACTGAAGGAACTCTTTAACTCCTGCCCTCTTTCGTCATTCTGGGCAGCATTGATGCAGGAACATCCTGAACTCTGTGACGTCGCCTTGAAGATTCTCCTTCCTTTCGCGTCAACATATTTGTGTGAGGCAGGATTCTCAAAAATGACTGCACTCAAAACGAAATACCGCAATCGCGCACAAATCGAGGATGATTTGATGCTATGTTTATCAAACATTGAGCCAAGAATTGAGGATCAGGTCTCACATTAACATCACCTACCTGCAAGCTTCTGTAAAAAATGCAGATGATGCCTACTATTAGGCCTAGTAATAACAATAATAAAGCATTTAATTAATATCAGAGGTCTGGTGCCAATTCCCAATTATAGCAATAGCCTAGTAATTATAATAGGCCTACTGATGATAATAATAATAATAATAATGATAATAATAATAATAACAACTAGGGCTGTGCTCAGAATATCGATACAGCGATACATCGTCACGAACTCATGACGCAGCAGCTGCTGTATCGAGTCTCGTGCTTTTAAATGTAGCCAATCACGTGACGTCAATTGGCGCTAGCAACGCAAGCAGCAGAGCAAGACATTCAAAATGGAAAAGAGGATTTTTCCACCGCCGACAAAAGTAAAATCAAAAATATGGGAGAATTTTGGGTTTAACGCTAAACCAGACAGTCAGACATTAGACATGAGTCATGCGATATATTGCAAAGCAAAAGTTAAGTAAAACGCGATTATGCGATCGCCTGATTTAATGCATAATCAGCCAAAGTCCGCATATTTATGCGGGGGTCGCATTTTTTCAAATACGCTGCACTTGCCGATTTCAGCAAGCAAAATATGCGGGGCTAGCATGATTTCATAATTTCTAATATTTTGGTTGCAAAAAAGTCTCATATATTTTAGCAGAAAGTTGAAAAATGTTGCGTTTACTTCACACAAGTGAAGCGCCATTATTTTCCCTCTATTGCCATGGGAACCTTATGAAGTGACGTAATGACGCGACGTGAACATCATCTGCAAACCCCGCGGTGAAACCAGGGTGAAGCACGCAAATCATTCTCATTTACCAACAAAAATAAGTGCAAAAGAGCGCGCGAAGCAGTTTCCCGGTGTGTCACAATGCAGTGGGGACCAATTATTTTGCAGTCTGTGGAACTGCGTGTCGGACCGCAGACGGAAGTTGACGCTGGAAAACCACTTGGCCACCGCCAAACATTTGAGGATGGTTAGTCAATGTTTTGTAAGTTTGAGCCATGTGTTAATGAAGGTCTGAAATAAAACAGAATGAGAACTTCAATATTCTGTGATTTGGTATGCTTGCTTATCATAGGAACTAATAAGAAATGACTATAATTGTCATTTCAGTTACTGAGGCAGTGACTTTAAAAGCAAAAGGAAGAGTCATTATAAGGTTTTTTGTGAAATTTTTTTATATTTCATTTGAAACAAAATTGTTTTTCAGTTATCACAACTGTTATAACACTGGTTATTCAATAAACACATTATTGTTACTAAACTCTGCTCAAAAGAAATTTCAATTCCAAATTGAACCATATCGTGACGCGTATCGTATCGCGATATTGTTGGTGATACACAGCCCTAATAACAACAACAATAAAGCATGTAACCTCATAGAATTATATAGCAATAGCCTAGTAATGATGATAGGCCTACTACTACTCATAATAATAATAATAATAATAATAATAATGCCTGCAAGCTCACATTAGAAGTCTGGTGCTACTGCCAATTATAGCAATAGCCTAGTAATGATTATAGGCCTACTGATGATAATAATAATAATAATAATAATAATAATAATAATAATGTGGGCCTAAAAATAATAGCCTAGGGCTATCTCTCTACACTGTAAAGAGTAATTGCTGAATCTTCTTAAGAAGAACTTGTAAAATTAACTGATTTTGGAAAATTTGTTGATTTAACTTGTATAACTTGTAACTTGTGTAATGTGAACTTTTAGGTCGATGCAATAGTTAAACTAAGCAAATTTAGTACATAGTCCTTAAGAATGTTGAGTGTGTTGTACTACATGCATGTTCATTGTCGAAAATGTCTGGAGCAAAGAATTTGCATGATAATAATAAAATTAATAAAAAAATGTTACCTACAATTAGAAACAGATGTTGATAATAGCCATTATATATATATATATCTTTTTACTCCTTCGTGGAAAACTGGGAAACCACTATGATTTAAGCTTATTGGCAAGGCCATAATCAGCTGCTGCTGCTTTCACAATCCATCATATTTGTATTAAAAGAGCTTGATATATTTACTGGCCTTTAAGTTACAGCACAGGCAATGCAATGTAGGCGTAGCCGCGCGGGCCAGTGCTCGCGCATGCGCAATATTGCGGTACACAGGATTTTGAAGACGACGACGACGACATCGTTGACGAAGAAGAAACTTCAGCTCGCCTCGTGCTCTGGATGTGGCGGCACAACCAGGTTTGTTCGTGATGATGGCCTATTTATAAACCAACGTTAAAAAATTAAATAGCTTTAATTTGCTCATTGTGTACTAAGAGGAAAAGACAAAAAGGTACATTGGATATCTGATGCAGGATAGTATTATGTCGAATGAGACCGTTTGAGATCAGTGGCTTATTAGCTAGGTTGCAAACATCGTTTTTTACTGAACAGTGGTTTCATGTACCGTTTGTAAGTTATTTTAATCGGTTGCAAGTTCGTGGTTTATCATTTTTGATAAGTAAAAACCCCTGCAGCCAATACTAAACGAACATTGCAGAACGTTCGAGGCTCACATGTCGTTCACATGGAAATCACATGCATTCACAATGCATGAATTAAGGGTAATAACTGCTTGTTAATGAAGCTATTTTGTCTTTATATTTTGCTAATGTGGACTTGAGTTCATGCATTGGAAGTCCAAGTTCTGCTTGTTTTCCTGTGAAAAGAGGGCTTAGCTCTTAAAACATGGTAGCTACACTCGAAGTACTCCATGTCTGTACACTGATTGTCTGTGCTCAATCAAATCATTTTATGCACTAAAGGTGGACTTAACAAAGAATCATTCACATCAGGCACATGGTAGCCAATCCAGTCCATGGGATAACATCCCTTTGATATTTCACTGCCCACTTTGCAGTTGAGGAGCCCTGCACAGACAAAAAAAAATTTTTTCTCATTTGCGGGAGCATCTCAAAAAAAAAAGGAAACTGTGCTGTGTCCATACAACAATTGCAATTTTTAGACCAATGTCTACTCTACATTTAATTCCCATAAATGTAGAGAGCATGGAGCGCTTGATCAAAGGCAGTTGAAATCTGGCATTCTGTTGCACGTTGCTACTCAAAGTGTGGATAATGTGCAACAAGAAGAGCCTTTGAGCCCAGATCCTGTAAATGAACATGTGGAGGAAAATTTTATAGAGAATGAAAACCTTGACGTATTGCATCATCAATTGGAACATAACTTAGCCTCTCTTTTTCTCAAAATGCAGGCAATTTGCTAAATTTTACTATATTCGTCTGAAAGAAGAATGTCATATACACCTAGGATGACTTGAGGGTGGGTAAATCATGGGCTAATTTTCATTTTTGGGTGAACTATCCCTTTAATTCATTCTTGCACATTTCAGTGAGAAGTGACGGCTTAATGTCAGTTTTACCTATTTTTTTTTTTTCTGGCAGAATTTAATCGTATATCTGGCAAAAACCTGCAAACCGAATTCTTTCAAGAACTGGACCGATTCACTCAACGTGTCATCGATATCTTCAGGACTAAAGGAGGAGACATTGGCTCCACCAGATCGACAACGATGTAAGTTCCTCAGACACATCACAATTCATTTTCGATAGAAAAAACAATTGTTGTTTGCGGAAATTGCAGAATTGTTGCAGAAATCCAATGTCAATGCGAGACGAACAGCCGTTCTTCATGGCCTGCCACTCCTCCTCGGAGAAGACCCCACCGATTTTTACAAGACATGCTTTGTAAGTCATTTTTTTCTGTCATGTGATTCTTTTTTAACAGGCAAACTGTTCTTCAAATTGTTTTGAGATCTGGCAAGAAGAGTAACGAAGGGGAAAAAACAGTCAGGACACTGAAACAAAGAAAGAGATAGAGAAAATAAAGTTAAAATAAAAAAGACAGATGAAAGAGAAACAATTGTAAGAGAGGTTGGAAATTTAGACAGGTAGGAAGAATAAATGAAAGACACAACAGATGAATGAAGTCAGTAAGGAGGTAAGAAAAGAAATATAAATGACAGAAAGGAGGTTAGATTGAATTTTTAAAATCAATTAAATATCAGATTTTTTATTCAATCAATGATGTATTTTGATACCTTTTCAAATATCAAATGATCAGATTTAGAATAGGTTTTTAATCGCTGGCCTTCAGTTTGATTGAATTTCTTTTCTTGCAGTGGTTTGAATGTCATTCCTCCATTCATCCACTGATGTGTCCTGTTCGAAAAGGACTTTACATTTAGACATAATACAGTGTTGGTAATTTAGTTTTACAAGTATGTGCTTTTAAAAGAAGTTTTGTGGCTTACATTGATCTAATTTTTTGTTATATGCTATTCTTGTTTTTAGGACTGTGATGGCAATGAAGACATGTTCAACATGGCAATCGGTATCATGACAGTGATTCCCGAGGACTCTCAAACTCTGCCCTACTCCTTGCCACAACAACGACAATCATTTTGGAAGGTACAGAGGTTGTGGACCTTGAAAATATTCCACAAGCAATGTGTCTGCTCTTTGGGCTAATTTATGCTCTAAACATAGAGTATCCAGCAGAACTAAAGAGCACATTTGATTTCCTACAGAGAGTTATTTTGTCCCTTGGCCTCAAGTCACTGAAACCTAAAATCCAATCACTAAAAAAAAAAAAAAAAATATCGCCTAATGCAGTAATGTTTTTTCATGGTTAACCATTACTGAGTTGAGTTTGAATAGATCAGTGCTACTGTTTTACAGATTCTTGTTTCTCCAAAAAAATGTTTTATTAGAAGATGACTTTTAAAGAGAACTGTATTAGAACATTTGTTTTGTACTAAACTCTGTAACTGCACTTAACAGACTGTGAAGTGTTTGCAAGATTTGCTTTTGACCACTTTGTAAACATGTAAAAGACAAAGAAACATTTCACTTTTCATTGTAAGTGCAGTATGTGCTTTTTTCTACAATGTTGTCAGTGGGCCATGTTGACGAGCATGCTTTAAGTAATGTCTTTCATATTGTTTTATAGAGCAAACAAACATTCAAGTGTTGTGCGAAATCGGTTGTCTTTCTTTGTATTCTCAACAAAGAATTTTGAGTACAGCTTGCTTGAGAAATGTAAGGCAATCAGTTTCCACACATTCTTCGAGTAAAATGAACAAGCAGACATGCTGAAATAACTTTTGTTTGAGTTCTGCTTACAAACCCAAACTTAAATCTGTAAGTTGCCTGAACTTTTGAAATTGAGTTACTTTTACTCAAGTTTTATTGTAACCTCTACAAATATACAAGTTAACTCTACAAAGTAGTAGTGAGTAGTATTAAGTCCAAAATTATTCTACACATTCGGATGTTATGAACAATTGGCCTTATGTACACTCCCAAAGACATGAGGTTTCCGTAGTGTAGTGGTTATCACGTTCGCCTCACACGCGAAAGGTCCCCGGTTCGAAACCGGGCGGAAACAACTTTTTATTTAATAATTATTATCAACAATGAAATGATCAACCCCTTAAGCACCACATATTTATAGGTTTGGTTGTGAGAACTCCTGTGCGAACACCTGTGTGAACTCAAACTTTGTATAAAATCTACCACACTAAACAATCAGCACTTTCTTGTGGTGAAAACTAAAACAATGTGTTTAGGGTCTTCTAAACTTCTGCTTCAAATTCAAGCGCACCTTTTATCGCCATACAAAAACAATGACGAGTGAAAAAGTGCAATCAAGGGTTAAGATGCGTGTTTGGGTGAAAAAGAAAAACCTTAAAGCTAACCTTTAACCTTCTTCGTAGTTTTCACATGGCCCTATGACCCTGCCAAGGGTGAGACTCATACATGGAGTGGGATTTTTGATTGCCAGTACAATATAATTTCTTTCAAACTAATTACACACATTAAATTTTCAGTAAAAACATGCAAACTACACTCTGACATCCTTACCAACATACTCACACAATTATAGCAGCATTATTTTTCCAATTGACTATAATGTGCATAAGTAGAAAACACAACTAAAGCGAGTATTTCTTTTATATGCCAAATTTGAAAATATGGCACAATCTAGTAAAAAATGTTAAAATGTAAAATTTGAAGCCTCGCCGATAGAATGAATGCTTATTTGCAAATATTGTATCATTTAAAAGTCAAATGGCCCTGGGTTAAAAAACTGCAGTTTTAATGGGTTTCAATGTGGACATTTTTGTCCTTAAAGTCCTGAGTGTGAGTATTTTTTGTATGGAGGGTAAAATTGATTTTTTTGAAGGAAATGAGGGTAAAATATTAAAATTCCAATAAAAATAAACACCTGAGCACAAGGGTTAAAAAAAAGAAAAATGTTTTTAAGCCAAAATTGTGTTGTACTGCCCATCTTTAAACTGTAAACCGTATTAGTGTAAATAAATAACAATATAGAAAAAAAAGATGACACATATGACCTAACACAACGTTTCCGTAGTGTAGTGGTTATCACGTTCGCCTAACACGCGAAAGGTCCCCGGTTCGAAACCGGGCGGAAACAATATTTTTAAAATTATTATCATTACTTTTATAAAACCACTAACACAAAAAAATGCCCACTTAATTAAATGCTAATTAAAAAAAATAATAATAAACATACCAGCATACCAGAAATATACTGATGCCCCTCCTACCCTATTCCTAACAATGCAAAAAAACAAAAACAAACCTAAAACTAAAATTTCCTAAACATCAAGTTTCGTAATTACTTAACTGTCGTTTTCTCCTTAAAAACAATTCACAAATAAACGCCGGTAAAACGTGCGACAAACACGACAAACATGAACAGACTTTTATTCTGAAATCAACACTACAGTTGCGGAACAAGGACTTTAAATGATATTTTCATATTCATGCTGAAGACTTCACACTACACCTGCGTATAACCCAAATATGCCTGGATTTAACTACGGGGACGATCAGGTAAATTTCACATGCACTCAAATGGCAAGTGATTTAAATTAGCCTCAACAGACATGCTCTTTAAAGATTTCATGCGCATCTCTACACGAACCTAATAAAACGGTCCTATTAATCATATTCTTTGGTAAAATGTTTATTTAACTGACGTTCATTTTTTAGAAATCGGCGTTCCATAAAGAAAACGAAATCTGAGCAAGTTCAGACTGTTTGGAAACGTTTCATGGCCATTAGCGTAGGCTTTTGGTCTATTGTGAGGAAGTCATTTTGCCATTTACTTTAAAGTTTTACGTCTATGGAGTGTTTTAGTATTTTGTCATTTATATTATACTTTCGAATATTCCGGTATATTTTTGTTAATAGTCAGCTGACGAGAACTAAAGCCAAACTCAGTCGCATAACTGCGCAAAAGTGCGCAGCTACGATGCGCTAGAACACTTGTCTTTGTTTGGGTCAAAAGCCGCTGTTTACACTGCGCGGACGGAATGGAGTCACTGATCTGCAAAACACAAACACGCGTCGGCGTTGCGTGCGGATGTTCTATAGATCATATCGGACGCGGGCCTAATTTGACAGCACGAGCCAGCCGTTCCAAGAGGTTTTAAGGATTGAGTGGCGCATTAGAAATAAGAGTTCTCTCCTCCAGGATATGATAACTGTAGCCACACTGAAATGAGTATCAGAGATAAAGAGCTTAAGATACATTTCAAACCCGGGCACGTTGAGCTTGTTCAGGTAAGACTGTTGGACCATTTCTAAGAAAGCTCCTTCATGATATACAAGCCAACGCAACTTTATTTCAAATGAATTCATTATAGTCCAGGGAGACCCGTTCTGTGGTCATTTCCTTGTTTAATACAAGTAGAAATGCAACTCGTGTTATTGCGTAGTTTAGTTTCAGGTGTGTCGGAACGCAAATCATGTTTGAATTGTGTATAACTTGCCATCACTTTAAAGTAGAACAGATATGAGAGCCTACCTGAGAAATTATACATTAGACATGCAGTGCTTATGTTTTTCATTGGTAATCTATACAAATTGAATTGTCAATTAAATGGCATTTTAAATGTCTGACTGGAGATTATACACATCTCCTTTAATCATGGCAATAACGTTTACACACCTATAGAAATCAACCGTGTACATCTAATGAGAGAACTTTCTACAACCAAAATCCAACCCAGTGTAGTTTCACTAAATATCCTGAGTGTGGCGCTAAAAGCGACTAACCGACACCTGAGCGATGCAGCCTCAGCATCGAGAACATTCCAGTGTCAGCTTGAGAGGCTGTAGGTTTCGAACGTTTGCAAATCATATAATATACAAATGAAATCACACAAAATATAAAATGTAATATACTAAAAAAAAAAATCATATTTATTCGCCGTCCTTTTATTTTAAAGAGTTAACGTTTGCGGTTTAAGGACGGTTAGAGGTGTGTGCGCACGCGCGAGGCTGAAAGCGATGCTAGTTTCATACAAATGTTTGTTTTTTTTCTTAAAGGCAAACAATCTATATTACCATGAGCTTAGTGAATAATGTGTACTATAACAATTACAGTCTATAATAAAAGCAACAACAACAAAAATTCCTTTCAGTTGCAAACATCCAGGTCTTGGATTCAAAAGTTTACTAAACTATCATTAAACACTCACAACAAACAATACTAATTTCAATGAACAACATAACATCTTTAAAATAACAACACAAATTACCTCATAATAAAACATGCGACGTTTGAGGTAAATGGAATTGATCGCCCCTCCCGTCACGTACTCCAATTAACTTTAAATTAAGTTGAAAAGTTCATCAACCCGACGATAGGTAATTCAGAAAAACTTCAAGAACGTTGTAATATCTTACCTTTCTTCTTATGCTTTGTTGTTTGGAAAGTGGCGATTAAACAGCTAATTACTCGACAAGGGCTTTTTCCATCAGTTGTCATTAGACACGACGAATTGACATCATCTTCCAATCATGTTATAGGGGCGTGTTCAGTTCTGTGACGGGCGGCTCTCATTGGCTCTCAGTTGTGTCAGTCACATCTCGGACCTGACATCGTTTTGCCCAGTATATCTATTTCAAAAAAAAAAAAAACACCTTTAGACAAAACGATGTGATGTTTTATAAAAACCACCAATTATGAATAATTAAGTAAAACATTCTCATATATGTCTAAAGAACGCTTCATTTATATCTACAAACATCAGATAAACATCTTGAAACAAGCAGTTTTACATCAATTCAAAACCATAGACATCTTTAAGGCATTTTAACATCTGACCGGACATTTTTTAAAGGTGTGTTGTAGATGAGCGAAACTCATACTCAAAAAATACTTGCATCCTGCAGATAAAAACGTGCACGTCAAATAGACACCTCTGCTATGTGTGCTGTTCTGTGATTTAGGATGAAGTCTACACGCCATACCGGCGTGTGCTCGTGACTGGTGCAACAGGGCTACTGGGCCGTGCGGTTTATAAAGAGTTCAAGAACAATGACTGGGACGCTTTGGGATGTGGGTTCAACCGTGCCCGGCCTTGCTTCCTGAAGTGTAATCTCTTGGACGAAGACGCGGTGCGAGGGGTCATTCAGGGCTTTCAGGTGACTTCCGCTCCATCACATTATTACCCTAACCAGTAAGACCACCCACTGCTGCTCTAC
Organism: Opsariichthys bidens; assembly: GCA_037194245.1. NCBI lineage: Eukaryota > Metazoa > Chordata > Actinopteri > Cypriniformes > Xenocyprididae > Opsariichthys > Opsariichthys bidens. Next base: position 3,167,646 of record CM074294.1, read on the forward strand.
TACCACCAACACATGCTTTCATACAGTACATGCTTGTTTTTTTTTCTCCATGTTGTCAATGTCAGCCTCATGTTATTGTGCACTGTGCTGCTGAGAGGAGGCCAGATGTGGTGGAGCGTCATACTGAAGCAGCCATGAACCTGAATGTGCATGCATGCACTACTCTGGCCAAAGAAGCAGGTCTGTTAAGTGACATCTATTAGATATGGTTAAAAATGCAAAATTTCTTGTTAAAGTTTTCCATAATCCCTTTCCACAGGTGGCATCTTCCTCATCTACATCAGCACAGATTACGTTTTTGATGGACGTAATCCTCCCTATGGGGAAAATGATGCTCCCAATCCTTTGAATTTGTATGGGAAGTCCAAGCTAGAGGGTGAGAGGGAGATTCTCAGACACTGCCCAGGTATGCTCTGTTTTTCAACCACAACTGAAAGGATCTGTCTTTATTACAAAATAAAAATAAATTTAAGTTGAATTGAGACATGAGACACGATAAAAATAGGATGCATGTTCCCTTTGGTCTCAATCAATGATTCTCAACAATGTTTGTTCTCTGTCTGTGTTTGCTCTGAGCAGGTGCAGCTATTCTGCGAGTGCCCATTCTGTTTGGAGAGGTGGAGAAGGTTGAAGAGAGCGCAGTGACCGTTTTGTGGGACCGTATTCAGGAGGGAGCCGAGAGTTGCACCATAGACCATTGTCAGCAACGCTTCCCCACCTACACTAATGACGTGGCTCGTGTCTGTCGGAACGTGGCAGAGAGAGCCCTTCAGGTGAGCCGCTTTGGTGAGGCGTGTCAAGGGCTGGATTGAACCCTTTGGTGTACCGATGTAGAAAATGCATGCAGAATAAATGATCTGCCGGAGGTAATTAAGTCCAGATTCAACTTAACCACTCATTTCAATGCAGCATGTTTTTGTTGCCCTCAGGATTCGTCATTGCGTGGAATCTTCCATTACTCTGCCAAAGAGCAGATGACCAAATATGAGATAGCCTGTGCAATAGCAGATGCTTTCAACTTGCCTAGCAGTCATCTAATGCCGGTGAGTAAAAAAAAACAAACCGTGGGCTGAAAATACACGATCATCATATCCTCTCTCCTTGTTTACAGTCAGTACAGTCCAGGGTCAGAAACTCATGGGGGCATGGGGTAGAAAATGCAACCAAAATGCCCCCAAATTCATGATAAAGCAGCATTTTGGGCCTCTTTATAATTAAACTTTAAAATTTATTACGAGTGTCACAATTAAAGTGAGTTCTTTGCTCGTGTTCTCTATATAATTGAATAAATGTTTAGTTTTTTGCGCTATTAAAATAATAAATGTGAAGTCTTTATTTTCTAATGTGTAAAAAGCAATAAACTAATTCATAAATGGCTCCTAGCTGGTTTTGTCTGTGTAGCCTATAGAGGGTATGGGTTGACGTCACTTTTCCGCTGGAACATGCCCCCTCGGCCGGACTGAGTGGTAAAAGAGCCTGTGGCATGACTGGATGTAATTGGGGAAACTCAGAGAACACCAGTAAAACAAATGACTCATCAGTTTGAACTAAAGGTTGGATTCAATATAGTGTTCACTACAACTTACCAACGGTCCAGTAAACCGTGGATATTGACATGGAATTGTGTTTCCTGACATGCCTGATTTGGACGCCGGGGAAATACATGAAGCAAATTTCCCTGTGAATGCTTTATACACAGCATAACATTATGACCACTGACAGGTGAAGTGAATCACACTGATTATCTCTTCATCACAGCACCTGTTAGTGGGTGGGATATGTTAGGCAGCAAGTGAACTTCCCGGTCTGCAGTTGTCCAAGGAAGGAAGGAACAGTGGCGAGCCACCGACAGGGTCATGAAGCGAAGGCTGACCCATGTTATTCCGATCCAACAGACGAGCTGCTGTAGATCAAATTGCTCAAGAAGTTGCTGGTTCTGATAGAAAGGAGTCAGAATACACAGTGAATCACAGTTTTGTATGCATACTGACCCCCCTGTCCATCGCCGAAAGCGCCAACAGTGGGCACCTTAGCATCGGAACTGGACCACGGAGCAATGGAAGAATGAATCATGTTTTCTTTTACATCACATGGATGGCCGGGTGCGTGTACTTGGGGAACACGTTGCACCAGGATGCACTATGGGAAGAAGGCAAGCGGAGGCAGTGTGATGCTTTGGGCAATGTTCTGCTGGGTATTATTCAGGGTATTATTTTACCTCGAAATGAACATATTGACACAAGATTGCAATTCCACATTTCACTGCCTGGAGTTCAGTTGTTTGTCAATTGTGCTTCTCTTTTCTGTAGCTTTCGGCAAATATATCTCAAATTTCTTATCAAAACATGTCTGTACAGTCATTCGCACCACTCATTCCCTTTTTAGTGTTTTGTGTGTTTTTGGTGGTATTCACGCTGAAAACCAGTGGGTTTTTTCCGCTCGGTGTGTGTAACCGCAGTCACAGTGCTGTCACGTGAAAACCCTCTTATGACTTGCTGTTTCCACACAAATAAAAACATTTTTTATGTTCAATTAATCAGCATTACTAATAAGCATTACAAAGTCAAGAACAATAATGATTATTTTAATAGTAATGCAGCCCTACCCTGTAATGTATCTCTATTCTATTTACATTACCATAATGTTGTGTATTCCACCTTTGAGCAGCATTAAACAGTCTGTAAATAAACTAACGTGATGCAGCTTCTGTTCCACCTTTGCGATATAAAGATGACTTTTGTTGATAAAATTGTCTTTACCAGGGGGCAAATATTGCCTCTTAATAGAAAAGTTAATGTCTGACCCTGGCACAGTCTACATATTCACTCCTAGCATGTAATCACATGCATATATTATAGCTGTATGTGGAATGTTCATGTAAACATGCTCCTTTTGTAATGAGAAATATAGTCACAGTCTTTGTGTTTAGTTATTTAATGTGACGACTCTGTGTGTGTAGATGACAGAGCAGCCTGCTGGAGCAGGAGCTCAGAGGCCACAAAACGCCCAGTTAGAATGCTCACGTTTGGAGCTCCTTGGCCTGAGTGTGGAGTCCACCCCTTTCAAGACTGCCATAAGGGACAGCCTGTGGCCCTTCCAGCATGACAAACGATGGAGGCAGACCGTCTTTCATTAAGGCAACAACTATATCACAAAAAGGGGCCACATTCTTTAAATGTTCAGCATTTAAATATTTCACTGAAGTATCAGTCCTGTTTTACAGTCCTGAATTATAACAGTTCCTCGCTCTTCAAGTCCAGCAGCTTTGTTTGATGTTCAAGTATTCATTTATTATAGCCAACAGGTATTTCACTTTTATGTGTTTTTGTGTGGTTTGCACTATGGATTATTGAGTCCTCAGCTGTACTTTGTGTTTCATTCCTAAATTGTATTAGTTAATGTAAATGTAAAGTTGAATACAAGAATGTTTGATAAAGGAACAGATGATATCCTCAGTTACTGCTGTTCCCACTTTCTTTCTTTCTTAAAAACAAAAAAAAAGCCCAAAACAAACAAAAATAAAAATAGATATAATAATACTAAACTCCAGATATTTATTTGAGGGAAAGAGAATGCATAAATTAAGTATCATGGAGTTAAAATTGAGCCTTTCTTGATGATTCGAGATTTTCCCCTCAAATGCTTTATGTAACAGGAGTGTTATTAAGAATAGATAAGGCTACAAACACTTGGATAACAACAAAAGTTTCAACCATTATACTATGTTAGATGCACAGCGTCGAGATATTGTGGCTTAAAATGTTAGCTAGTAGCTATTGTATTAACATCTAAATAATGTAAATGTTTCCAATTTCAAGTGATGACAATTGGGTTGTTCTTCTCTAATTTAACTAAGTTTAGACTAAGTTTCCTATATCCTCAATTTCACAGGCCTGTCGGATCCAACAAACCAACAAAAGCCAGTTCCTTAATTACTCCAAGAAGTGACACATACCATTTTACTAATGAATTTTATGAATTCTATAAGGTTTTGTTTTATTGGTTAGTTTGTATCACTTTAAAAACCCACCCTGTTGGATTAAATTACAATAGATCATTAAAATTTTCAAAACTTGTTTCAAAAACATCAGTTCACTCTCAACCCTTCAATGAACTGTGAGTCACAATATTATTTTTTATTTTATTTACATCATGTTAATTGTCCTGCCATTGTGTATGGCAAGCCGTTTTGACTTTTATTCATTCTCAGGATATGAACTTTCACTAGTTAAAATGTTAATTCTTGATATCAGGAATTACATTTCCACTAGTAGCAAAGTTCATTCTTGATATCAACAATTCAATTTCAACTAGTTAAAACTATAATTCTTGATATCAACAATTGTATTTTTACTAGTGAAATCTCGCCATAGGCTGCCATTCAAATTCAATTGTTGATATCAAGAATTCATTCCTTACTAGTTGAAATTCTAGTTTCACATATCAGGAATATAATTCTTACAAGTAACAATGCAAATATGATATCAACAATTACATTGTTACTATTGCAAATGTCTATTCTTGATATCAACAATTGAATTGCTACTAGTAAAAATGTTCATTTCTGATATCTGAAATGAATTCCTGATATCAAGATAATTTCTGATATCTAAAACGGCTTTCTTACTAGTAACAACCACATTCATGATATCAGAAATGAACATTTTACTTTACTTTACCTGTAGCAATTCAATGGTTGATATCAAGAATAGACATTTGCACTAGTAACAATGTAATTGTTGATATCAGAAATTTCCATTTTTACTAGTAAGAATTGTATTCCTGATATGTGAAACTGGAATTTCAACTAGTAAGAAATTAATTCTTGATATCAACAATTGAATTTGAATGGCAGCCTATGGTGAGATTTCACTAGTAAAAACACAATTGTTGATATCAATAATGATAGTTTTTACTAGTGGAAATTGAATTATTGATATCAAGAATGAACTTTGTTACTAGTGGAAATGTAATTCTTGATATCACAAGTTCATATCCCGAGAATGAATAAAAGTCAAAACGGCTTGCCATAATTGTGTAATCAAAGCATTATTAATATGGCCAGAGCTTATTTCTGAAAATAGGATATGCCAAAACAAGCAATCACTTTCATCAGTGACGACACTCAAAATGACGCGACTATCTTGTATTAATAATAACAATAATATATTCGAATAAAACGTTAGTGAACAACTTGTGTTATCAAACACGATTCCCATGTTATTTCTTGTGTCGTGGTGACGTTTCCTCAAATGGGCGGGGTCATTGGGTTGCGGTGCACGCGCTGCTGTATAGCGGTCAGCTGATATCACCACGAGTAACTTTCCAATGAGAGTCCGCGCGCACCGCTGTCGACGTGACATCACCGCTGTGACCTAATCGAGAAGCGTTATTTTGTCGGTGTTTGCAGCGTCAACGGTTTACACCTGACTTCAGAGACGACATAAAACACTGAAAGACAACAGAGGACGTACCGGCGCAATTCTCTGAAAAGAAACAAGTTTTTTCTCCAAAGGTAAAAAACAAAAAAACAAAACACGTTATTTGCCTTTTCTATACAATACGCGTTAGCTAAATAAAATGTCCTTCGTCCTATAAACATTTCGTGTCGTTTGCTAGTGAATATGTTTGTTTTTCGCTTCTGTCAAACATTGACTACTGAATGGTTGGGTTGGTAGTCTTCAGGGTCTTATCGCCCCTCCTTTTCTACTATGGCGCACCAGAAATATCTTTTGACCAGGATGATATACAGCTTTTCTTTTGTTTGATATTGTAGGACGTGGACCATATAACGTATTGTTCCAGTTTTTGTGTTTGTATTGTGAACTACTGTGTTTTCCTAATGTGTGTGGCGCACATTTTTTCGCGTGGGTGAATAAGATCCTGACCTTTGCTTGGGAGCAGGTGAACAATCATGTTGTTGTGAATGAATCGGATCCAGAGAAGTCGCCTGATTCTTCTTACTGCAGTTTCTGTAGCAGTCCTGCATTCGCCGTCGTAGAGCGAGGCTTGTCAATGGATAGGCCAAAAACAAAAGCTTTATTATTTTAGTTCAGACTCGGCTCAAGTCATTTCACATTGTATGTGTAGTTTAGCTAGTTTTCAGCTTGTACTGTGGGCCTACAGAAAATTTGATGAGTCATTTTCTCTGTTATTATCAGAGCAAGTTTTGGGAAATGTGTCTAATAACTTTGAGTGTGTGCATAATAAATTGAAGTATAAATCCTTAAACACACGAGCGTTTGAACATATGTAAGTGGATATGGCTGTTAAATGATTCATTTTAAGAGTTTGCAGAGCAAAGATTGCAGGTATGATTGTGACAATATTGTCCTGATCCTCAACTATAAATGTGTGTGTAGATCTGCTTTGTTTTATCAGTCAATGCATTGCCAGCTTGTTCCATTAAGAGCCATCAAGTTAATAATTTACCATCACTGAGTCAAGAGAGCACTGTTTGACTTCTGCTAGATCAAATACTCTCACCGCCATTGTGAGTGGATTTGTCAGTGCTGAAGCCATTTCCGTGGACAGAATATTCCTGTTAATGAGTCTTGATATTCACTGATCATATAAGGAGGTGTTTTTGGCCCATGATATCAAGAAATATGACTCCTCATATGATGCATCCAATGATTCAGATAGAGATTGCCTCCTATAAACATTTTTTCTATATTTTTTTTGATGTGATTGAAAGATCTAGCTATATGACTGTACTTCTGGCCATCACAGCTTCACTGTCTTTTGTCAGATTAAATATGCAGTTGATTCTCAATAAGATCTATTGGTTAATCTGCCAGTTTTTATCTCTTGGAACATTTTATATGTATGTGATATATACACTATCGTTTAAGTTTTTTTTTTAAATTTCTTTTTAAAAAGATATTGACACTTTTATTCAGCATTGCTGTTCTGTTGAACTTTCTATTTATCAAAGAATCCTGAAAAAATGTATTCCAGTTTCCAAAAAATATTAAGCAGCACTATTGTTTTTGCCATCACATGAAGAAATTAAAAAGTTCTTACAAGCCCTTAAAAACAGTAGTGTAGTTGTACACCTAGTTGCATGCATAGACCGTTAGAAACAAGCAAACAAAAAAGGATGCATGCACATTTTAATCATTAAAAAATACAACATGTGTCTTAAACATGCTGTCTTTTGTATTATTTTAATGTAGCCACTAAAACTGCAACGGGAAGTAATTATTATTTATTTTTTCATAGTTTTCTCCCAGGTAGCCGGCTCAGTTCCAGCGTGTAGATGAATTATGAGCAGCCTCCCCCCTACACAGGGCCTGGTCCCACCGCTCCAGGATACCCCCCTCCCACTGCTCCCGGATACCCTCCTCAGGGATACCCTCAGGGATACCCTGCACAGCCATACCAAGGATATCCAGTCAATACCGACCAGCCCAACCCTGGTTACCCGAACTACCCTCCGGGACCCCCTGGGTCATATCCGGTCCAGCCAGGATACCAGGGGTACCCACAACCACCGTATGGAGGCCCAGTGTATGGGGAACCTCCTAAAAACACCGGTAAGATTCTCGATTTCCTGTCATTTTGAACATTCTCATTTACACAATCATTGGATTAGTTTCACTCTAACTTTCTCCTAAACATCCTCATTTGTAACAGTGAGGTCAACAGATTTACAGAAAACACAACTAGCACAGTTACTGGAAATGTTTGTAGCTCAAATTTCTGCAACAGTTGTGGAAACATTTTAGCATGTTTCTTGGTGTTCTTTTGTTATTCAACTAAATTTAAAAGGAAGTTAAAGCAGGTTTACAGTATGTTTTTTTTTTTATTTTATTTGAAAGATTATTAAATTACGTTTTAATTAAATATATTAAATAATTATTAAATAAAGTCTTTCACATACAGTGGGGACCCTGTGAGAACATTTTGAAAATATGGAAAATCCATACCAAATACTAACATATTCTGAAATTCATGTTGATGTATCAATTCAATGTTTGTTTTTTTCACTGTATTGAGATATATATATAATATACCGATCATTCATAACATTATGACCACCTTCCTGCTATTGTGTTGGTCCCCCTTTTGCTGCGAAAACAGTCCTGACCCGTCGAGGTATGGACTCCACTAGATCCCTGAAGGTGTGCTGTGGTATCTGGCACCAAGAGGTCAGCAGCAGATCCTTTGAGTTCTGTCAGTTGTGAGGTGGGCCTCCATGGATTGGACTTGTTTGTTCAGCACATCCCACAGATGCTCGATCGGATTGAGATCTGGGGAATTTGGAGGTCAAGTCAACACCTCAAACTCGTTGTGCTCCTCAAACCATTTTTGCTTTGTGGCAGTGGAGGCCAGAGCCATTAGGGATACCGTTTCCATGAAAGGGTGTACATGGTCTGCAACAATGTTTAGGTAGGTGGTACGTGTCAAAGTAACATCCACATGGATGGCAGGATCCAAGGTTTCGCCAGCAGAACATTGCCCAAAGCATCACACTGCCTCCGCTTGCCTTCTTCCCATAGTGCATCCTGGTGCAACGTGTTCCCCAAGTACACGCACCCGGCCATCCATGTGATGTAAAAGAAAACATGATTCATTCTTCCATTGCTCCGTGGTCCAGTTCCGATGCTAAGGTGCCCACTGTTGGCGCTTTCGGCGATGGACAGGGGTCAGTATGCATACAAAACTGTGATTCACTGTGTATTCTGACTCCTTTCTATCAGAACCAGCAACTTCTTGAGCAATTTGATCTACAGCAGCTCGTCTGTTGGATCGGACCACACGGGCCAGCCTTCGCTCCCCACGTACATCAATGAGCCTTGGCCTTGTGCCTGTGTGCGGCAGCAATGTGGCCTGTGGTGTCGGCGGAGACTGTGTTAACTAGCTCATCCTTTGTTAAGACCTTACCGACTCATCAGCCAGTGGCACATATCCCAACAAACCGTCCCATACCGGTGTGATCAAAAAGATCTTAAACTAGATGGAACTGGATTAAATATTTTGACTGTTGCGATTCCAAATCGGTTTAATGACCCGTAACTCTGCCTGAGTATCGGACAAGTGTTCACTGTTGGCCAGAGGAGAACTGGCCCCCCGACTAAGCCTGGTTTCTCCCGAGGTTTTTTTCTCCATTTGTTGGAGTTTTGATTCTTGCCGCTGTTGCCTTTGGCTTGCTTAAGTTGGGGACACCTGCTTGATATTCAGCAGTGTTTTTGATATGCCTGCATTGGTGTCGTTGTATGTGAACTGAGCTGAGCCGGACGATTACGTCACTGTTTTCTCCAGTGCTGATATACATAAATTAACTAGACTAATAACTATTGATATTTGCAATGGAATGAACCAATAATATATAGAATAAGCTGCACAATGACACCATTTTCTTATTAATGTAAAGCTGCTTTGCCACAATTTGTATTGTAAAAAGCATTTGCTATATAAATAAAGATGACTTGACTTGGCCGCCCATGACCCTGTCGCGGGTTCACCTCTGTTCCTTCCTTGGACCACTTTTGATAGATACTGACCACTGCAGACCAAGAACACCCCACAAGAGCTGCAGTTTTGGAGATTCTCTGACCCATCTAGCCATCACAATTTGGTCCTTGTCAAAGTTGCTCAAGTCCTTATGCTTGTGCATTTTCCTGCCTTCAACACATCAACTTGAGAACAAAATTTTCACTTGCTGCCTAACATATCCCACCCACTAACAGGTGCCGTGATGAAGAGATAAACAGTGTGATTCACTTCACCTGTCAGTGGTCATAATGTTATGCATGGTCGGTGTGTGTGTATATATATATATATATATATATATATATATATATATATATATATATATATATATAAAAAATACAATTTATCTTTTCTTTTTTACAAATGCTTTACATATATACTTATACATATATATAATATTCAATATTTCAGAATCTGAGCTCTATGTCTGTGTTTATCCTCCAGTTTATGTTGTGGAGCAGGGCAGACGGGAGGATTCTGGGGACCAGGCATGTTTAACTGCGTGTTGGACGGCTCTGTGTTGCTGTTGTCTCTGGGACATGTTGACTTAGAATAATGAAAAATCCCCACTGTGAGCCCGTCCTTCATTTGTAATGATCTTTCACTCCATATTTCAATCCTTATTTAATGTACGACTACTGAAAAATAACCGAGAAACGAATAGAGCAATGTTTTTGTTGTAGCGTCCATTTCCAGTAGTCCAGCTTGAAGTACCTCTTTTTATTCCTTCAATGACGCACGATACGCACTGAGAGACTGATTACACGCATTGATCTTATTTGTAGAGGCCTATTAAACGGAATGTTTTTATTATTTATCTTATACAAATGTCATCTTTAATGAATGCAAAAATTGACAATTTGCTTGAATATAGGCCAGATTTGGGAATCAAATATGGCCTTGCACAGTCTGTGAATGTTTGATCTGTCTTAATATGAGTCAATCAAAGAAAAAAAGTTTGTTTCTATTAATTAAAATGATGGAAATAAGTCATGTGATTGCTTTTGTTTACTCATAGTGTTTTCAGTGTGCTTTCTGTGCTACTATCATCACCAAATGGGACTGCAAAAATAATGACTTTTCAAACAAATTTTCCAGACACTCCTTCGGTGTTTTGTCAGTGTTGCTCTGCATGCTCAAACAAACCAAGAAATGTTTTGAAAGCGCCACAGTGTTTACATATTTTGAGGAAACCAACTTACAGCGTATTGAACTGAGATAGAAGTATTTTAACATTTTGTTTTACATGTTTATCTCTTCTGAAGCATTTGGCAAAAATTCCATTCTGAACACATCTTGTGAACATTTTAACACGATATGAGGGAACAGACCTGAACCTTTGCCACAAAGTACAATATTCCACTGATTATTGGCTAATTTACTATCAGCTTTATATAGATTCCTAACTAAATTAGATATACTAGACTACGATAGACTGGGAATCCGGTTAGGAAGTTTGCTGAGCAGCAAATGCTTTTTTTTTTTTTTCAAGAGGAATCTTTTTATTAGTCGTTTCACCTCGCTGGCTCGTCATTTCGTTGTTTTGAACCGCTTCAGCTCTCAGGTACTGAAGACGGCATGCCTTTGTCTACTCTCATTTGTCTAAAGACAAAACTCATCACTGACAGGAATCTAATCTACGCTGTTATGTGCAAGTTCTCAAAAGATGTCTGAAGCATTGCTGTTTTGGGGCTTTAGATACAGCGAGCATATGGCTTTGCCAGAGCCTAATGTTAATGTTTTACATAAGTAGGTGTGTTGAAATACACAGGGCAACCAAATGTCAAGATGCACCAAGTTCCTGGTATGCAACGCGTATGTATAGGTGACATAACGTGTTTGTTTTGTGTCTTTTCAACATGTATTTACCAGAACCTCGGGAGAAATGTGCAACACTCCAGTGATTCCTTCCCCAACACAAGTGTGCATCAGTTCACTGGAAGTGGTTCCCATGGGTGTAAACTTAACACCTGCATTGCAACAGGCTATTTAAAGCCGAGCTGTGTTCACCTTTTTTTTTTTTTTCCCACTCTCAGCAATGACAGCTGGCCTAATCATTGGCCATTCTGTCTGCAGTTCAATATTCTGAATCTCTGCAGCCGTTTATGTTTGTCAGTCCTTGTCTTCCACAGACATCTTGATAACTCTTCCTGATGTTCTCAGCTGACTGTCATTCCACCTCACTGGCACGAGACAATCACTGTTTGACTTTTGGCATTTTAACTTCAATTCTGGGTAAGTGAATAACAGGACAAACCATTGTTCTCTGTGCATTCACAATGCAACAGTGTTATGGAACTGCTGAGTCTGGCTCAGCTGCAGAGACATATGCAAGTAATTTAGGTCGCAAAGAATCTACTTGTATAATGTAGTATAATACATATAATGCAGTTTTGATGAAACTTGGGAAATTTAGATTTGTGTCGACTCCTCTTCGGATTATAATGAAGACATTTAGCATGTAAAAAAAAAAAAAAAAAAAAAGTGCCAGGTCAAGTTACATTTTTGAAAAAAAAAAAAAAGAAGAAGCTGCCCACAAGCTCAATTCATATTTTCATTAAAGGGATAGTTCACCCTAAAATTCACTCTTCATTTCTCACCCTAAAGTTGTTCCAAACCGGGAATTTCTCTTTTCCTGAAGATATTTTGAAGAATGTGGGTAACCAAACATATTCTAGTCCCCATTTCCTTCCATAGTATTTTTTTTTTCCCTACATGGAACTCGATGGGGATCAGCAACTGCTTTGTTACCCACGTATTCTTCAAAGAATCTTCTTTCATGTTCCACAGAAGAAAGAAACTCATACAGGTCTGAAACAACTTGAGGGTGAGTAAATGATGGACAGTTTACCCAAAAATGAAAATTCTGCAATAAAGAACTTTCGCAGCATCTAAAGGAACACGAGCTCTGCTCACCTTTAAAGGAAAGAATTCAAAGTCAAAAAGTACAAATGCAAATGTTTTATTTTCATAGAATTTCCAAAGAACCTCCTTCCACCTGTGTCTGAGTGTAACTTTTCTAGATGAAGATCATATCCACACTGACTTGACCACGGTCAGAAAGAGATTCTACATCAATAAAGAAAAAAGGCCAACGGCTGCTTTAGCTTTCGTAATGTTCAAAGAAAACGACCTTTGCGATGAGTCTTGCAATGGATTTTCACATAGCGCGACGATGAAGCCACTTCGTCAAAATGTTCTTGATTTAATACACCCACACTGTTGAGTCAATGAGAGTTTTTTACATGTGTAATATGTTTCACAGTTTTAAAAGACTTAAAAAAAACAACCAATATATATTACGTTTTCATCTGTTATCACTTGCCAAGTTGAATTTAAATTAATAAAATAACAATAAAAAAACCCAGACAATCAGTAATCTCTCTTACATATTATACAAAACGGTTGTCTCATGTACAGTTTCTAGATCAATGTATCAGCCCCGGTTGTGATTGTCATATATTGCAAACAGAAGAGGACAGACAGACGGTGTGAGCTGATGATCAACACCTCCAACGAAGGCCAATCGGAAAGCTCAGCCTCACATGGCGCAATTGAAGTCTTCATACAGAACACTGCAGTGACGTCTACCGGGAAAACGAATGACGAACGAGACGCTGGCGTTCCTTTTCAATGCGTTCCAGTGTAGCTTCACAAACACGTGTGAGAGCAGATGACGCGGTTTCATTGGGTAATGCGGCTCGAGAGTGCGGTGGACTGATTGAGTGTGATTTTCTATAATGGTTTGAAGTGCAGTCATGAAAAACCAAAGCAGTGAGCCATCACACTATCATCACATGAACGTCCGCCACTCGCAGCCAGTCTGAAATGACTAAAAAATATTTACCACTTTCTAGAAAGTCAAAATGTCACTACAAAATCATTGTTCACAAGTGCTTTTTTTCAAGATTGGGTCATAGTGTTCTTGCTGCTGGCTGTCGGCTCTCCATTTTTGGGAAACGGCTCTGCAGTACTCTGTTGTTTCTCTCCGTAGGAGATGGTGTGGCATCAGCAACAGCTTAACTCTGTTACCTCCGGCCCACCTCGTTCTGTTTGAGGAACTGGATGTTAGTGCTGCTGTCTGCCAGTTCAGGGTACTGCTCCACTGGCAGGACGTAGTAGCCCTCGTAGCCCACGACCTTCCCCATTGCCAACAGTTGCTGCTTCTCGTTTTCAGCCCACACGCGTCCTCCGTCCCTGCCGTCGCGCGCTTGCTGCTGCTCCCTGGCCCAGGCTCCGGACAGCGCCCTCTGGTGGGCCTGCTCCAGCACGCGGCTCCGCTCCTTTTCCAAAACCTCTGCTGACAGTCCGTATCGGACGCTGTACGTGAGCCTGGAGGAGTGGATTTCTAGAGTGACGCCACGGCGGGAGCGTCCGCTGATCGTCACGTTTATCCCGCTGTCCATCGTCTTGTGGCCACTGCTGAGACCCAGTGCCAGCAAGTCGCCGTCAGCTAGTCCAAGTTTCACAAAGAAGTGGCAATCCCGGCCATCGATGGTGTAATGAGTGCCGTCCAGGTAGATGGCGTTACTGAGGATCTGTGATATTTTGCGACTGTCTTCGCTAGCTGAGCTCGACAGGTCTGTTAATACATGGCCATCCCTGATAGCGAGCATCATGCCTTTGCCCACGATGGGGGTGCTGGTGCCAAACCAGTAACCAGGCTTGTCACGCTTGGTGCGTCGCAGTTTATTGAGCCGCCTCCCCTCAAGAACCATGAAGGCTTGGTTGTGTCTGTCCACCGAATGCTGAACTCCTGTGAAGAGCTGTAAAATGGGACGAAGAGTTAGTGACACCTGAGAAGTGGTTCAGCAATAATAGAATTCATGTTATGTAGGGTCACCTTCAGTTCTAGATTTGCAGCTATGTCTAAAGCAGGGGTTCTCAACTCTGGCCCTTGAGATCCACTTGCCTGCAGAATTTAACCCACCTGCAACTTTTAAATCCTGAAGACCTTGATTAGCTGGTTCGGGTATGTTTGATTACGGTTGAGCTAAACTCTGCAGGCAACACGGGTATTTTCAAAACCGCAGATTTTTCTATGTGGTTTGGCCATTCGTCCTCATGCAAACACAGTGTCCGATCACTGAAATCAAGATTTTTAGAAACTTCGATTGCAGTGTTTGTCGTGTGGGCGGTTAAAGTAGAGATTTTGGCTAGAGGAGTTTGAAGTCAGAACTGGAACCAGTAATAACTTCTATTATTAAATTATTGGTAATAATACAAACCTTAATTTAATCAATAAACCTTAAATTATTGGTAATCATTTTTTCCAGGCTTCTGACTGGCCAACATGGCTTTACAATTGGGGTTATATCACCACCTGCTGGTTTGGCATGCTCTTGACAGTGCCTCATAGCATAATTTTGCATTTTTCACATGGACACAATTTATTTTTCTTTTTTTAAAACGAAGAAGGAAAAACTCAAGTTTGTAAAAATACCTGTACACATGTGGCCTAGGCCTGGGCCTTGAGGGTCAGAATTGAGAACCTAGAATTGTTTGTCCATTTTATTGCCTCACAAACTTAAATATTTGGATTTGGTACTCAAGAAATGCTGATTGCCGATTTGGTGCTCTTATTATTATCAATGTAATAAACAGATGTGCTGTTGGTGCCAATAGCCTCTTGGGCAGCGCACTGACATTTAGCGCAGTTGCGCTTTGGGTATCCAGAGTCCCAGCTCGTGGACCTTTCCTTATACTGTCCCCCTTTCTCTCTCCCAACTTAACTGCTTAAGTTCAAAAACAAAAATGCCAAAACATAAATCTTAAAAAAAAAATAAATAAATAATAATTTTTTGTGGAAACCATGATACAATTTTTTTCTCTCTTTTTTTTTTTTTTTTTTTTTTTTTTTTTTTTTTTTGATTAATAGAAAGTTCAATGGTTGAACAGAATTTATTTGAAATAGAAATATTTTGTAACTTTAGAAATGCTCTTACTGTCACTTTTGTGTCAATTTAATGCATCCTTGCTGAATAAAAGTATTAATTATTAAAAACAAAAACAAATGAAAAACTTTTAAAGATTTACCAACAAATATTTGTAACAAAAAACATTTAGTAAATTGTCTTTATATGAACAAAAAACAATTTTCGTGTAAAGAAAAGGTACAATAATAAATGAATAATACAAATACGTATGGCAAATATAAAAATACATAAAAAATTCTGAAGTACAGGTTTTTATTTTTCAAAGTAAACTTTGAAAAGAGTTTACTGTTAAAGCCATTTGCACAGCAAATGTTGACAAATGATTTTCCACCTCAAACTTACCTGAGTGTTGTCAGAGTCCTGACTGGCAACTATCTCATAAGGAGGGTCAACAAAATAAAGCGAGTGTCTAGGAAACCCCGGTATGATGTTGCTGAGCTGGAAGCCAAACATAACCAGCCAACTCTTCACATCTGCAGAGCAAAACCGAGATAAAAATGTCTTTTACTAGCTGTCATAGGAACCAATGTGAGTCATTGACACATAACCTTTAAGTTCAGCCCACACGTAGAACATATTTATCACCCTCTCACCTGTCACATAGTTTTTCACATCAATCATATCGCTGAGTGGATTATTGTTCTTGAACATGTACAGGTTGAATGGAGCTGGCTCTTTGCCTATCTTTGGCCACAAAGTATGGTCAGGTGCAATCCATCTTCCTGCCAGCACGTCATAGTCTCTCTGGGCGAAGTGCACCAGCTTTGTGAGAGGATCATAAAGCCCCCCGTGAAAGCCCAATATGAGCTGGAAATCTGGGTTGGAATCATGGTAGATCTCGCCGTATGCCGTGTACTGCATCTGCTTAACCATCTGCCCATTGCTGCTGAAGATGGCCAGCGGCGTGCCAACGTTGTCGGAGGCGACGTAGTATTCCTCCCCACCACTGACCTCCATAGCGAACAGATGACCCTGCAGGTCATAGTAGAAGGAGGTGATTTCAGCTCTCGAGTGGTTGTAAACATGAGTGACCCGAGTGGGGTAGTTCAAGTCGGCGTAGAAGTATTGCTGATGCTCGCCTTCACTAGTTCTGCGGGAGACACGGCGGCCCAAGCCATCGTATCGGTAGCGGACGCTCCAACCCCCTGCCGTGCGGCTGTAGGCGCGCTCCAGAAGACCTTTGGAGTTGTACTCAAAGATATCCGAGCCCCTCTGCGCAAGCATGCCGTCCTCATCGAGCTGATACTGCATATCACCGAGCCGTGTGATTCGGTCTCGAAGATCGTAGCGTAGCGGCAGCAGACGGGCACTGTTCCCAGGGTTTAGCAAATGTAGATTGCCATTTAGGTCATAGCTGTAGCGCCACGTAGACCAGTCGTCAACTTTGACGCCCACAAGCTGTCCGTCACCGTCATATTCGTAGCGGTATTGTGTGGTATTAGCATAGGGACCGATCTTCAGTTCACGCTTGATCACACGGCCCATGCTGTCATACTGCACCGTCATCCAATACATCAGTGAGCGGAAGATCTCGTACTGCACTTCCTTGATGCGGCCGTGTGCATCAAAATGCTTACTGAGCGTCATCACAGCCGTAGTGATGATTTGGTTGATGTCGTAGTATATGATGCCAAACTTGCCAAAGTGTTCGACTTTACCAGATATCTCATCGTAGCGGTACAGGTCCACAGGAAGTGGGGTTTCCCCAATAACTGGCTTTATGCTGGCCACCCTGAAGCTGTTGTCATGATAGGTGTAGTCAAAGCGAGCGTTGACCATTCCCTCCTCTGAGAAGCGGTACATCTGCTTGTCCACTAGGGGGCCCAGTTTACGATAGCGAATGGTGCAAGAGAAGCCTCCGCTCTGCAAGTTGACCATTTTGAGCACTCCGGTCGTCTCATCGTAGCCAAAGGTGACAGCAGTGGCATCATACAGCACCTCAGAAAGCTTTCCCAGCTTCCCATACTTGTAGAGCACACGCCGGCCCGTTCCCAGGTAGAACATGGCGCGTGGACGCCCATCCTCAGTGAAGTCGTGGATGATGGTGGCATTACTTTCTGGGGGGTTGTAGGTGTTGCGAATGTAACCAACCGACACATGGGTGGCCATAGTGTGTCTGGCCATACTCGGCATAGTGACCGCCGTGAGCCGGCCCGCTGTGTCAAAGTCAAAGACGTACTGTTTCTGACTTTGCTGCAGCAGCAGCACCATGGACTGCAGGGTGAAACAGAAAGAGAAAAATGAAAATGTGAACAACACCTGAGTACTGTGGGGAAAAACAAATCTCCATTGCAACTCACTTTGTCCATGTAGCTGAAGCTCCAAACTTTCCCATCAACAAAGGTTCGAGACAGGATCCGTCCGAACGTGTCAAACTCACTTTTCTCACTCATGCTGCCCCTCTGCAAGCCCACCAACCGGCCAGTGAGTGAATAAGACACATTGACCAGGGCTAAGCTGCTGCTGGGGAGCCAGGTGGCCGGTCGGCCCTGGGCGTCATAGATGATACGCAGCGTGAACTTGCGGTGGTCATCGTAGATCTTCTCAGTTCTGGTGTTGCGGTCATAGTCGATAGACAGAAGGTTTCTGCTGTGGACCTGTGGGAAAACATTTAAAGTTTTTCCAAGATCTAAACTCCAAATTCAAATGTCGCAATTTACACAGCAAATCTCAACTGGCTGATTGTATATGTTGTCGCCAAATGTACAATTTCCCATCATCCAGCTCTGAACTTCTAAATGGGGACAATTAGGCATTAAAGTATTATCAGCATTATTATTATTATAATTATTATTATGAATTTCTGTAAAGCTGATTTGAAACAACATTCATCGCGAAAAGCACAATGCATAAAATTGACTTGGCAAAATCAATTAACTTCGACGGTAAAATTAAAAACTTACGCGCAACTTCCTGCCAAACACTGTGACCTTGCCCTTGGTCAGCTCTTTTCTCATGCGCCATTCAATTGAGTTGAGGCCGCTGTCAGTGGGTAGGGTGATGTTGCGCCTCCCGATGGTCGGGCTTACAGATCCTGCAAGGATGTGGGGCTCAGTATGAAAGCTGATGCCCATCCCGTTAGCATAGGACACTCGCAGTGTGCCGTTGTGGTACAACTGATAGCTATTCCGTACTTGGTCTGTGAAAACATAACAATAAGGTTAGCAAGGATTATAAAACCAGATTATACTCTTTGAATAATACACTAGAAATAAGCATTACATAACATTATGAATGTACACATAAACACTACTGTTCAAAATCTGGGGTCTGTAACATTTTTTTTATTTTTTAAGTCTCTTATGCTCACCAAGGCTGCATTTATATGATCGAATATACAGTAAAACTCTAATGTAAAATAACGGTTTTCTATTTGAATAGTTTTGAATTTGAATTTCATCTATAAATTCATACATATATAATGATTTTTTGATGAATAGAAAGTTACTAATAACACCATTCATTTTAAACAGTAAAGACGTTTATAATTTTACAAAAGATTTCTGTCAATTTTGTTCAATTTAATGCATCCTTAATAAATAAAAGTGTTGATTTAAAAAAAAACTTTAAACGGTAATGAAAATATATCATTTCTGTTTCATTGCATTTATAGACATTAACTAGTGCTTATCTGTGAAGTATTTTATAATTCAATGTTTGTATTAAGGCGAGTTATTTTGAAGTGTTCTCTACACCCAGCCTCATTTAATTTAGTATGAAGCATTAGGTCTGATCCGACAGTCTATTGTGCATTAGGGGAAACGCAGCACTGTGGGGCGGATGTGTGTAATGCGGCTTTTGGTTATAAAGAAGATTTAGCTTTGGCTAAAAGCAGCACAAACATCTTCCATTTACAAGCTATAATTGGATCAGACGCAGCTTTTCACAGAAATGTACCTGGGAAACACAATCATGTACAATTTCAAAGTCATAAAAAAAATCCAAGTGCATTTTGGTACAATGCTAACAAGCAGAGGGCACCCAAAGGGTTGGTTTTCATGTAATTTGTCTCGAGTAGACAGCAAAGCATACTCTTTACAGGAAGTAACAAGTTTGTTGCGTGAGAAAATCCATCATCAACACATAATCCACTGGAAATAAAGAGAGGAGTTTAAGCCTTCAAGCTTTTGCCTCCTGAAAGAACCCCTAAAGGCAGCCTATGGTAAATTGTAAAATGGTGATTTCTCTGCTCTGCTGGATTCCGCACATTCAAACAATGTGGCCTCCCTGCGGGTAGTAAAGAGAAACATCAGTCTACCTGCCTGCTGCGTGTTTTGGTCTTAATGGATGTGATTTACAGGGGAAACGGGGGGCATCAGCATGAGATTTGAACTGAGATTTGTTCTTTGTGTGCAATGTGTACCTTGAACCACAGTGTAGGACGCCTCTACAGACGAAAGATTAGTGATGACCGTGACGTCGTCATCTCTGTTTGAGCTCTCCATGTCAATATTGATTGACTCCTCCATCTCACGGTGCAGACTGGTCACCACACCAGTGGGATATGTGACGTTGGTTAGACGACCCTCACTGTCGTAGCTGTGAAAAAAATAAATAATCAAGACCATTTTTATGTAAAAAGTACTTTTGTAATATTAGATTAAAAATGATTTCGAATTAGCAATAACAACACTGTTTGAAGCAACAACTGTACTTCATCTAGTTAAGAGTCTGCAGCAGTTCTAGCATACAGACACTAGGTGGCTGCAGGACCAAAGCTTTGCTGCAAAAACATCCTCTGCTCTGACAGTAGATGAGGATACCAATAACCACAGTGCCTAGACTCACAAGAGGTCCTAATTTATGATTCACAAGAACAAACATGATGAAAACACCATGAGAAACTGCTCAACATTTCAGCACAAAAACCTGCATTATAATCACTATCCAGCTTAACATCCATCTTAATTTCACGTTTTAGATTAGGTAAATGTCAGTCTTTTCAATGCCAACAGGCCTCCTTTTATGTAAATTGGTCTTATTATAGATTGCCTTATTAACATCGTCCGATAAACATTTTAATACACACTGCAGCATTAATTTATCAAAGGCTTTTTTTTTTTTTTTGGCATTTTAAAAAGTAAATCATTCTCGTTGAATTCCGCCCGAAACTTTCTGACTTACAATCACAAGCAGTTTGGCTGGCAAATTCATTTAATTAACGGGAAAACGTTCACTCAAAACTGAAAATTCTGTCATTAATTACTCGCCCTCATGTCGTTCCACACCATTAAGACTTGTGTTCGTCTTCGGAACACAAAGATGTTTTTGATGAAATCTCTGCTTTATGTTCGCTGATTAGCGTTTATATATGTGAATGAAAGCCTAATTTTTTGCAGCGTCAAAGCGATAGTTGCGTAGCTGTCAGTGGAGGGACAGAAATCTGTCAGGTTTCATCAAAAAGATCTTCTTGTTCAGACGGGTTTGGAACGACATGAGAGTGAGTAATTAATGACATTATTATCATTTTTGGCTGAACTGTCTCTTTAAGATCTTCAGATTTGCATGTGTCTCAAGAGTTCTGTCGTTTCATACTCACTCGTAAAAGTTCGTCCATCCGGTCTCATCTGACTTGGAGGCTAAAAGTTCAGTGTTGGCATCATAACTGAGCTGGGTCACCTCTTGGCTGAGGGCCGAAACGGAGCGTAGGCTGCCAGCTGGGTCCATTCCCAGTGTTACCACCTGGTTCTCCGGCAAAAGCACAAGCCTGATGGAGCCAGACGCCTCCCTCCTCACCCGAAGTGTATTGTTAGAGGCATCGGTAACTGCTGCTAACTCTCCGTCCAATCCGTAGGTAAAGTTATACAGGGCCAAGCCTGTAATGAGGCTAATCGTTTGCCTGTGAAGGCCGTCAGCGCCAAACACATAAAGCTCCTGTTCTAGAGATGAACCTACTTCATATTGTCCGCTTGCTGTGGCGTTGGGTCGGTTACTACGGACCGAGCGCACACGGATGTTGTTCAGGTCAGCGATGTACAAGGTACCATCCGGTGACACCGCCAGCGAAGCAGGACAGTTGAGGCCGGCATCTGCAGCGTAGCCCTCATCTCCTGAGAAACAGTTGCAGTTGACGTCGTTCTTGCAGTCGCATTCGGAGGCGGCGCCGGCGAGCAGGGAGATCTCGCCGCTGGTGCTAACTTGCCGAATGCGGTTGATCCGCTTCTCGTCGGTTTCAGCAATGTAGAGCACACCTGTGTGGGAGATGGCGATGGCTGTGGCGCTCTCCAAGGCAGAATGGATGGCTAGTTTGCTGAGCGAGTAATCAATGCCAGGGACCTGGCAGTGCATGGGCCGCCCTGCAATAATGCTGACCTGGTGGTTCTCAGAGATACGCAGGATGACGTTGTTCTCCAGCACGTACAGAGAGTTGTCCATTGGGTTGATGGCTAGGTCTGTAGGCCACTCCAGACGTACCTGAACACGTAAAAAGACAATAATTGGAGATGTTGAGTGGATGTGGTCTATGAGTGTAAATTCAGCTTTGCAGAGGGAGATTTTCAGGCCTCTGCTTTTGATATCCCCCCTTCTGTTCATTTTATCCCTGCTTCCGGTCAGATGGAATTCATTTCCCATTACCAACAGTACTGGCACTTGAAAAAAAAAAAAAAAAAAAAGTGTTACAGATTCTTCCGAGCGGACGTATGAATTTATTCCAGTGATAGACAAATGATGACAGTGGCTTGATTGATAATTCAGTTCCATTGTTTGTCACTGTCATTGTCAAACGTTAATACCCAAGGAGACACTCTGACAAGCAAATATTGGCGTAAAGGAAACGGCACAGACGGAAATGAACGGGCTGAAATGTATTGACACAACTGTGTTTGAAAGCTTAATGGAGCCTGTAAATTGTTTCAGTAAATTTATAGTCTAAATATACATTTGAAGTTTTTTTACTTTTCATTTATATATTAATTACACTGTATTTTTACATTTTCTCAACTTCTAAATTGTGTGAATTAATAAAGGTCAATAATGCTCAAACTTGCTCAAAAATGTAGAAAAATGATCTCTCTTTGATACAATAAAATGGAAATAGAGATGCACTGAAATGGAAATTTTGGGTGTTCTGGTTGCACTAGGCTGAAAACTAAAACCAGAATTTTTCTCATTTTAAATGATTTGTGTTAATATTTAAATTAATTGTGGTAATATTAGTCTTTTCAATTTTATTGAATTTGATTTTAAAAAACAAAATTCAATTAAATAAATTAACCACACTTTGATTTAAAGTAACACCAGAAAAATATATTATAATAATATTAAATATCAATATATCATTCTTCATTCAATTCTATGCAGCAGAATTAGATTTTTTTTTTTTTTTTTCAGATTTATTTTCGCTGTTTTGCCTTTAGGACAGGAAGAGAAGTGGAGAGAGGGGGAGAACTCGGGTCACCCGAAACATGTCAGAATCAGAATCAGATTTAACAGATTTATTTTTTGACCAATTTGTCAAAATAAAATATAGTCCAACGAAGCTATTACTGTATTATCAGAGCATGTGACCAGAACGTAGTTTGGAATGGATGAGAGAATAACGAGAGAATAGCATCATTTTACCAGCATTGCACAGCATGGCTGTACCACACCATGTTAAAGACTTTGCTTTTCTGGTGAGCGTGAGCGGTAGCTGCGTGGAGCTTTCGCCTGGGTCATGAGCGACAGAGCAGAGAGCGCACACACGTGGAGCGGAACATTGATCGGAGCAAACTTGGTGCCGGTTCAGACTAACCTGCTCCGCCAGAGTTGCTTTGAAGCTGTGCATCTTCAGAAGCGGTGCTGCTCGAAAAGTTACAAAAAAAAAAAAAGCTGTGCGAGAGTGAAACCTGAGCGCTGATTTTTGGCTCATATTTTCTACTGGTCAAAAACCGAAAATGCACGATCATTTTTGGCGGCTGAAATTTTGGTGCATCCCTAATAATTAACAATGCTAGTTTTGGTAGATTTCAGGAGGCCGAATCTTGCTCGATGGACTGTCAAGTGAGTGCAAGAGCAAGATAGTTGAGGAAAGTCATTACAACCTGGCTGACGTCCATGCTGGAGTCACAGCTGAGGGGCCTGACTGCAGTCAGATCATTGGTCTTTATCAGCGTGGAGATGATGCCATTCTGATCCACTTTTCGTATCATTGTAGCATCCACAAAGTACATCAGGCCATTCTTATCCAATGCCACACCTGCATAAAAGAACCAACAGTGAAGAAATTCAAACCTCATATTAAGACATGCTGTAAAATAAGACATGTATGATTACAACAAAGTAGGAAACAGTCACCTGGTATTAAGTTCAGACAGAATAATTATCTGTTATAATAACGACCTAATAATTATGATCATTTTCTTCTTCTTAAATTTCTCGTCAATGTCACAGAAATCCCTCCAGACTTTCACTGCTCTCCATCTCTCTATCTGATTTATTTACCTCCCATTATCTACTATTCTCAGAGTTGGTAATCCTGGGAGGAATGGTGTTTTTTAAAGGCAAAACAATTAGTAGTCTATGTGTGTAGGAGCAATGACCTGGAAAAGAGTCAGACGCTGCGCCGCGACTGCTACAGTTTGACTCACGCTGTCATGGTGATCATGTCAGAGTGCGTTTTATTCCAAGATAAGAAGGCAGAGCCGTTTCTGAGTGCAGTCTGCTAACCTTACAGTCTCTCTTTACTTTCTGTGTCATTTATTTTCCTCACATCAGAGGACCATGCTGGGCTTTAAGAATGATGTCTGGAGTCTAGAGAATTACAGGTTACTGAGGTTGGTGATATCCTAGAAAATGACAGCACCGGGTAACTGTCTATGGGATTAAATGGTAACAGCTTCTAGGTTCATGGAAAATAAAAATGTGTCTCAGGCTTAATTTTGAAGCGTCACAGCATGGAAATGCTGTACTGTCTCATGTAGAAGCTAACTTTGAGGAGCTTCCGGATTTTTTAAGGTGTAATATGCCATTTCTGTCCCACTTTACTCACAGAATGAGATGAAAATGGTTGTGTCTTAAAAGCCATCACCTCTCGGGCTCATTAGCGTGGCCTCCACTGCCTTGCCTCCGTCGCCACAGCGAGCCTCATCGAACGGGACACACTGCTCTCCCGTCCCCGCCACCACCTCAGCGTTATCCAGCAGTGGTCGAGCACCGTTAAGAGAGCGGACGCGGTAGATCTGCCGGGAGTTGGTGTCTGACAGGAACAAAGAACCCGACACCGGATCCATTGCCAAGTAGTACTTATGGCTTGGACTGTTGCTATGGAAATAGGGCAAATTGGGAGAATGTCTCGTAATGAAATCCTCTGACAAACAGCACGGTTACCTTGGTGAACATGATGAAATGTGAATAGTTCATTGCAGGTAAAGTAATTGGAGCTCAAAAAAGAAACCACTTTGAAAAAAAAAAAGTGAAATTCTGCTACATAAAATGAACTGTGGAAAACAGCTACAGAGTAGGACAAAAGCATAGAAAATTTTTAGGGTTAGGGTTTTTTTTTTAATTAGCATGCTATTTAGACATACACACGCACGCGATGAATATTTTTAGATTTAATTACCTGTGTCTCAAATCTTTATTTCTTCACAGGGTAGAGACAGAGAAGAGACAAAAAAGAATGCATCATTAAAATATATTATTGTAAAAGCTATTATAGTTGTTAAAAAACAAAAATAAATCAAAACTGAATACTTGGTATAGTACTGCATCATCATCAAGGCATGCACATCTAAAAATATATTATTATTATCTTTCATCAAATTCTAATAACTATTGGCTTTGTGGTCAGAGACCCGGGTTTCTCTCTCTCCCTTGATTTCCTGTCTCTCGCTACTCCTGTGTCTACCAATAAAATCTGGCAAATAAATACAATAACTTTCCCCGCAACCTGAAATGACCAATAATAACGTCCCACTTTTCATGGTTCACTAAAATCCTGAAAAGTTTGAGGACAATTTATATATCACTAATAATTCAACATTAATCTACAACTGTTGAGCAGACAATCAGCATCATGAAGGATCATGTGACACCGAAGACTGGAGAAATAATGCTGAAAATCATCTGATCAGCTTCGCCATCACAGGAATTAATGAGATTGTAAAACATATTTAAACAGATATTTTAAATTCTATATAATAATATTTCCACAATATATTATAATATGCAATACATTATGTAATTCCATATTCCAAACCAAACTAAATTAAAAAATGCCAAGATTCTAACTAAAAAAAGGGAATTATTATTTTTCTTCTTCTTCTTCAGTAAAGCTTTTCCTGTCAGTGGATCATGCATTTTTTATTTAAATTTGATTTGCTGATTCTGTTCCATTAAAAAAAAAAAAAAAAAAAAAATGATTCCACACACTTATTATTTCAGCTGAATATTGAGTTGTACTCTGTAATGTGTCACATTAATACATTACAAATGCTGTCTCGTGTTCTCTTTAAGCTTTACCTGAGCTCCAGTACAGCTGTGGTATTGAGGGACGGATAGACCCTCCGCACAAAGTTAAGGTCACCCACATACAGATTGCCCTCTCCATCACAGGCTACGGCCATCGGCGCCAGCAGCTTGTTGCCCTCTGCCATCCCACTGCAGCTTGGGCAAGAGATGCTGCGTCTTCGGCCGTTACCCATAATGCTGTTAATGATGGGCGGCTGCTGCTGGGAGAGGAAGATGTTCTCGCCGCTGCCCTTATGAAGAATGCCTGTGTGAAATAAATCAAACACTGTCACTAAATGCAATTGAGTGAGATTTCAAACATGACATATTTCTAATGGTCTTTACACGCACAAATGTGATGCTTAAATGAAAGCATCAATTTCAACACTGTGACATATTTATTGCATTTCATGATCAATCGCGTGAAACCAGCAGTCATTAAAGACCTCATAATCATCAATAATGACCCAAAAAATTTGCTGGTCCCTCAAACACAGAATTTCACCCTAATACAGTGATGAAATTATGAGCAATGACAAATGTGCATAAAGGGAGCATGCGCATGCTATTTTACAGTCCACTGGCATGCCCTCCATCCCTGTGTCCTTATTTGACTTCCCACTAGCCAGGCTCCAATCACAATAAATTATTTCCTTTCTTTTTTTTTTTTTTTTTTTTTTCCTGCAAACGCCTGAAGATAAACAGGTGTGAAACAGCATGCATAACTTCTGTCCTATAATGGTGCTTAATACCAACACTTTTCACACAGTGCGAGAAAAAAAAACAACTTTTCTTGGAGAAGCTTGTTAGGCTGTCAGCTGCGGGGACAACCTGTTTCTTCTTTACTGTCAAATGTATTTCACAAAAATAAGTGCCTCATAGGAAATACAACGCAGCTCAGTTTAATTAGTCTGATCAAGGAGGGTTTATCAGTTGTTTCGTGTTTCCACCTTATAATTCAGGAATCTGGAATGCGATCCTTAAGGGCCTCTGAACTGCAGAGTATAGCTCCATCAAACTTAAGTCTTCAGGATTACTTTAAAACTACAGAAAGGTGTTTGAGTACTGATGGAGATAAACTCTACAGGAGGCTTTTAAGGACCGGAGAGGCCCATCCATGTTATCATGGGGCATCTTAAACTGTAAATATATCAGCAATAACACTTAACAAGTATGTACTGCTGTTATACTGCAACATAAAATGCAAGATTTTGATGTATTTTCTTCAGATGCATTAAGGGTGTATGTGTGAGAGGCAAATACTGTTCTTGTGTCCGGGATGCCTATTTTGTTCATTTTGACTACTTGGGTACTTGACAAGGAGATTTATGCACACATATGCACATAAATGAACCATTTTTATTGTGTGTGTGTGTGTTTTCATTTTTCAGGAAACCCCAGTGACCCAGTAGAGGATAAAGAGATGGATGGATTATCTGGAAATTTTACAAAAATAAATAAACAACTGTCAATATTCTCATGATTTATGATCAGTCTTTAAAATAGAACTTAAAGTATTAATGTACAATTAGGGAATTTGATCGAACCCTTTATTATTTAAACTTATATTAAACTTTAAACTTATTTTATACTTTTTCTTAAATAAATACATGCATGTGTGTGTATTCACAAGCTTTTATTTTGGATAAACCACTTGATGGCACTAATTAAAAATGAAGCCCTGTTATGGACATTTGTGTATAGTAAAACATCATGTAAAAAAGTCCCACAATCGATCATCGATGTCACTCGTGAGTTCTCCTGCCCTTCCCTATCAAGTGCATTAACTTTTGTTTGAATGGGTGTTTCAGTATCGTACCACTGCGGACATTCAGCATGTGATGTTTGTCTAGAGACCAGCCGCCCAAGTTTGAGGGGTTGAGCTCATATCCCTGCAGCACAGCTGTCCTCTTCTCCCACAGGATCTGACCGGGACACGTCTCATACTCGTACCCCACAGACACTAAAGAGAAAGATTGACAGATTGAAAGAGGGATAGGAAAGAAATGTGAGGAATGAAGGAAAAAATGACAGAGAAGGAAGACACTTAGAGGAAGAGCAAAGCTGTGCTATCTTAATTAAACACTCCATCACCGAGCGGGGACATAACAATTCATTAGCTCACAGGAGGAACTTGCCGCTGGCATACACAATAATGGATGAGAGACAGACAGTCTCATTAAACTCTGAAACTATCTGTGTTTTGGAGCTCAAATTAAGAGAAGACACTGGGGAACAGACAAAGGCGTAGACAAGAAACAAGATAACAGTCGAAATACACCTGTTTCCACGACTCCGTCTATCACTTACCTAAAGCCTCGGTCAGGCCGTGGACCCTCTGCCTGTAGGCATCAGTCTTGTCCCAGATATAAGTGTACGCCAGGTTAGGGGAGGCATGGAACCATTTCTGGAGGAGATGGCCCTCCACGGCTACCATCAGGTGCACTTTGGCCAGGCTGAGAGGCACTAGAGCTGGAGTCATAATCACCTTGAGGAGTGAGAGGTAGCCTGAGGTCCTGGAGCTCAGATAGCAAAGTTTAAGACTAGTGCCGGGAATTTCCACCTGCTCGTGAAGGACCTGGACAGAGAGGAGAAGAAAAAAGTAATGGTAAATATTCTTGCAGCTGTCGTCGATCTTGAAAAGCGGCCTCGGAAAAGAGATGGAAAATGAGCAGCTAAGAGAAACTGTTATTGTGAGAAGGTATGAGGAAGTAAATGAGTCAAAGAGAGTGAAAACGGATATTAAAGGATTAGTTCACTTCAGAATTAAAATGTCTTCGTAATTTACTCCCTTTAATTACTGTTCACGTCTTTCTTTCTTCAGTCAAAAAGAAATGAAGGTTTTTGAGGAAAACATTCCAGGATTTTTCTCCATACAGTGGACTTCAACAAGGTTCAAATAGTTTCAAACGATTGTCCAAACCTTTTCAATGTAGCTTCAAAGGGCTTTTGCGATGCCAGCCGAGGGTCTTATCTAGCAAAATGAGTATATAAAATGTATATACTTTTTTAACCACAAATGCTCGTCTTGCACTAGCATCCATGACTTACGTAAGCATTCGGAACACATTACGGAATCACGTTGGAAAGGTCACGCGTGACGTAGGCAGATGTACTGACCCAGTGTTGCTAAAGCGAACGTGCAAAGACTAAGTGGAATGCCCTTTTTGGTACTTTCACCTATATCACGTGTGACCTTTCCAAGGTTATTATGTAAAGCGTGAAGTTGACGAGCATTTGGTTAAAAAAGTATGCATATTTTAATTTTTTTTTCAAGAAATTGACCAATCGTTTCTCTAGATAAGACCCTTAATCCTCGGCTGCGATCATGTAGAGCACTGAAACTGCAATATGGACCTTCAACCCATTGAACCCTGTTAAAGTCCACTATATGGAAAAAAATCCTGGAATGTTTTCCTCGAAAACCTTCACTTCTATTCGACTGAAGAAAGAAAGACAAACATGACATGGGGGAGAATAAATTATCAGGAAATCTTAATTCTGAAGTGAACTAATGGTTTAACAACAAAAGACCAGCCGAGAGTGAAGAGGAAAAGTAATAGAGAATATGAAATGCAAAGAAAAAGCCAACAGAAGTGAGTAATGACAGAAATGAAATGGGAGTGGAGCGGTATTGAATGTAGCACCTGGCTCTCGGGAAGGATGTGTCTCTCTGAAGGGTTGGAGCTGAAGAAGGAGGACAATGGGGAGGGAAGCACCATGGGATCGGGCCTGACAAAACCACTCAGGTCACATCTGGCCGTGGTTTTCTCCTCTGTTTGTAGCACCAGAGTGTCCATGGCGTAGAAGCGATTCCAGGGCAGCCACACCGTCCGCTCCTGACTCAGAAACGGAGCACGCTCGAACCGCAAAGTAAGAGAGCCTCCGCCGTTGGCCACCAGATCAAAACTATGGAGAACCAGAAGAGGAAACATACTTCAAAACACATTCAATGGCAAAAGGGGTTCAAATTATATGAAGTTACTTACGTGCCATCCTGGCGGGTCATAGTGTGACCATAGTGAGGGTACTTCACGAAGGTCACGTTGACGCCCACCAAAGGAGTGCCATCTGAGGTCAAAACCTGGCCTCGAATTAGTGATGCCAGGCTGCACACACACACACACACAAAAACAAAAAGTAATATTAGAGCATGATAAACCATGTCATTTAGTCCATCACGGCAAAGGGCAGATGGGGTACCTGGCATTAAAGGGGTTGATTCCTGGGATGATGTGAGTGCTGTCTTTACCCACAAGCATCTTGATTCTGTCATAAAAGGAAGGGACTTTCTGGACCTCTGATTGGCTCTGTTGAATGACCTGGAGTGGGTCACGTGATCCACGGCACAGAGGATTGGTCACACAAGAGCTCTGCGTGCAGCAGTCCGGATCCATGCAGTCAACAAGACCATCTGAGTGGAAAAGATGTCACCACATGTCATAAAAACTTTAGATCTGAAGCACGCATTAGCAGTGTGACATGAATTTTGTATGAAATTAAACCCACACTAGGGTTGTCCCAATACCAAAAACTCAGTTCTTGATAGAAATGCCAGTGTCAATTTCTACTGAATTTCAACATCTACTGAATATATAATATGAACAATAGAACAAAGCCTTCACATATTTCTCAGTCACTTTTAGCAGCATTTTTGTTGAAAATTTCCTTTTATTTTATTCAACAAGGATGCATTAAATTGATTAGTGTAACTTTGAGTCCCACAGGAGATGAAGACGAAGAATCTATAATGTCAGATTTATTACAAAACTCAAGATAACTTGGTAAACATACGTGACAACAACTGACAAAGAACAGAAAACAGGCAGGAACTTAAATACGCAGATGATAATTACTAAATGGGAACTAATACAGACAAGACAGAAGTGACAATTGATACAGTAAATACATATGTAATGTTACAAAACAACTCTATTCCAAATAAATCCTGTTCTTCTGAACATTTTATTCATCAAAAAATACTGAAAAACAAATCATGTTTCCACAAAAACATGGATAATAATAATAAATGTTTCTTGAGCAGCAAATCAGCATATTACAATGATTTCTGAAGGATCATGTGACACTGAAGACTGAAGATGGTGAAAATTCAGCTTTGCCATCACATAAATAAATTTTTAAATGTATTAAAATAGAAAATGTGTATTTTAAATTGTAATAATGTTTCACAACCTAGCTGTTTTAAATATATTACTATATCGTCCTGACCACCAGGGGGAAAAAAAGTTTTGTAAATGTATTATTTTTTCATGTCATTACATTGTTTAGAGCATAAGAAAAAAAACATCTGTAGTGGACACCAGGACTCTTTTTTAAAAAAAAATAAAATAAGACATCACCAATTAGAATCACCAATCAATTTTTAGGTTTCAGGATTTTTTATACCAAACTTTGCATAAAGATGATATTCAACTATGTTCTTTATGTAATTTGCATATTAATGTATTCTTGGAGCAACATGTAATGAAAAAAAGTGTAATAATGGGAGTAATAATTGGCATTATTATATCTAATATTTCATAGGAATATTGATAAATAATTTCTTTCCCTATTCACCTGTTGTGTCTTATTATTGTGTTTTATTTTGATTTGAAACCCCACAAGATTTTCCTGAGATGTTGATTTATGACAAACAATTTGAAAATGAGTCAGATGTAAATGATAATAACAAAATATTAGCATATTTCCATAAGGGTGTTAAATTTGATCACAAAACTAATGTCAGCCATTTTCAAAGACCAATGAGAGGGAGTGATCATAGTGAAACCTCCAAACATTTGGCATCTCTGAAAAGCCCTGAATGTGCTCTTTACAGGACAGAATTAAAACGGTGACATGCAAGGTCTCAGAGAAATTCACTAAAATATAATATCCTCTACACAAGACAAAACTACACTGTTGGTAGTAAGGAGAATATTCAAATAACTGCATCCTTTGGGAGCATAAAATCATAAACAAAATCTTACCGACACCAACCCATTAAATGATAATGTACAGATTGCAGTGAAATAACCTTCTGAGTTTACATTATATCCCTTCATGATTGTAATTTTGAATTGAATTTTTCATGTGTGCAGCTGCATTTGACCAAAGTCCTGAATTTAGTTCGTCAATATTATCCATACTATAGAAAGACCTGCATTTTTTTTTATTCTATTATTGACGTGGTTTCAGAAGTACGAGCACATTTGACATCCCAAGCACACATAGTTTCATGTTTTCAGAGTGGCAGATGGTTTAAAGCGACTTCTGAAGTCTCTCTGTTCCGCTGCCATCTTATTCTCAGAGTGTGTACTTTTGATGAACCCTTTTCAGTTCAAAACCCGGCACTGCTTTGATGTCAAGAGAGGGAGACAAATAATGTGATTCAAAAATCCATAATGAGTTTAAATGCAAAATTTCTTATCATTATAGAAACTCTATTAAATTGAACAAATATATTTATTTATTCCCATTGTGGTAACGAGCCCAGCCGATAGAAGTGATCATTGATGCTCTAGTTTCACTCTCTCTACTCCGGTTTCACTTTTAGAGAACTTACATCAAAGTCACAGAGGGCATCGCTCACACCCCTGAGAGCTTCTCTTCCTGTTTGATCTTTCTCTCTGTCTCTTCCCGTCTCTTACTGGCTGCATATCGCAATGCACTGTACATGCACACCCTTTCAACCCCTCTCCCTAAATGGGCCTTTCTTGATCCGGAACAAACTCACAACAAGCGCCTGTTGCCAGAGACATTTGCACCGTGTTGTTTTGCCTGGTGCTCTCTGATCTCTGATCTCTGACGCTTCTATGAAGTAACCCCCAAACGAGGAGCAAAAAAAAAAAAGAGAGAGGCGAAAAAAAGCAGGAAGTTGTGTATGTCTGGAGGACGCTTTTCTTTGTGCTGTTTGTGTCTGGGTTAGACTAAACAGTGCGTTCAAACATCTGCTTTGAGAAGTATTTTGTGATCATGAATCCCCAAGAAGTACAATTAAGATTAAATAAATTTCATTACAGCTAATTAAGTCACATGTTTGATGGGATTCACTTCCCAATCCCCTTCCCCCTTCTATATATAATCCCCTGTCCTCTCCCTATTCTTATAATATGTATTCTGAAAGAACATTTGGGTCGGGGGGGCTCGAACTATTTTCACATGCTCTAAGGCTAAAGTGACCACAACACCTTAATACCAATGATTACGGGTTTGCTCAAACAGGTCATGTGTATAAGAGAGTGACAGAACGCAAAAGAGAAGACAAAGCAGGGAAAAAGAACACATTTTAAAACAGTTCTTTGTAAAAGCCGCTCTGTGCTCTTTATTGGTCTAGGGGAGACGCTTAGTGCTTAGGGCTGACTCTGAACATCCACCTGTTATATAATCATTCTGCCTTGAGGTCATTTCAAAGCCCTCACTCTGCCAGCCAACAGACGCATCATCTTTCATAAGGTTGATCGGAGCTGCTCTATCCAGACGTTCACATCGCCTCATGAATTGTAACAAACCAGCAGTTGAGAGATATATATATATATATATATATCAACGGCTAGTTTGTTACAATTAGTTAACATGAACTAATGAACTGCACTAATACAGCATTTATTAATCTTTGTTAATGTTCAATTCAACACTTACTAATATATTATTAAAATAAAAGTATTATTTGTTAACATTAGTTGATGAACTGTGAACTGACATGAACAAACCATGAACCGCTCTATTTTTATTAACTAACGTTGACAAAGATGAACAAATACAGTAAGAAATGTACTGCTCATGGTTAGTTCATAAATACATTAACTAATGTTAACAAATGAACCTTATTGTAAATAAATAAATATATAAACAAATAAATGTCCGATTTTTGCATACAATTTTTTCTGTTCAAAGCAAACCATAAAAACAACATGCAAATTCTCTCTCTGACAAAAGTGTCACTTATAGAAAAGCAGAAATTCTCCAGATACCCGAGAACACAAAACGCCGTGCGACTTTCTGTTTCTGACATCCGCTTGTCACAAGAAAAAAAGGAAGGCAACTGTATTTATTTACACGTTTCGAACAGCTGTTTAGATTTTTATATTCACTATTATGTTCATACAAATACTAGAGTACAGAAAGGAGAGCTGTTTGTGTTTTGGTTTTCACTGCTATTCACTGTCACTTAGCAAAATACTTGATCGTGAATGCCATAGTTCATAGTTCATTCAAATTAAAATCATTGTGTGAACAGGCTTTTAGAATAGCGAGATTTGAGAATAACTAACCAAAGTTCTCATCTCATCAGTTTAGGTTTTTTGACAGATATGATGCAGATGAGGCCAAACGAGGGGATGAAACAATTTATGCATTCCTCATGCATTTCTTACCTCCTTCATTGTCCTTATTGTCATTGCAGGAGGTCTCCATGGCAACATTGCAGCCTGGCCCTCTCCAGCCAGTGTGACATTCACAGTGCCAGCTGTTCTGACCCATGATGCATTGCCCATTCCCATTGCACAGTCCTGGACATCCATCTGAAAGCGAGAGATTGACCAATTGAGTGATTATATTGGATAGTTTGATGTCCATAAGAAACACCAGGGGGAATGTTACTCGCCACTTAAAACTCAGCAGCATGCAAACTGTCAGACAAACTCTTGATGGACATCTATTATCGATGAAGTCAAGCAAAACCATTATGGATGACTTTGGTTTGACTGCTACATTTTGGATGGTGAATTCAGCATCAAGATGTGCTGTGTGCACACAATCCATCAGCTATAATTGTCTGAAAACAGTGGCAGAGAGGGAGAACTATACTCATTAGCATGAAAACAAGCATACTAACACGTCCAACCAAAGCATCCATTAGTATTCTTCTTCCAGCTGGACTCCAGAACTCAACAAGTCATTTAATATTCTTATAGATGCGGATCACACAGTGAAGACTGTGTCCTTTGCTCTGAATGTGATTATAAAACAATGGCAATACACACACACATAAGCATACGCACAAATATGTTTGTGTACATGCGCTGATGCAAACATGAGCAAATCAATCAAGAACAAATGACAAAACCGCAGCTGAAAAGTCTTTGAAAAAGAAGTCACAGAAGCGAGAAGCGAAATGCCTTTGACTAGCTCAAAGCTTCAAAGCAGGACAAGAGCATGTGTGTGTGTGTGTGTGTGTTTGTGTCTGTTTACCGATGGTGCAGTGTTCTCCGTTCCAGCCCTGTTCACATTGGCACTTGCCGTCTCTGCAGGTCCCATGTTTCACACACTGTGGGTTACATAGTCTCTGGTCACAGCTTGTGCCTGTCCAGCCCTCCTCACAGTGGCAAACGCCCCCGACACACACGCCATGGCTCCCACAATCTGCTGAACACACCTCTGGAGAGAGAGAGTTGTTTTCACATTTGTTTTTATTTCATATTTATCTTTATTTTATCCTTCTTCATTACTATAATTATTATTGTTTCTCTCAAATGTAAGCAATTTGTAGTTTTATTCTGTTATTTTACTTAATTGTTATTTGGCTTTGCACTGTTTTAATGATCTGCAGCAAAGCTGCAAGTAAATAATTTCATTGCCAAAAATAACAAATTATTATACTGAATGGTATTTATGTCAAAAGCACACTAAAACAGATCTATTATTGACATTACTGTTCAAAAGTTTGAAGTCATTAAGATTTTTTTTTAATTAAATGAAGACTTACTCAGAAAGGATGCATTAAATTGACCAAAAGTGATATTAAAATAATTATAATGGTACATCTATAACAATACAACTTATTCATCAAAAAAATCCTCGATGAGCATAAAAGACTTTTCAAGGAACAGTTGTGTGGGTGTGCGTGTATATATATATATATATATACACACACACACACACACACACACATACATACATATATACACACACAACTGTTCCTTTAAAAGTCTTTTATGCTCATCAAGGATTTTTTTGATGAGTTGTATTGTTTTATATATGTATATATATATATATGCACATTTGAGCACAAAAAACAGCATATTATTTACTAATCACTAATCACTAATCTGATCATTTCAGGATTTACTAATGCATTATTAAAATCAAGAGTTGTATTTGTTAACATTAGTTATTGCTCTGTGAACTAACATGAACTGCTGTATTTTTATTAACTAACGTTAACAAAGATGAACAAATACAGTAAGAAATGTACTGCTCATGGTTAGTTCATCAATGTTAACAAATGAACCTTTAAAGTGTTACCAATATTTTTTGCAAATATTATTATACTTATTTTAGATTGCACCTCATCCACAAAAGTTTGAATTGCGTCCACTAATTTTTTGAGGTGTGCATTATTTTCACATGAATCAGGTGCTAAAACAGCACACGCAGAGAGTGAAAATTAACACCGCTATCAGCGAGCGCAATTCATGCTTAGAGAAACCCCCCGAGAGTGTGGATGGATGAAAACGAAAGATTGGAATACATGGCGGCACAGCTTGAGAAGAGAGGAAGTGAGGAGGTGGAAATCGCTGATGGGAACTCACCCGTGGAGCAGTCAGGGCCCATCCAGTTGGGGTCACAGCTACAGAGGCCCGTGTCAGGGCTGTAGGCTCCGTGGCCGTTGCACTGATCCGGGCACTGGGCTCTGGACACATCACACAGAGGTCCAGACCAACCCGGTTTACAGTGGCACTGACCGGACACGCAGCTGCCATGTCCAGAACATGTGGGGTCAAGGCAATCCACTGGAGAGAAAGAAATCGAGCATTTGAAAAAGCTTTTTTCTTTTCACTTTCCTCCTCATCTTTCGCTTCTCATTCCTAAACTCACCTCTGGGATCTCTACACTTTCAGAAACCAGCTGCTCATATGAACATGTGCTCAGAGACTTTCTGCCCAATTTCTTAAAAGCCCGATCAATAGACTGGATTTCATCACTTTAATAAAGTTTATTATGCTTGTATTAGCGTGCTTTTCTAGCAGACATTTGAAATCTGAGATTCTCAGAGGAAGAGGTTTTTCTGAGAGTGCTGGAAAAAGTTTCTGGAGTGCTGGAGAAGCTGTCCACACGCTCATTACCGTCCTCGCAGGACTCGCCGCGGTAACCCGCTTCGCAGGTGCAGCTGCCCTGGGCGCAGGTCCCGTGACCGCCACAGCTGGGGTCGACGCACTGGCCCTGAGGCACATCGCACTCCAGCCCCTTCCAGCCGCTGTAGCACATGCACACACCCTTGCTGTACTGCCCATTTCCACTGCACAGCACGGGACAAGCCACTGCAACAGAGACAGAACGAAAGCATGCAGGAGGGGAAACAAACGAGGGAGTGAGGGAAGGACAGAAGACGAGGATGTTTGAGAGGAATTAGTGAAAACCAGCTTCATTGAGAGAAGTTCAGGTATGAAATGTTAGATAAGATAAGAGAAAAATGAAGCATAGAGTTAATTCAAACAAATCGACCGAACTGTATGAAAAGACCTCAAAATGTGCGTCAAAGGCTGTGAATATGTCATTGTTTTCTGGCAAAAATCAAACGCACCCTCCTGAACTGTCCTCAAACGTATTTGGCCTTGGGATGTCTGATTTGTTTTAGTGATCTGGTTTGTTCAGATGAACATGATAGAAAAGAAATGATTCATCAATTCCATTCTCTATGGAGAATCAACTCCATGGCAGAAGGTTCCATCTTTTATATTGAAATAATCATGCCAGGTCTCGGACAATTAGGAATCATGAAAGAGCCTCAGAAACAAGGAATTGGACGAACCAGCCTCAGACAAAAAGGCATTGGGTGAAACAGACTCACCATTGAAGCAAGTGTTGAGGTTTTCATGTCATTCAGCAGTGGTACAGAATAGATTTAGAATTGAAAAGAGTAAACTGTAATTTTACCTGAGTATATTTTAAAGTTACTGTTTGAATTAAATGGTTAAGTTGTACAAAATCATGTCCCACAATGATTATTTCGCTTGAATGAAACTAGCTAGCTTGTATGTTGGCAAAGCATAGTGAATGCATTAGAGATCTTTGGAGCTATTATAAGCACAATGCTGCTTTATGTACAGAGGTTTCCGGAGAAATGGCTTTATTTCTGCCATTCCATAAGCACCACCTACTGTTAGAGAGTCGATGTATAACACAGGCTCATTGGGAAAACGAGTTTTGCAAAACGCAAAATACGAACCAATACATACACATCGCTGCAGTGTCGAACAGAAATGAACACTAGA
Source organism: Opsariichthys bidens (assembly GCA_037194245.1). Taxonomy (NCBI): domain Eukaryota; kingdom Metazoa; phylum Chordata; class Actinopteri; order Cypriniformes; family Xenocyprididae; genus Opsariichthys; species Opsariichthys bidens. The sequence continues at coordinate 3,205,723 of CM074294.1, forward strand.
GGCAGTGAAACAACAAGCACTTTTAATCGTTTTCGCACACAATTATGATTACAGGGCCAGATTATGGATTAATAAAGACTTGTTTTCACACGGCTCCTTTATGTTATGACCTAAAAAAAAACACTTTTTACCATAGTGCATGATTTGTAAACGAATACATTTTGGAGTTTGCATTACTTACCCAGCTCCATATGTTCAGTTGTACTGACATAACAAGCTTGCTCGGTAGCTCAGCTGGTACAGAATTGTACATGCGGTGCGAAGAGCTCAGGTACGAGTCATGGTAAAAGAGCTCAAAGACAAGAATTCAAAAACAAGCTAAAATGCCATGGTTACGATTGCGTTTTTATGTCACATTCGCTTTTGTTAACACTATCAGGTAGGGTTTAGTGTAGGTGTACATAATAAAACATGACGGAGCATTAAGCTTTTAGTGCCACTCACTGGACATTTCAGTTCAGAACTGCGGGGATACGTACAAACTCCAACATAATAAAACATCTGTTACGGGAAAAACACTAAACACGCTTTTAGCACCACTCATTGGACATTTCACTTTGAAAGTGTCGGAAAAGTGCATGACACATCGTATTTTGCGTTTTGCAAAAATGTTGACACAGCTACGTTTTTCTAATGAGCCTGGACTGTATATTTTTATTCTGCAGGCCAATGTGAAGAACAAAAATTAAATTTGCAGTGAACATACTGGGGCCTTATTAAGTCCATTTCTCCTGATGCCTTTTATGTCTGAGGCCTTTTAGTGTGAGTCCGTTTCACCTGACACCTGACGTTGTTTTTCCTCAGACCTGAAGCCTTTCAGTCTGAGACATTAATGCCAGGCCTAAAATATACACCATGCGGCAGTCACTGCTCCAATCCTTCAGAAATCATTCATTTGGTGCTCATTTGAAACATTTCTTATTAACAATTTTGAAAAAAGTTGTAATGCTTAATATTTTTTGTGGAAACTTTGATGCATTTTTTTTTTTTTTTCAAGAATCTGCGCTGTGATGAAAGAAGAAAATCTATTTCAAAAGAACAGCATCTATTTGAAATAGAAATCTTTTGCAACATAAATGCCTTTACTGTCACTTTTGATCAATTTAATGCATCCTTGTTGAATAAAAGCATTCATTTCTTAACAAAAAGCGCAAAGCTGTTTGCTCAGATGAACCAGATTATTAAAGATGAATAAAATTCTAGTGTAGAATCAAACCTCTGGTGGAATTTCGCAACTTTTAGATCAGAATATAAAAGTACATTTCTATCTTCAAGTTTAATGTCAATCGAACAAAGAGTCTTTTATTTAAAAACCCTCATTGTGTGATTAAATTAGAAATATATGTGATATTATATAATTATATAATCTGAAACATACCATGTATTGCCCCCTAAAAAGTTACAATGTAGTTAGCTAATTTTGTTTACTTTTTTAAGTATAAGCTTGTATCCTAAGGTACACTTTGTTGTTTGATAGTTTCTTTAACATTAGCCTGCACATACTCGAGGTAAGCAGAAACTTTTCTTACTTATTTCTCCTTAGAAATCTTAGAGTTTTCAATGAAAGATGACCAAGAATGAATGAATGTAGAAAAAGAAGAAAAGAATCACGCCTCGCTCTTTTCCTTCACAGTGTTCGGTGTCCTCAAAGGCAGCATAAACACTGCAATCTCTCTGCATACAGTGATAAGAAAGACTATGCCATGTGTAATTAAGGTAGAGAAATTCGGAGGCAATATCAACAGTGCTCCCTGCTACTCAGAGGAGACAGCATTCAACAGTAATAAACTAGCCGTCTATAGCCTCAGGTGTGCTTACACACATATTTCTCTTTACGAAGCCTCCACTGAGAGCACTTCATCACTCAAAAAGATTAGTCTAGCACAGTAAAGCCAACAATCCCATCAGACATCTTGGCATAACTGAGACGGGATTAATCAGTGATGTTGTAATTCATCCATCTGGATCTCAGAGTGATGTGACAGTGTCGTAGAGCCGTTACGACAAATGGCCAGGGCTTATGTACACTGACGATCTGATAACAAATTTTGAGCTTCAGGGAAAATTCTGACAGATGTTTCACACATCAATAACACATCAATAACAGCTTCAGAGTTAAACATGTATCAAGTCATCTATAAAACTTACAGCGAATTAAAGATCACAGGTCATTTAAAATAAATCCAGTGGGTCGCAAAGGTTATTTGTAGGTCGCTGTAAATAAAACTGAATATAAAACTAAAGGTGAAGCAGCAAGCAAGCATTAAATGAGACAATAACGATGAAGTTTGATACTACTTCATTTACGTATCACATCGCATGTTCATTTCAAATTCACCTCTAAATCAAAAGAATACAAAAATATTAAATACATAAATGTATTTAGAATTTCTGGTAACACTTTATTTTACAGTGTCATTGTTACATATGCTTCATGTATTTACTATAGTAATAACTAGAAATGATGAATTATTACATGCAATTAACCCTAAACCAAACCCTAACCCGACATGTATAATTACACTGTAATAAAATAAACCCTAAAATAAAGTGTAACCAATTTTTTTTTGTTTTTTGTTCTTTGTTCAATTCTCATTATTGTAAATATGACTTTACTGTACAGTCATTTCACTGGGTGGATATGCTCTTATTTTTTTTTAAGAGGTCATGAATTGAGAAATCAAATTTCCCTCGATATTTTGATATGTAAGGGGTCGTTGGACTATTTTGTAAGATTCTGACGCAAAAATGCGACAAAAGACTGCCTCTGCAAATGAAAATCAACATGACATGTATAAATTGGTGGGCGGGGTTAAAGAGGCAACTTTAGCCCCGCCCATAGATTCGCGCATATCACGTTCATGTAGTAGTAAATACGAGATGCAAACACTCCAGCAACAAAACGAGAGAGATGCCTCTGAGGATTACAGGACAAGTTGTGGAAAACAGGCTTTGCTTTGCCATCCTTGTGATTCTAACGTTAATATTTATTTTTATTGAAGTTCCGGTCAGTAAGCCACTGTTCGTTTGTTCGCTTCATTTTATTTCGGATTCGCTTTTAAACAAGACACTGCTATTGCTTAATCTGACACAGATCTTTAGATACGAGTATTTATACTGTGGCACCGCAGTCAAACTGTGAACTGTGCTTTCCTTTGCTTCGGCATTTGTGGGGTGAATGCGTTGGATTACCGAATACGGAAGAAAGCATGTAGAGAACGCTGCTTTTGTCACTGTTTTGATCGAAACATCTGTTTTGTCATCAGTAAGACATTACAACACGTTTCATCTTATTTAAAACACAGCACTGCAAATGACAACGTATGTGTTTTTTTTTTTACTTTATAGAAAAGTTTGATATTGGCAGTGAACGAGACCAACGAGTATAAAACTCAAGAAAATGCATTTGAGGTCTGAGGATGACCTAAAATGTACGCCGTTAAATAAACGTACTCCACACGGTAAAATGGTGTTTGTGTGACGAAAATATCTATATTTAACAAGTTATAAAGTAAAAGATCTAGCCTCACCAGAAGCTGAATGCGGAAGGCATAGGACATAGCAAAAGCATTTTGAACTGCGAGAGATGTTGCACTTTCTTCATTGAATACGGAAGGTGGAACAAGGTAACAAGGTACTTCATAAGTTGTTAAATATAGATATTTTTCTTACACAAATGCAACGCTTCTCTTCAGAAGGCCTTTATTAACCCACCGGAGCAGTGTGGAGTGTGTTTATGATGGATGGCTGCACTTTCCTCAGCTCATGCTCGTTGATCCCATTCACTGGCATTATAAAGCTTGGATGTGTCAGGATACTTATTAATATAACTCCGATTGTGTTCATCAGAAAGAAGAAAGTCATATGCATCTAGGATGGCTTAAGGGTATTTTTTCATTTGAAAGTGAACTAATCCTTTAAACTTTATTTGCCAAAACCAAGACTAATAAAGCATATTTAATAGGCATAAATGTTTCCCAATGTTGGCAAATGTTTCAACTATGTAACAAGATATTTTTGAACAATGGAAGATTTAAAACAATTCATCATGTGTAATGGCAGGGATATGCAAAACTGTTACCCAATCCAAGTCTTGAACGCAGCGCGCCCATCAAAACAGAAAACAAAGAATGCTTTGACAAATGCTGCAATGTGAAACATAGTTTTTTAATGTAAACATTCCTGCAGTGTGACAGTAAACGGTACCTTTGGAGCAGTCCGTGCCGTGAAACCCCGGGAAGCAATGACACGCTCCTGACATGCACTCTCCGTTGCCATGGCAATTCTGGGGGCACTCTTCCACTGAGTCTGAGACGACACATAAGAGACGCACGCATTTTACAAGCCTTAGTTATTAATGAGGGACAGTGCAAGGTAACATTCACAAATCTAGAAGACCTTTTAAAAGCTGTTGTCTGACAGAAGAAAGCGAGTCATGAAACTATGAACTGTCTTGCATTTTGTGAGATAATCTTTTACACAGCATGGTGCAATGTGAACTTTCAGTCAGCGTTATTGACGGTTCAGCGGCAATGTGTGAATTACTGTGACACATTTCACCAAAGCCTTATGGGAAATATAACACTATGACTGCGGTAAAAGCTTAAATAAATTATGCTTTCCAAATCATCAGTAGCCATCAACCGAATTTTTGATATTCACATTAATATAGTGTGTGATCATTTGATCTCCAGATCTAAGAGGCTTCAAGAGCACCATTTGTGTGTGTGTGTGTGTGTGTGTGTGTGTTTCTTCTCAAACTGAATAGTTAAGCATAATATTGTTATGAATAGAGTGGACCCAGAAAATATTTGGACACTTAAGCCACATTTAAAAATGCATGAATGTCATTCAATTAGATAAATATCAAAGTGGCATCTGCAAACAAATGATGGTAGCTTTTCTCCAAACTACTTTCGCTTTTCTGAATCATTTTTGCAGTGACTTGTAAACAACTAAACTCAAGGTTATTTTGAGTGGCTGTATGAATTTAGTTATCCTCAAGTTCACACAGGTGTCCTAAGAGACAGGTGCAGATCTTAACATGCCAATGTCTTAGTTAAAATTATTTTCAAACCAAACATTTCTTTTTTCGGGCATATATACGGCTTAAACAGATTAGTTGTCTAATCAGCAACATACAAAACAAACAATCTCACACACACACGCACACACACATGTTGTGTTTTTGTGTTTTGAGGGGACTTTCCATAGGCGGAATGGTTTTTTTACTGTATAAACTGTAACAAAACAGGTCCCCACAATGTCAAGATTTACTGGTTTTACTTACGTCGTGGGTCCCCACAATGTAAGGAATACAAGAACACACACACACAACCAATTCCTATGCATTCTCACTCATTCTTTGTCCATATATTGAAGCATACAAGAGTTGCGATGTTCTGAATTTCGAATGAGCGAACAAGTGAGCGGTTTTTGCATGAATATTTAAACACAATATATACAGTCCCTGTCATGAATATGTAAAGTACAGCAACGCCTATACGCTTCATGAGCTCTGCATCCCTGTCTGACATCAGGACAGACATGAGGTCAAATTTCTACTTTTCCATCCCTCACTGACAGCTCTTCTCAGCTGTTGTAGAAGAAAGCCTCGATGTTGGCACTGCACTTATATGCAGCCATGGTGGATATAGTGGATATTGACTAAACTTCCTGAACATATTTCAGAAGGTACTTTTATTTTACAAATACCTTGTGTGGCCTAAAGAGAAATGCAAGTGAAAGCAATAAAAGAAGCTCTCCTTCAACTGCACACATTCAAACTGAAATATGATATGAGGTTAAGGGTGAATCGGGTGTACAGTGTAAGCTGCTCAGAGTTAAATGCATCCTCTAAAAAGCAGGTCACCAAGCAACCAAGTTTCTATCTTACTATCTTCTTCTTAAATATGCTGACCTTAGTGTGTAAATAAAAGCTGGAGGTGTGTACCTAAAGCCACCGTGCTGAATGAGACTGGCTCTTTCTCTTTGCCGTCGTTGTAGAAGGCCAAGTGCCAGGTGCCGGGGTCCAGATACTGCACAAAGATCGCCTCGTTCTGGACAACGGTCTGAATACTGCGGCGCTCACGAGGAGACTCGATAACGCTCCACTTCTCCTTTCCATCCAGCCTTTCCATATAGTCATACTGAAGAGACACAGAGAGAGAAAACAGAACATCATCTTCACTAAACGCTGTAATGACAATCAAAAAAGTCAAATTAAATCAAAACGTAGAGGAGATAACAGCTCTGAAATGTGACAAGACACGTGTAAAAATGCTGCAGACAAATATGCAGCGATAATTTGGAAATCATTTACAATTCATTACAAAAAGTTGCAAAGAAAAAAGCCAGTCTACACAGATGGTCTCTTCATGGTAATTAACAAAAACCTGTCTTTTTAAGAAGGAACATTATAGAGAACTAAATTTCCTCGCTCTAGCCCGTCAAATGGTGGCAAGCCCCAATTTTCAATGGTTGTGGGGTTTTTTTCCAGTATGTAAACCCTTTAGGTGTTTGCTGTTTTTGCTTTTAAACAATTTTTTTTTCCTCAATATATTTTATTTTGAGGGAGTTACATATCCATCCACTGTAGTGGACATCATGCATCAATGGTATAAAACGTGATTTAATAGAACTCATGCTTGGTCTAACAAAAACATTTTAAAACATGCATGTTTTTAAAATATTTACTGAGAGCAAATGTATGAATACAAATAAGAAGACTTCAGATGCAAAAGCCTCTATGTCGCCAGACATTTTTCCTTGAAATGATTAGACACATATGTATAGGTAGCATATAGTACCAGTACTTCTGAATGGGATGAGCCTGGGATTTAGCGGGTTTGAAGTGAAAGTATTTGATGAACATACAGCATTGTGAGGAGAGCATTTTTGACAGATGTGGCATCAGAAGTCTTGGAACGTTAAATAACAACAATAGAGAGGATAACAAAACATAACACTCTATGTATTGAAAGTCATTTTTATTCATTTAAAAATGGCCAACTATTATTTAAAACAATTAAAACCAGTATTATACATGAGAACAAATACACACACACACAAGCACTCACACCCTCAAATGTAATTATACACACTGTCCTACATTATTATATGACCTAATAAATAAATATAGACTGTATAGGCCTAAGTTATAAAATCTGAAGACTATTTATTATTGCTGTTTAATAAAACTATTCAAGTGTAAATTATATCATAATTTTAACTGAAACATACATGTAAGGAGGGACCCATTTATAAACCCAATAGGCATAATATACCCTTTGGTGCATGACGTCCACTGGAGTGGACAGATGTATTTTCTGTCACAGAAAAATATGTACACGAAAAATATTGCTCAAATGGGGATAAATTAAATAATTTTTAAAAGTAAATAAATAGTTAAAAATATATATATTTTTTTAAATAAAATAAATAATTTCTTACATCCTATTTAGCTGAAAAATACTTTTTGTACCTGTCTGGTTTTCTGAGAATAAAAAGATTTAACACTTATTCCAGAGGTACCTGATGCATCTCCTCTTCCCTCTGCCGTTTTGATTACAAATCAAAGACATACAAAGACACTAATTAATTGGAATCGTAGAAAAGGCTTTGTGTATTCACCACTTGGTGGTTGGGACATGGTACTACAACCTAAATGGCTCAAAATGGCTTCCAAATATCTGTCCAAGGTGGTTAATGGTACAAACAATATCAACTTACATTAGTTAGGATGGAATCATCAGGAATTATTCTGATTTAGATTCTAATTCCAGTTCTTCAGGAATTCCATTAAGGACTCCACCAACTAACTGAACGTCTAGTTATCGATTCAGTAGCCGACTGGCTTTTTCAGACCAGTTAATCTGTGACTCATTGAGTTTTGACTCATTAAAAACTTATTCAGTCTCTCATCATATTCAATTCAGACGTAAAGCTTGTGAGAGTTAAAGGAATAGTTCACCCAACTTTTGTCATCATTTACTCACCCTCATGTCGTTCCAAACCCTTTTTTGTCCCTGATTTTTGTCCCTCCGATGAAAATCCATTCCACCAAAACTTTCACGATTCAAAATGTCCATAAAGATATTGTAAAAGCAATCAGTAAGAGTTGAGCAGCCTAGTCTAGGTTTTCTGAAGAGACAATATTGCTTTATGTACATGTTTAATTTAGGCTTTTATTTTCATATAAACATCAACACGCATTCATTAAGCAAATCAAATATGGTAAACAGAACCGATTTATATGGATGATATGTTTATTTTATGTCTTTACTACATTTTTTTGAATTATTTTGGTGGAATGGACTTTTAATGGACAGAAATCTCAGGTTTCATTAAAATATCTCATTTGAGTTTTGAAGGTGAATGAAAGTCTGGGTTTGGAACGACATGAGGGTGAATAAATCATGACAGAGTTTTCAATTTTAGGTCAACTAACCCTTTAACAAGAACTGAACTGAAAGTGTTGAAAAACTGGATACTCAACCTTAATTATATGTGTCTCCTTTAAGAGAAGAAACAAGACACGAGGCGATTTGCTCACCTGAGCATGTGAAGGAGGCAGACCTTTCCGCATATAGACCCCAAACAGTGCGTCCTTGCCCAGGGAGATGTTGAACTTGAGGAAGTGTGGCTGGCGCAGGTGAAGCAGAGACCTCCAGAAGACGCCTGGAGGAACATCCTGACTGACACGCTGACCCAGCTCCAACTCCCCGCTGTTTATACTGCTGTTCTTCAACACCCACGGCCCTGAGACGGACGCCAAGAGAATAAACAAGATTTGTTTGATGAAAAAAAAAAAACACACAAAGAAAGTCTATTCGGGGAATATCTTTAGCTCTTTGTGAAAATATTTGCAGTGTGTACGAAGAAAAATCAACATATATTATTCTGCAGAGACGCAGCTCTGCTCTAATGAGTGTGCGGTGTGGGCTGCCAAAGTCATCAACTCTAAATCAAACCTTTTCTTTTCCCTTGAGATCATAATACCTCTGCATGACAGCACTGGCCACACACGCACACTTCCCTTCCCACTACACCTGTTAAGTCTGTCCCCCAGAGAGAAAACTGCTGCCACGTTGACAGCGCAGATAGATCGCAACAACTCCAATCAGAAAATAACCCAGCAAACGGGTCTTGATGCTATCAGAAGCAACGTACACACACACAAACACACTCTTTTGTGTCTGAGAGGCCAGAGCAACATGAGTGGGCTTGGTGTTAGCTGTCAGTCTAGTCAGCGTTCTCGATGTTTGATGGGCCCTGATAAGCAGAGACAATCTGTTTCCCTGCCTGCAAAAACCTCTGGCTGCATTTAAACGAGTTATGGAGAGAGAGGAATTGAATTGAGAGAGCGTAAGAAGGCTCTTTTCCTAAATGGATCAAACCTTCTTTTTGCAGGAGAACATGCGCACGTACACGCAGTGTCAGGTCTGAGTGACAGGTTGGTTAAAGCAGCCCATTCTGGTAACCAGTGGGAGCTCGCACCAACCTCCCTCATTAACACAGAGCATGGATGGACGGCTCAGAGAGCAAAAGAGAGATGGAGAAAGTGAGAGCAGAAAAAAGGGGGAGAGAAAGTCCCCTGGAGGGGCGCATGAGAAGAGTCTTCTGCTCTGGAGCTGAACTTCATACTCCTCATGCTCTCAATCAGCCAGAACTGCCTAGATCAGAATCACTAAAAAAAAAGACTCTTTCCATTGCTCATTTAAGTGCTCATTATACATGCACCCATGTCTTGATATGGATGGACTTTCTTGTTTAGTCTGGATATGGGCAGTCACCTCAGTCTGCTTTTTATAAACCAACAAAAACTCTTATGACTTTATTAAATAACATACAATGATAAATCATGAACTATCCCCAGAGAAAATGACAGATAGTATCAGTATCTGACGAGTGTGAGATGGTTGACGGTTTAATAAAAGTATACGGTTAACACTTGAATTGGTTATAAATTAGACGTAATTAGATGTACCTCTATAAAATGTAATAAAATATTAAATAAAACTTAATTGCATCTAGCATGTGTGTAGAGTGTTACCTGAGAGATAGTGTTGAGCAAGTGTTGAGCTAGAGAGAGAAAGTGTGGAGAGAAAGAAAGATGGAAGGCAGAGCTCAGGTAGAGAAGAAGAACAAAACAAAGAAAAGAAGAGCCAAAGAAGATGGTCCAGAGAAAAGGAGATTACAGCTTCCCTCACCATACTAACTGTGTGACAATTAGCAGACCTTGATCACTAGCAGCACCTCTTTGCCTTTGGGAATTCCACAAAAATAGCCCTTGGAGGTGATTGGAACAGGAAAGCAAATGTCTTTGTTCATTTTCAAGACTACAATTCCCAGTGGATGAAATCAAGCAATGCCCTATATTTTCCAGCAGAATATTCTGTTTCACTCCAAAGTATTTCACATTATAGAAGTCAAATGACCTGCGCATGCTGTTTCAAGCAGAAAATGTAGGTAAAGAATCAATCACCTCATAGCAAGGCAGTGAGCTTAGAAGATTCCTCAAGGTTTTTTTTTTTTTAGTCTTGAACTCTTTTGTTTGCTTTCTGTGTTTTGTCTCTGACCTTTATGCTACACATATACATAAAACTGTTCTTCCGTAACGCTATCAGAAGCACTTTTCATGTGGATGTGAAAAAGACACATGATCCCAGTGTTGAGACATTCACTGAAGTCCCGGCGTGAGTTATTTGAAAGGGCCTTGTTCATCCACATAAAACAACATTCAAACTGGAGAACAGTGTGAGTCCAGCATCATGCTTTCTCTCGCCCACTGACAGCTCACCATAACACATGTGTCTGTGAGCATGTGTGTCTGTAGGACAGCTAACCCTTCTCCAGAAAGCTCTCGATCAAAGTGAAGGGGAATAAAACACTTCAGAAAAAAAAAGAGAAGGAGAGAAAGCAAATGCACTCTGAAGCCTTTGCACATGATGTTCTTCCTCCTACATCATGTTCATCTAGTATCAGACAAGAGTCCTCCCATTACCAAACTGGAAAAACATGCCTATGGCATTGTGTTGCTTCTTGCATTATCTTCTGCTTTTTCAAAGTAACATGTCCAGTGAGTGTCGCATGTTTTCTCCGAAAAAGGTTGATCACATTTGAAAGGAGTGTACTATCTATATTCAACCCTACCCTAAACATGACTGATAGTATTAACGAAAGAAAATGTGAGTAAAAAAGCATTTGCTGAAGCAACCATAGTATTCTGAGGTCTTAACATTGTACTGCACAAGAATCCACGCAAAAAAGTATTTATCAATTCTCGTAAATCGTAATTTGTGTGAAAAGAAATACAATTTTTGCTGTTTTACTTCCACAAAGTGTTCATTTCAACTGGAAACTGCAGTGGATTGCATGTATAGGTTCATTTTTGGAGTTTTGAAAAAATGTAGGTAGAAGCACGTTTTTTCCAATGAGCTTGTGTTGTGCATTAAACAGTCCAAAACAAATAGGATAGTGCACACACACACACACACTCCCCAGTTGAAACCATATTAGCACCTATGTGTCCTCCTCCATGAAGAAGCACTCTTTTAGAGCTATCTAAAGGGAGAAGAAGCTGTCCTGTGTGTGAAGAACGTCAATACCAGCACTCTCTAAAGGTCAGCGACAGTCGTTATCATCTAAACGTGTTGACACTGATAATGATAAATCATTTGAGGTGAACGCGCGACAGACAGAGAGATTCTTTATGTCTGAGCCACTGAGAGTAGCCAGAGCTTTGAACCATTAACTAAAGTCTATTGAGATCTAAAATGTCTAATCTAAATAACCCTGTTTATCAAAGGTCACCATGAGAAAAAGGCACTAATGTACTCTCTTCATATACTGTAAAAAACAATCATTGGAAGGGCTCAGATAATTCTTACAATGACAAACTGTAGAGTAACATGTGTTATAACAAGCCAATGGTGACTAAATCCATTACATGCAGAACTGCAGGAGCATTGAGAAGCGCTGGAACAGTTGAAGACAATACAAAATCTATCAAAACATGGTTTATTTATTAGTGAATCAATATACTCATTAAAAACGAGAGTTGCACTTAGGCTATAATGTTATTGTTAATATTGTATTATGTAGTTATTTGGTTGCTACATATTTATTAAATTTATTTCAATCGAATTACATTTTCGATTGGTAAAAAAAAAAATATTTAGGATTGGACTTGATTGGTGAAACAGGCGTACTTACATTACATCGTTTTTATTATGTTATTACATAGTAATTACATTTGTTAATTTTCAATTAATGAAAGAAATCAGCTAGAAAATTAGGTTACACTAATTTTTAAGGTGTCTTTGTTTCACTGTAATTATACTTTTTAAGTACTGAGTAATATTAAGTAACTACATGTACTTAATATAGGGTTAGGATGAGGGTTTGGTTTAGGGTTAGTTGCATGTAATAATACATAATTTATAGTTATTACAATAGTAACTGCATGTAGCGTCTGTAACAATGACACTGTAAAATAAATTATGCTGGAAAACATTTGAACTTTTATTAAATTGTAATGATTGTATATTACATAGTTATTACAATGACGGAATTATCACTAACTTTTTGCCCACACTAGAACAACATGGATCCATGCTGAATTGTGTATGATAAACCGATGGACGCGTAAACACAGGGCAATTTGGGTTTCATGCTATCGGTCGGTTTGCATTTCATGTCATCAGGTGATTTGGATTTCACATTGCCGTGTTTCAGGGTTCTGGCACGTGTTTTGCTTTTACCTCTGCCTCCGGAGGGCACTGTTGCCACATCGCCAATGCCAGGAATACTCATGCTGAGGCCAGTGTTCACCAGATGCCCTTCTGTGGGCTTCAGCCGCCAATTCAAGCCAAGCAGATTAAGAGCTATGGGGGGGAGAAAGAGAGAATTAAAAAAATAGAACATGACACTACATTACACCTTCCAACTACTGTATACACAAATGACACGTCCTGACAGCTGAGAGCATGCGACACCCAACGACTATAACTCCTGCTGACAGAGGTGACTTTAGCATACAAATACACTCATTATAAAAAATGACACTTTGACTGCAGTCTGTGCTTTGTTTGGGCTCTGTGCCCAGACAGGTTTAGTTGGACCAGGTTTAATCCAAACCACTCCAGGAATACTAAACTCGCCGTAGATATGAATATGTCAGACGGAAGTGTGTGGCAAATGAGCAAAAACAAAATGTCAAATGCAACACAATAAGATTTCAGAACGGAAATGACACTCATCTTGATACTGTAAAAGCAAGGTGTGAGAGGACAAGAAAATTGTCTGGGACAAAAAATAAACTGAAGCCAGTTTAAAGTTGGCGACAGATGCCAAATATTCTCAAAACATTCTTGTGTGTGTGTGTGTGTGTGTGTGTGTGTGTGCTAGAAAAGATTTTGGCCAGCTGCCTGCCTCTCTCCGCACCCCATATGTACTATATAATCAGTGCTTCAGTGCTTCGGCACTTCCAAGACTTTGTAGAGACTGATTAGCTCCAATGGAGATCACTCGATATGCAATATTCAAATATGTCAAGTCGTGTTTAAGAAATATGATAATGATCAAAGAAAGTTAGTTTTGTGATGTGCTGGTGGAAATTACAGATGAGGTGCCCCAAGGGAAAACAAGTGCAGTCATACACACATAAAATCTTGCGGTAAAAAGCTGACGTTTGCAATATAAGCCATAACACCTCACCTCCGCCCCCCTAGTTCTTCTATCCCTCCCTCAATCTCATCCACACAAAATCAATGCCAACTCAGTCTTTCGGTACCTCTAGACTGTACATTTGAGTGCATGTTATCGCCCTCATGTAGAGGGGTCAAAAGAAAAAGCTGACTCCTTCAGGCTGTCAGATGCTCTGATGCCATCTAGTCTCTGTCCCACACGCACTATTCCTCGTCTTATCTCTCTATCCTCTCATCAGCCTTATCTCTCACTCATTCATTGTTCTTTTCACCCTTCTTGTGTCCTCCATCCCTCCTGCTATATCACTGCAGTGCTCGCTGACAGAGATGGTCTGTTACATTGACCTGAAACATCTCGCCACACTAAGCAGTTCTATGGAGAAATCCTTAACTTCATGTTTTATTCCTCTGCAACCTATTGGTTGTATTCAAAGCTGCTACACAAAAGCAAATATTTAATATATACACTGTTAAATGTCGCTGTAGATTTAGGAGCACATTACTGTAAAAACCAACAGTGCAATACTGCATTTTATAATACAGTACAATACTGTAATTTGCATTGCATTCTGGGTAATTTTGTTTGAGCGGGAACATTTTACAGTACATTTTAGTGTTGCTGTAACCTAGCTGGAACTTGGCTGTAATATGCCATGTAATAATACAGCATTGCTGTAAACAGCGCCCCCTAACTGACGTCAGAGCACAACTGCTGCAGCACACTCACGGATGTCTGGACGTTTCGCTCGGTGGATATCTGGAAGTTTGGTAAGTTAATTTTCATTTTTATAATTACGTTTTAGTATTTTACACTACAGTGTACGTAGTTTTTAGTGTGAAATGACAGTGGAAGCGAGTTTTATTTTGTTTCTGTCGAGTTTGAATATATATATATTTTTTATGATGGTCTGCGAAGTAAATTTACTGCGTTTGCTAATGGAGTCTGGTAACGTTAGGTTTGAAGGATCATATGATAACAAAAATGTCTATCTCTCTGGGATCCTTTCCATAATGTTCGATCCGAGCCTGTCAGCAAAAACTGATATAAACTGTATTATAATAGACGAACATTGACTGTTCTCAAACACCTAAAAACATTTGCAGTCAGTTTCCCGGATGACGGCTGCCGCGGTCGCGTTCAAAACTGAACCTGTTTGAACAAGTCGTTTAGACACAAAAACACGTGAAAACGTGATTTGGGCACAGAGAGATTGGCATTTTACTTCGTTTGATTTAACTTAGACGGAAGACCCAGTTTTGCGTTGTGATTGTAATGACAAATATTGATTGATTAAAATATGAATAAAGGTATAAATTACCTTTATCATAGTTAATAATGATCTATTAGTCAACAAAGACCAATGCATGCCAAAAAAGTAAGTTAGAATTTTTAGAAGCAGAAGCTTATAATTTTTTACAATAGATGTGATGTTGGAGTTTATGAAATACAGTGATGTGTAGCTTATACATCCTCAACAAGCAACACATAACTGAATAAAATTGGAATAAAATTCCTCACGGCGACTGCCGCCCTTTTACTTTCGTTTTATTGTTTGTTTTTGAGTTTATTAAAATTACGATGAACGTTCGCCGGTTCCCGACTCTTTCTTCCCATATTTACGAACTGTGTTACAAAAATGTATTTTGATTTCTTACAGCTCTACAGTGTGAGACGGTTATCTTTGCAGCCTGGGAATGAGTTTTCTGTAAGTATTAGCCATTTTAATACAATGTTTTAAAAGGTTAGTTCACCCAAAAATGAAAAGTATATTAATTGACTGGTATGATACTGCTAACAGGTTCCTGGTCAACCCTGACGATGGAAATGCCAGACAGAAGAAGTGTACTGCCAGACAGGGAGTCAGAAAGAGGACCAAGAGGGTGGTGCAGAGGAACCATCAAAACCACATGCCAATAGTTTTATTCGGTCCTTGATGGAGTTTAGTGGGACACTTGTTGTTTTTTTAGTTGTTGTTGCTTACTTGTCGTTATCTTACCCAACCCAATCCTCAAGTTATCGTTTCTTGTTTTTTTTTTTGTTTGTTTGTTTTATTTACAGACTTGTGCACACTTAAAGGGATAGTTGAAAAAATACAAATTCTGTCATCTACTCACCTTCAAGTTATTCCAAACCTGCGCAAGTTTCTTTCTTCCGCTGAACACACAATGACTGTTTGTAACCAGACAGTTGATGTTTTCTTCCCTACTATGTAAGTCAATGGCTACAGTCAACTGTTGTCTGGTTACCAGCATTCTTCAAAATATCTTGTGTTCAGCAGAAGGAAGAGATTCATACAGGTTTGGAACTGTTTTACGGTGAGTAAATGATGACAGAATTTTAATTTTGGGGTCAACCATCCCTTTAACAGTCCTTAATACCTGTAAATTGCTGATTCACTGAACATGTAAATAAAATGGTTTTAATATTTTAATTGAGTGAATAAAAGATATTTTTGACAAGAACATTGATTGGATTGTCTTTTGATTTGCAGGTATTCTGACATAGCATTATAATATTACTTCCTGTAAATGTATATATTGTAATAACTACATATATAATTATAATATTAACATTATTAGTAATTATTTTGAAAATGATAGTAATATTTTGCAGTAATGGATCAATATATATATATATATATATATTACAGTACTATACTGTATTATTAATTACAGCAGAAGCAGACTATAATTAAAAAATGCTGTAAAAAACAGCAAAATACTGTTTTGTAGAATTACAGCACTCTTCTTGTGTACTGTAAATTAAATTACAGTACAATTACTGTATATGAAAATACCGTAACTTGCTGGCAACCGTGCTGCAAGTACTGTACTGTAAAAATACAGGAAAACAGTTAACAGTGTATTATTATATTTAATTTCATTACATTTCATTAAATACATAGAATTAATTTTATGTATGTTTCCGCTTTATAAAATACAGTAATCAGTCATATGCTTCTGGAGTTCTCTTTAAGTAAGATGCCAGTGTACAGGTTGCACAAGCACCGGAGAACCATTGAAATGAATTGGAAGGCCAATGGATTGCTCTCCACATATATTAAAGCTTCTTGACTTCAATCCAAAAAAAAAAAAAAAAAAAAAAAAAAAAATCACTCAACCTTTAAATATCCCTGAATAGCAGTTAGTATCACTTTATCTTCTAAAGTAGGAAGTGTGATCAACATAATGAGATTAAAGCATGTTTTAATACAAAGTGGAGGATGAATTGCAATTTTCACTACAGCTGGATAAGGAAGGGAGAAAACAAATATTAAAATCCTTATTTTTGTTCAGATGGAGGGAAAAAATGGTGGTGCAGGCCAACCTCTTAAAACATCTGACCATTTAGCTTAGAAGGGATGTAATATTCCAAGTAAATTCAAATAAATTATCTCACTGCCTCGTGAATTTAAATGTTCAGCCATTTCAAAAGCATGTTTACAGGTTTTCATTTGCTGCAAAAGTGTTAACAAGGCAACTATTTGTCAACAGAGGATATTCAATTAACAGTAACCACTGTAACAGTGGAATAAATAAATACAATTAAAATAATAATAACATTGATTTACATACTGCAGGTTCATTGAGCATCCATCTAGAATAAGATAGCACAAGTATTTCATATCCTCTGTGGAAGAATATGGGCATGGTTAAGGGTCAGGTAAGGCTCGCGCACCGTCTTATGTCTGGCAGCATTAGCGTGACCATTTTTTGATATTTATTTATTTATTTTGTTGCTAATCTACTCTGGAGGAGATCTTCAACAAACTCATTTTCGGCCAGCGCAATAAGCATTAATTATTAAGAGGAAATGTGTTTAGATGTGAAATTCATGAGATGGTGCATCTCACTTTATGTAATCTCTATGTATAATTCACATTCTTCAAAGTGATGAATAATATTACCTACCTAAAGCATGGAGAAAGAAACAGGAAGAAAGAGAAGGAGGGAGAGAACAGACGGGGATACAGATGACAAAAGTATTCCCCTGTCTTGCCTGAGTAAGTCTGCATCTTCAGTCAGAGTTCTTCTCGGATTTAAAAGCACACTGAGAAAAGGAAATCTGAGCTGCAAAGCTTATTTCACTGAGCTGTACCAGCTGAGTTGGTGCTGACAGCAGCACTGGAAAAGTGGAACTCTTTCTTCAGCAATTCAATTCGATAATAGAACAGAAATGCATTTTTGACCTAATACTTATATGTGTCCCATATTCAGTTTATGGTCAAAATTAGGGCTTTCATCTGATCCTATTTACACTAAAATGTCTAATTCTCAGATCCGATATTTGCCATAAATCTTTTATATATATATATATATATATATATATATATATATATATATATATATATATATTTTACTGACATAACCATCTGGGTAGATTAGGTTCAACAATATTAAAATTATGATAAGCTAATAATTATTTTATATTATGGCTCATAATCACTGAAATTCTATAGTATTAATAAAAAATTATTTTAATATATATATATATATATATATTAAATATGCATTACTGTTCACCGGTTTGAGCAGTACTGAGCAGCACATTAGAAGGACTGACCTCAAGTACGGCCTGAAAACCACATATACGTCAGCTGATCTCCTTCATGAGCTCATACTTGCAGAATGACTGTAGAAAAGAGCTGACTTGCCTTTGACAGCATGAGAGATGCTTGGAAATTGAGGACGACACTAAACAGATAGCGGTGTCAGCTTTATGAAACAACTATGTGTGGTCGATGTGCTGCTGAGGTGTTCTGAGGAAAGTCTCTGGAGGCTTGACGGTATGCGTGAATGTCTGTTTGAGTGCATTACTGTATTATGATTTTGCTCTGCATAGAATTAAACACTAAGAGGATGCATAGAGATTAAAAGTATTTACACAGAATCCAAATCAAGGGAGACAATATATCATGTGCTTAAATGTTGATTATTGATCTGGAGGACAAAGTACAGAAGACACAGGCTAATTAACATGATCAAGGACCAGCTGTTCGTCAGCAGCCTTTCTCAAAGCGCATGTGGAAAACAAGTCAATCATATTGGCTGGAGACAGGTCAGGTGAGGTAACGACCAAAAAACCAAAACCAAAACAAAACAAAATATGTGCCATCTGATTTTTGTCTTCAGGAAGCCGTTTGTTTACGTGTGTGTTTGTAAAGTCCATTGTGTGTGGTAGGAGTAAAAAAAGATAAAAAACTGTCAACCTTCTATGTTTGTTGTGAAAGATCAAGCTATGACATCAGACAAGCAATATAAGCAGTGTGTTCTGCCATGCCCTCGCTTTCTTGTGATGGATGACGAACTTGTTTTGGATTCGGAAGCTCGTCTAGCGATTTCTTCAAGATGAGGACCCACTGTCTGCGACCTCCAGTTCTGAGGAGCTGAGTGGCAGAGCTGATGTTCAAGGAAGGATGCAGAATTCAATTCAACTTTTGACCACGCTTCAGTGGCATTCTTCCCTCTCTTGTAAAACAAGAGACAAAACAAGTCTCTTCCCTTAAAAGAGTCAGGCTTTTACAGCCAATATTTTCTGGTCTCCAAGAAGGTTAGGAGGGAGGGGGGTGGGGGGTTTCCAACATTAGACTTACAAGCTCTGAACCAGACTTACACAATAGATCTAAAAGACACGTACTTACACATAGAGATCTTGCAGAAACATAGACAAATTGGGTTTTGCCTTTTGGCCTAGCTCTGTCATCCCGCACATTTACGAAGTCCTTGGTACCTCTGCCGGCCATTTGTGTACTCAATTGCATCGATGAATGGCTGATTTTAGCAATGTGGAGAGAACTAGCAGTTCAGCATCAAAATTTCCTGCACATGAAGCAGTTTCAGTTTCGGCACAAGAGTAGGGGGTTACTATGGGGGTTAGATCCATCAACCAGTGCTGGAGTTTCATTTCATTTTTTTTTCATTTTTCATCATTTAGCAGACGCTTTTATCCAAAGCGACTTACAAGGGGAGCAATTAGGGGTTAGGTGTCTTGCTCAAGGGCACTTTAGTCATGGTATTGAAGGTGGAGAGAGTGCTGTTTATTCACAATCCCCACTTTCAATTCCTGCCTGCGTGGGAATCGAACCGGCAACCTTCAGATTACAAGCCCAACTCCCTCACCACTAGGCCACGACTACCCCAAATTTTAGTTTATGCAAGTGCGCCTTTTGGGAGGGTTTTCACCTACTACACTTAACGTATATGTGTCCGCTATATCTGCGTGCCATGATCATATTAATTGAGTCTCTGTGGGGCAGAATCCCCTTGTGTCTTGTTTCCTCCACGCAACCACAGTTCCTCCTTTTGAGCCCTTGGAGTCAGCCTCAGAGAAGTTTCTGATCCTTAAGATGGTTCTGTTATTGGCTGTAACATCATATAAGAGAATAGGATATTTGCAAACCTCATCAGTTGCCTCCTTCTGTCTAGATTTTGAGCCTGGTCTGGTTAAAATGATTCTGCACCAGAGGCCAAGTTACGGTTGTAAAGTTGCCATCCACGGCCGTCCATCCAGTCATCCTTCAAGCCTTTTCTCCTTCACCTTTCAATTCACCGGAGCAAGAAAGACTTTTTCTTCCAGTCAGGGCTCTAAGGATTTATGTAGAACACTCAGAAGTGTGGTGTAAATCTGCCCAGCTTTTTATCTGGTTTGAAGGTCGGGGCATGGGTTCCCCCATCTCCAAGCAGTGACTATCTCACTAGATTGTGGACAGTTTGACCTTTTCCTCGTGAGGCACATGGGACCATCTACAGTCGTGGCCAAAAGTTTTGAGAATTCTATAAATATTCGTTTAAATATAATATAAGTTTGCTGCTAAACTGCTTTTAGATCTTTGTTTCAGTTGTTTCTGTGATGTACTGAAATATAATTACAAGCACTTCATACGTTTCAAAGGCTTTTATCGACAATTACATGACATTTATGCAAAGAGTCAGTATTTGCAGTGTTGGCCGTTCTTTTTCAGGACCTCTGCAATTCGACTGGGCATGCTCTCAATCAACTTCTGGGCCAAATCCTGACTGATAGCAACCCATTCTTTCATAATCACTTCTTGGAGTTTGTCAGAATTAGTGGGGTTTTGTTTGTCCACCCGCCTCTTGAGGATTGACCACAAGTTCTCAATGGGATTAAGATCTGGGGAGTTTCCAGGCCATGGACCCAAAATTTCAACGTTCTGGTCCCCGAGCCACTTAGTTATCACTTTTGCCTTATGGCACGGTGCTCCATCGTGCTGGAAAATGCATTGTTCTTCACCATACTTTTGTTGGATTGTTGGAAGAAGTTGCTGTTGGAGGGTGTTTTGGTACCATTCTTTATTCATGGCTGTGTTTTGGGGCAGAATTGTGAGTGAGCCCACTCCCTTGGATGAGAAGCAACCCCACACATGAATGGTCTCAGGATGCTTTACTGTTGGCATGACACAGGACTGATGGTAGCGCTCACCTTTTCTTCTCCTGACAAGCCTTTTTCCAGATGCCCCAAACAATCGGAAAGGGGCTTCATCGGAGAATATGACTTTGCCCCAGTCCTCAGCAGTCCATTCACGATACTTTCTGCAGAAGATCAATCTGTCCCTGATGTTTTTTTTTTGAGAAAAGTGGCTTCTTTGCTGCCCTTCTTGACACCAGGCCATCTTCCAAAAGTCTTGGCCTCACTGAGCGTGCAGATGCGCTCACACCTGCCTGCTGCCATTCCTGAGCAAGCTCTGCACTGGTGGCACTCCGATCTTAGGAGACGATCCTGGCACTTGCTGGACTTTCTTGGACGCCCTGAAGCCTTCTTTACAAGAATTGAACCTCTTTCTTTGAAGTTGCTGATGATCCTATAAATTGTTGATTTAGGTGCAATCTTAGTAGCCACAATATCCTTGCCTGTGAAGCCATTTTTATGCGACGCAATGATGGCTGCACGCGTTTCTTTGCAGAAGAACAATGATTTCAAGCATCACCCTCCTTTTAACATGTCAAGTCTGCCATTCTAACCCAATCAGCCTGACATGATGATCTCCAGCCTTGTGCTCGTCAACATTCTCACCTGAGTTAACAAGACGATTACTGAAATGATCTCAGCAGGTCCTTTAATGACAGCAATGAAATGCAGTGGAAAATTTTTTTGGAATTAAGTTAATTTTCATGGCAAAGAAGGACTATGCAATTCATCTGATCACTCTTCATAACATTCTGGAGTATATGCAAATTGCTATTATAAAAACTTAAGCAGCAACTTTTCCAATTTCCAATATTTATGTAATTCTCAAAACCTTTGGCCACAACTGTATTTATGGTCTTTGTGGCGCACTGATGTTAAGTCACCTGACTTTTCTCTGGCCAATGTTATTGGCCTGTTTTCCACACATGGTTCAGACACCAGACACCATAGCGTTAACTTCATAACACAGCATCTCATTACCAGGAACAAGGTTATATGCGCAACCTGAGACGTTTTTTAGATCAGAAATCCATTCTAGAATAGCCTTCCTCTCATTTAGGACTAAGTTACATTAAAATGTTTACTGAATACATTCAAATTTACATCTCAAGCAGTTTAATAATAATAATAATAATAATATAATACTACATTTTCCTGCTGTCAAAAAACGATGGATATTCAAATAACAATTTTTTTTCCTGAGTATATCTCTTATCCATTTTTTTTTTTCTTGCTTGGGGGATTCTCCCCCCCACCCCTATTTTTGTTGTTACACATAGCAGAATATGCAAATAAATGTAAATAGACTTAGGGAGAGGCTTTTATTCAGTTTTAAGAATCTTTTCATCTCGGTCTTCAGGGTTACAGCCAAAAGAAAAAAAATCAATGCACCCTCAAATGATCAAAGTTGACAGTACATGCTTTCACCTTGAGCACCAGAGTATCCGAGGAGGATGAATGTGCTGGACATTTGAAAAGTTACTGTCACATACAGCTAAAAAAAAAAAAAAAAAAAAAAAAAAAAACACACAAAAGAAACAAACAAAAAAAAAACAAGGAAATAGAATCAGGGTGGCACTGTGACCATAATAAAAAAATAAACACAATATGAGGCAGTATATTGGCTCAGAAGAACCACAACTGTCTATTTCTATTCTGTTCAACCCACAATAAGAAACTCTTGTGCATTATGCCACAACTTGTGCGCGGAGCCTCGTCTCATGGTTTGTAGAGAGGGCACAGGATTTGTGGTACCCCAATGTTTCAGAAAATCAAAATCATAGTTTACATAGCCAGCAAACCCAGTTCCACTAACTAATATATTGGCACCCTTTGGGAAATGGCTCACGGCCAAAGACTTCAAATCAGAAACTGCTGATATTTGCCCGCCGTTTCATTATTTATTAGGCCTTGTGTTGCATTTATACCCACAAGGGACATGTACGGATGAAACGGGCTGCTCCCTATGGGCACCAATCCAGCAAAAAGCAAATAAATCGCGCAATCTGAAACCACTTTGAAGTCCAGATACAAAGGGCGGGAGGACCATTACACAGCTAGATGGCCAGTGAGCCCAGTGAGAGGGAAGCTCACCAGAGGGTAGGAGCCCTATTGCTGGAGCTCCAAAGCTTCATCGTTCCCTCTTTGTCCAGGAAGAGTTGCTACCTGAATAAGCTGTGTGAAAGAAAACAGTCATGCAAGTGTGTCCCCGTGGAGCTCACGTGCAAGCACACATGCACGCACACACACACAGACACCATACACATACGCTGTTGTGCCTCAATCAACCTGATGCAACTCATCCTCACTTCACAGCAACCTTCACCTGATGTTACAGAAGAGTTGTTTAAGGTCTAAACACGGGCTGTACAATGAATCAAAATACAATCAAAATGACACTGCAGGCTACTGCGATTATTATGCTGCAAAAGGTGGTGATTTAATTAAATAAATCTATAGTCTGCATGTATGTGCTTCCAAGTAAAAGAACAGCACTCTGTCCTGCCTGTTATATACTATACACTACAAAAAATCATGGGACTTATGATACAGCGCCTTTAGAGCAGCTCTCAGTTTGTAAAAGCTCCATACAAGTGGTTTGTTTGGTAAAAAGAATAGAGACTCTGGGGTTCAACCAAAATGATATGGCATGAAGGTAAAGAAATTACAGCAGCAATATTATATACAATAGAAAATATGTAGAATATATATAAAACATTAATATTCATTATAAATATTATTATAGAGGTGTTTGTTTACAAAAAAAATGACTAAAGACTGAAGGGTTCAACCAGAGTAATGCAGCATTAAAGTAAAGAATTGATCGCAGAAATAGTACATACAATTTAAATTAACTCTAATATTCAATAATAATTAATATTAACTATTTCATGAGTTCACACTTACAAAGAATCAGATAGAGTAATTAGTATGCATATTTGGCGTGCTGTCCGAGGAGAGGGCTCCGAACGCAGAGTACTCCCCCCGTATTCTGGTTTAGGAAGTAACCAGGCAAGTGTGAGGAGATGCTGAAACTGTCCAAAAACATAGGTGAGTCGACTCCGTCAATATATAGGTCTCCGTTCATGCTGATTGGGTAGACGTGTTGATTGCTGATTACTGACTGCTGGTTGGAGTGATGTGATGATTAGTTAGATCATTTGAACGTGTTCCTCCCGAACTTTGTTAACAAAACATCACGTGGCGACATTAAGCGCAAGCATCTGTATTGGGATGAAATAGTATTTCTGATAATGATAGACAGATTTTAAAAATAATAAACTATAAAATATAAAATATAATATTCATGGAATATTATATTTTGAATTCCAAAGAAATTACAGTCTAAGTGAAAATTAAAAGTTAAAGGTAGAGTTGCACATTTGGAGTTGATATGAATGCAAATACATTTTCTTTGTAGTTATTACACTTCTCGAAAAAAAAAAAAACATCCTGTAATTCTATTACTGCAAAATAATTAAAAGATGATTTCTGACCAGATCATGTAGTTCCAGGTTTTGCCTAGCTTCCTAAAAACTCTCTAACTGACCGAGATAGGAAAAAACACACCGGCCTTACATATCACCTTCAAAAGCAGACACGCACACAATCAGCCTCTCCCTGAAGGTGAAACTTTGTTTTCATTGCTGCTGATCTCCTTCGAGTGTGAGTGTAGCTTTGATGTGTGTTTTGATTCGAGGTGCACAAGTCCTGCTGCTATGAATATAAATGAAAGGCTACAGTGAACCGCCGCACCCCGAGGACCAGCTCCTTCTGATTACATCAGCTCACTCAGTCTTGACTGTTGACCAAAAAACTCTCAAAATACCCTGGGAAAACTTCCAATCCCTAGATAAAACTTGTCCCATAATGCCACACATTCACACATATGCGCTCAAAAATAAAAATAAATAAAAAATCAAGGATGTTGCTTCAGGCATGCAAGGTCTATGAGTTTAACACACACACACACACACACACCTCCCCGAACCTCCTGCGTGGGCATGACGAGATGGATCCAATCTATTCCACTCAGCTTGTCAAATACTCAGAGCACAACAATCACTCCCCACGGTATTAACACACACACACACACACACACACAAAAGCAAATTCACCTCTTCTCCCTCTCTCAGTCCTATGCACGAGGAGAAAGCCGGATGCTTTGACTGACAGCATTTTTTATCGCAAGTATAGAGTGACGATGGGGATCCCACGATCTCTGTCCTGCGATCCGAGCGTATGCACGCAAAGCTCTAATCAAACTATTTCGCTCCCCTGTCACTCAGTGGCTTTAATATTAAGCAGATGTCAGAAAAACACAGTATATAGGGGAAAGTAAATATAAAAGTGAAAGTAAAAAATGAAAAGTGTCATTTTAATCAGCTTCGGGCATGTACGCCGGAGTGTGTCAATTTGAGTCAGGCAGACAGCGCAGGGCTGCGAGTTAGAGATTGGCTGGTGAACATATTATCTCCACGAGACAGAATCTCCAACATCTCGGGGTGTGTAGGTGTGTGACTGATTGTTGTGTTTGTTTGCGTGCCCGTATGGGCAGAGGAGCATGCCATGAGGCTCCCAGGGTGTGTGTGTGTGTGTGTGTGTGTGAGAGGACAAATATAAAACGGGCAGGTGACAGTCCCTGCTGACAGAGAGCAGTGGTAAATGGACACATAATGACTCATTCTGACTGACATACAGCATGTTACCGTAGACCTGACGGAGTCTTGACCTGTTTTCATAAACAAGTCAGTTTCATTGGCAGGAGCTGGAATGGTGAGTCATTACACTTCCTGCTCACATCGCTCTGCTGAATAGATGATTTACCATCAACAAGAAATCAAAACCGACTAACTACTATATAAATTCACAATCCTGATCTTAATGTGCATGTTTCAACAGTAAGGAATGGGAATCTTTAGGCTCCTCACAATTCATAGAATCGATTCAAAAGAATCACTATTATGAATTGATTCTAAATGCATCTCAGTTATTTAACAAATCTTTACTGACTGGAAACATATGAAAGCATGAGGTGGGATATGGGCCAGGTTATAGAGCCAGGTTTGGTAGTATGGGTTTTTTATGGTTTAAGGGTGGGTTAAGGTGTAATGGAAGGGTCAAAAGTGTGATTATAGATGGAATTACAGAATTTAATTAACATGCTTGAATTTTTTATTTTAATATAAGTACAACGTAAAAACAAGTATGTACACAATAAGTGCCTTTTATCAAATGACTAATTAAATGTTAGTACATGGTAGTTAAAGACGCTCAGTGAGTCTCATATTTCCATTAAATGTTCTGTTTATAACGTAGAACGTTGGTTGTGTCAGGCGTGGGTAAAGCGATGAGGTGAGGACTAAATAGTGCAATGTTAAAGGGCTTTTTATTTGTAATAAAACAATAAAAGCAGGACCGGTCAGCTGGACAAAAGGAGTATATGACAACGAACAGAGAACACAGGGAGAATAAATAGGAGAGCAAATAAAGCCTGTAATGAGGAAGGACAGGTGGAGCAAATAAATCAATAATCAGATAACCAGAAAGGCAGGGTTAACACAATAGACAGGAGAGTACATGGCACACAGAAACAAACATGACAAGCCCTGTGCTCACACCAAACATGACGACAACAAGAGCGCATAGCCAGTGAACAAAATCACAAGCCATGTGCGCAAGCAAAATATTACAGGAACGTGCAGCCAATGCGTCCACACAAATCCAGCCGTGGCTCGTCTGTAAGTGGGGCAGAGCCCACCAAACTATTCAAATACTCATGAGCAGCATATATAAAAATGTAACAGTTGGCTTCAGTAGGCATGTATTAAGATAATAATAGGGGCAATGATGGAGCCCTCCCCTGCTCCACAGCGCCCCACAATCTTCCAACATTAATCTGTGGTGAAAAATGGAACTGCAGCGAGCTCTAATTGAGAACCATTGGAGCAGATTTCAGACTGCCTCACATATTTTCAGAAACCCCACTCCAGACCAAGACGATATCAGTCCGCTTCAGCTATGTGTATTTTAGTCGGCGTCATATGTGGAGTAGCATTTCAAATGAATGAAAGTATAAATCCTTTCGTTTAAACGTGCTCATGTGAATAACCTTAAATGTGATTCTGTTATGTTTGTTCTGAGAATAGAAATGACTTTCTTTTCCTCGCTGGAATTCCTCCACAAATTGTAACACACTAAAACAACATTCAGAGGCAAAGAATACTACATTAATTCAATTCTAAGATAACATTACGCATGTCGTTACTCGTGTGTAGTTAAAGGCTGTCAATCAACACTAGAGCGCCACCCTCAGGCTGAATAACGTAATTTACAACTTGCGAACAATAATGAACAAATGGATGGAGGAACAAACTCAAAACCACATGCTCACAATGACAAATCAATAGGAGTCGAAGTCACAGGTTGGTCCATAGTTTTTGTACTAAAATGTACTAACTTTACTCACCTAAGAAATATTTATTTGAACAAATACTATCCAATAAAACCGATATGGTAGTGCATTGTCAACATCACTTCACGCCGTCCTTAAGCAAAATGTTTAATCTATCGATCAACTCTATCTCTGTTCCCTGAGGGACTCAAATCACTCAGCTATCCGCTGCATCCACATGTGCGACGAGGAAGATCGGGGGCAGAACACATCACTTAGCCTTTGGACAGCCATCATTTATCTCTCCTTCTTTCATCATCTTACACCAATTAGTCCAGATTAGTCACAGTGGCCTCATGACAGTCAGATGCAGCCGCTGCACCCTGTGCAGAACCCCACACCCTCCCGCATCAGGACCGCAACACCTGTCTCCTAGCAACCTGCATCCAGATCTCAGGGATGCAAGGGATCCTGCCTCTGACATAAGAATGACAAGACAAACATTTTCAGGTACAGCCATCCAAGAGATTGACACTGTAATTAGGCCACGGGTGAGCAGTGGGCAAAGCACTGGGATGTAGGAGTAGGATGTATATATATATATATATATATATATATATATAGATGTATAGGAGCACAGTTGGAATTCTGGGACTGGACATTGTGAAAAAATGTGTTTTGAAGCTGGTTCACTGACACAGAAAAACACGAAAGAAACAACTCTCGGCTGGCAGCAAGTAGGTTCAAAATCAAGTAAAATATTTGAAAAATTATTCAAATAAATAAAATGTTTTAGTTTTAGTTCAGAACACAGAGAATTGGTTTCATTAGGTTTGGAAGATCTTAAATGCTATTTTCGAGAAAATGTTAATCTAAAAAAAAAAAAAAGTGGTGTAACCATCAAGTAATAAAAAAATAAATAAAGTATAAAAACACTACCGTTCAAAAATTCGGGGTCGAAGCTGTGGCTTTCAGGTTTTGAGTGAAGTATGGTCCAAACTTTCAAGAACCTGTGCGATTTAGGCAATGAACAGTGTTGGTCACTGGGTGGTTACAGCTCAGTGGACCAGCCACACATGTGCATTAAGAATCCCATTGTACTGGCAAAAATCCCTGAGGTTTTGGAATAGTTTACAGAACACTTTACAGGCCACTGCACACAAGATACACACACACAAATACACTTTCATTTAGAAACACACTCCCATCAAAAGTACCTACGCATAAATATTGTGTGGACTCACAAAAAAGTCAAAGCTCCTGCAAAATTAACAAACAAAAACAAATGAGATGTTAAGCATGTAAATGTGAGGATTATTCGAACAGAAAAGACAGACAGATTTTTTTTCACTGCTTTGTAAAGGTGCAACTCTCTCACAGGCTGGCGCACGCTCAAGGTGCTCGGTGACATTTACAGTTGACTGTGTTATCGGACTCGACACGCAGTCTCTGTCTCACCTTCAGCGCCACCTTTTCTTACCGTACAAGAGCAACTTTCAGCAATCAAAATGCACCAAAACGTGTTCTCTGCCCGCTCCTTTTTTGCATAAGAAAACCCTATAACTTTTTGCTGCTTAGTTACTAAGAGCCTAACCTACAGCAACTCTTTTTTTAAAAGAGAGGAACTTTACACTTAAAACTAAGCAGCACTCCCTGCAGAGAGGTGCCTTGATAAAACCAAACCCTCCTTCCCCAGATACATCCGAATCACAGCCCATATCAAACGGCAGATGAATCAGACATTGCCGTCTGAAGTAAACGTCCACACGCTGAGGCTCCTTCCACCCCTCTGCGTGGGTATTTGCTTTGCCACAATTGTACCACAACAATAACACACATCAATGGTTTATCAAAGACGCTTTGAAGCGCTTCGTTCTTCGTGATAAATGTCATTCTTCTGAGCGAGTCATCTCAGGGTCATTCTTTGAGCTTTGAAAGGCCATGGTGTGCTAGAGGACACTGAGCACTGCCCAGCAAACCCTCTGCTAACTACACTAACTTGTGCACATGACATTTAAGAAGTGTCTAATTAAATGAATTGATTTATCATGCCATGGTAGCTGACTTATTGTTTAGACAGCAATAAATGATCCATCAAGGATCCATGAATTCAGTTCAGGACCTAATTATGCATGAGTGAATTATAAAATGTGAATTAAATATCACTGTTTGTATCATGATAAATTATATATTGCTTATAAACTACACTCTAAAAAATTCTGGATTAAACATGTGAACATGCGGTTGGGTTAAATGTTTTACTTAACTCAGCTATTGTTTCAAAAATACTACATGGCTGGCTTAAAATGAACCCAAAATAGGTTGGAAATTAAAAATCAGACACATAATTACTAGAGGCAACAATAATAATCAAAAGGTGAGCATGTATTAAAAAGACATTTATTAAATAAATGTTTGTAGTTTAATTATTAATAGTTGAGTTAAAACTACCCAGCAGGTTGGGAAACATTTAACCCGATTGTTTTTAAAGCAGCATTTTTGAGAGTGTAACTAGTACGTTTTTCTACACGCCTCAAGTGTAAATCCTCAAGGACATGACAGCGGAAAGAAAACGGATAATCATATTTAAGACTGTGGTTGATGCCACAAAATACCCTAGTAAAAAAACAAAAACATAAAACCACAAACCTATAGCAAAATCTATTTAAAATGCATTTAGTATACTTCACATCCGTTAACAGATTTATTGACATAGCACTTGACTTACTGATTTAAAGTTATAAATTAAACTTTATTTGGAGATTGTCTTTATTGCACAATGCACATTTCTTAATATTATGCCTAAAATTGTTTTTATATCACTATTAATAAGGATTGTATGATTTTTGAAGTGTACCTATAGTATTCTTGCAATATTTCCACTTTAGCACAATAAAATATACTTAAGTATATCTTTAGTTGGACCTCAGCACTACTTCTGCACAATTAAAGTGCATTAAGTACAAAATTAGTTATTCTAATTTAGCAGACGTTAGGTATACCAGTTTAGTGTACCAAAAATACAATTGCAGGGTATTTTTATCTAGCACATAAATATGTAAATGTTTTTGTATATGTAATATACTTAGCACAAAATAGCAAAAGCCAACCAAGTAATTTTACGAACTACAAATTTGCAACAACACATTTTTGAACAATGCCTTAGTGAAGTAACAGACTTTTTGTATAGTACGCCATGATGATTTTATGAACAGCAGTGTTTTGAAGAACATACCTATGACATAAGAGAGCAAGACGGCCAGCAGCACAGCGGCTGCGATCGCAGATACAGCGGCACATTTCCAGCTGCAGTACTTGGAGGGCTTCTTCAGCTTAAAGGAACTCCTGGAGAATGTGTTTCGGGGTAAGAGTCGGGGTGGTGGGGAGTAGACGGTACCACCAGTCAAGGGATAACCTGGAGAAGAGCTGCTGAACAGTGGAGTGCTCCCAGATGGTGTCTTAAAAAGAAAGTGCCTACAAGAAAAAAGGGGAAAAAAGACCATTTTTAACATGACTCAGCTGTTTATCTGAGCTAATGCCAGCAGAAGGAATATCGCTTTCTTATCTTACAGTATCACTAGTCTAAACGTTCTGAAAACTGCCAATATGCCCACGGCTTTACTGGGCTTTGATAAATCTCATAAAAAAATCTAAATGAGCTAAATGACTTTTAAAAAAAAAAGCCTGTTTAAGCTTGTTTAATGGATAACTCTTGGGAGAAGGCTATTTGTTTCATTCACATTTTCCAGAAGCTCGTGTTGTTCATTCCGTTCTCACGCTGTAGTTTTTCTGATTTGTACATAATGGCTTTAAATGAGGCTCATTTAACACAGCTCTGGTCATTTAAAAAGTATTAGGCATTAGACTACTACTTTGTGTACTACCAGTGTAGACTAAATGCATCATAAAGACAACTCCAATCGACTGCTCAGCAGAGAGAATTGATTTTTGGTTGTTGTTAAATCACTGTGCTTGCTAAGATTCAGAATAGGATACTGAATAACACCGTTCTGAGCACCCTGGAGTGCATCAAACCTTTCTAATTCAAAAGATTATGACCATCAGACATTACACGAGAGGTCAAATGATGAGGTGGATAGGAATGTTATTGCAAATAATGCCAGATCAAAGGTGGGCTGAAAAGAGGAACGTGTGTGTGCGTGCGTGTTTGGGGATGGGGGGCAGATGGGAATGGGATGAAAGCAGATGACAGTTGACCAGGAAGCTTTGATGAACACTAGGTTTGGCTCAGGCTGAGGTCCTATGCTAAACCAGCCTCAGATCTTTGTCCATGTGTCTTGTTCGGGGCAGGAGGTCCACTCAGACTCCACCGGGCCTCTCTGTTGCCCCCCTGCTAGGCATCCAACTGCTCCCTGCTGCCCACAGCCAGAACAAACATGGCCAGCATCTGACTTCGGCAAAACTCAGCAACAAATCTAGCTTGCGGATCTGAGCTGAACCTGCTTGACAGTCTATAATAGCATGTGACACAGTTTACTTACCGTCATGTTTCTATACACTTCTATGCACCTTCATGTTGCTATACATGTTTGTGGCACCAAAAGTGTGTGGAAAGAAGTCTCTTATGCTAAACAAGGCTGTATTTCTTTGATCAAAAATGCAGTAAAATAGTAACAGTAAACAAAAATATTAGTACAATTTAAAATAGTTGTTTTCTATATTAACATAGTTTAGAAATGCAGTTTATTCTATTCAGCATCATTACTCCAGTCTTCAGTGTCACATGATCCTTCAGAAATCAGTGGTGCTGATTAATATTTTTGAGGAAAACACATTGTTTTTTTCCAGATTCTTTGACAAATAGACTTGAAAATAGACTAGACTTGACTTGCATTTACTTGAAATAAAAAATATATTATAAATGTATTTCCTGTCACTTTTGACCAATTTAATGTGCCCATCCATGCAGAATAATAGCATTAATTTCTTAAAAAAAAAAAAAAAAAAATGACCCCAAACTTTTAAACAATATAGTGTATGCTGTATGCATTTTTTTCCCATGGAACACAAAGGTTTTAGGATATAATGAAGGAATAAAGAGATGGGCTGTCAAGCTCAAAAGGAAAACAAGATCACTATAAAAATATTATGAAAATAATCAATATGAAGGAGTTTTATTCAAATTAGTGTATTGA